>JAEQBH010000672.1:0-484325 GCA_016808115.1 Tetrastigma voinierianum
ATCTCACATTTCTAACTTCCCTCAAGTTTAACGGCTTAATTCTTGCAACATAATTCAATAATAAATATTTGCAAATAAGTTATTTCATCAAAATAGAAAATTTAGGAAACATAAATATAGGTAATCATCCAAAAGTCTAAAATAATTAATTATATTTTTATTAATCATAATTCCGAAATAATAAAAAACTTGACACTATATGTTCAAAATCACCATTTGAATTTATAATTTTATGTATATTTATTTTTGGCTCTTTATAGTGATTCCTAACTATCCAACACTAAGAATGAAGTCAAATTATTGATTCCATTCCATAATAAATCAGAATGGAAAAAAATTTTTTATTTCAATTCTCCATTTCAATGTTCCAAACACCACCTAAAGTCATTTCAGATAAAGCATTGTAAGTAAGAAAGATACTTGGTTCAGGCAACACTCTACCATGTTATCTAAATAAATTTCTATCAAATCCTAGCAGAAACGTGTTCCCAAAGAAAAATATAAAATAAATGATAGAAATGAAAAGGGAAAAAGGAGAAAATGGAAATAAAACCTGTTAGATTATATCTATATGGCAATCATATATTTTCCTTTTTAAGTTTTGTATAGCTTAGCTTATGTTTCCTGGCTCTTTGCACTGCAATATACTTTTTCCAATATACAAAGACTCAAGTCTTTCTTCATGATATCAAGTAGGTTTTCTGATTTTTTTTATTTATTTCTCTTCTGCTGCTTTCATGGTCTAGGCATTACCGCCACCGTATAACTCATTTTTTTCTGGTGAACACCACTGTTTGCTCTTTATTTCCTACCTTCGCAAGCTTGAAACTGAAGTTATAGGTCATTCAAAGGTAGATCTTGTCAAGACGATCACGGCAGGTAGCAGTAAAATAAACACCCGCACGCTGCTGTCAAGGCACCGCTAGAAGTCCTCGATTTTTCTCACGCGCCGCCTGTTCCAGAGTGCGTCAGATTCACACGTGCGCGTGAATTTCAAGCGTCTTCAACCTATAGGGCTTACGTCAACACCAAGCCCGACCCACGCTCATGACCCGCTACTTGTCGCCGCTACCAAGGATCGCTGACCATTGACCGTGTGACTGGCGTGAATTATTGACCCTGATCGTTGACCGCTGACCATCGATCGTCGACCAAAATTCACTATGGTTCTCGCTACTCCACCGCTGCTACTCTTATTTTTCTCTCCTCGCGTTCATCTACATATGTTTCCAAAGGCAAAGGGACTAATGTCGTGATGACATAACAATAAGAAGCCTCTCTTCTTATTTGCGCTCGTAAGAACAAAGGTCACTCGTCAGTTCGCTACTCGCCAACGTGATTCTTCGTAACACGCCACCGCCTAAATTATCAAATGTGGAATCTCATTCCAAGTCTGGTCCTACCTCATCTCTCTCTATGGCAAATCTACAAGATATGGTTAATCAGGTTCATCTTCCATCTTCTAGTGCATCCAACACTGCTCTTTCTATGATATCAGGTACTTCTTCGACATGGCTTCTTGGTTCTACTTGCTGTAATCATATGACTTCTTCTCACGGCTGCCTCTTCACACACTTCCACTTCTCTCCCTACTATATATACTGCAAATGGTTCTCTTATGCATGTCTCTCCTGTGCATGTCTCCCATCTTAGTAATGTCTCTACACCACCCTTTGTCTCGCTTCTAATGTTATCGATTCCCAACTCACCATAATCTTCTATCCGGGCTGGGAAACTCACCGAACTTCCGCTTTGCTTTTTAACCTTTTCTTCTATCGTGTGGCTGTGCAGATTCTCAAACCAGATGCATTGTCGACGCCCGTATGGCCTAAGGTCAGTTTGTTCATCTTTCTTCATCTACCGTCCTCTCGTCTCCTCTCGTTTCTATTGTCTCGACGCTGCACCTCTTCAAGGCATCTCATTCTTAGTCATGCATCTATCTCTAGGGTTAAACAACTAGTTCCTCGGGGTTTGTTAGGTCCAATTTCAAACAAGAGTTTTGATTGTATGCCTTCTCAATTTGGCAAACAAACTGCTTTACCATTTAATAACAATGTTTCTCATGCTCTCTCTCATTTTGATCTTATTCATTTTGATGTATGGGCCCCTTCTCCCATTACTACTCAGGGTGGGTCACGTTATTTTTTTTTTGGATGATTTTTCCCGATTTACTTGGATTTATCTCTTCAAAAATCGTTATGAACTTTATCAAATATATCGTGACTTTACCAAAATGATTTAGACACAATTTTTGAAACCTATCAAAGTTTTTAGATCTGATAATGCCCAAGAATATAAAGCCCATAAATTTACTTCTATTCTACATCAATATGGTATTGTTCCTCATTCCTCCTCGTGGCCGGCACTTCTCGAAGAAACGCGTGTGGCCGAAAGCGCAAACTCACTCATATCTTTGATGCTGTTCGTGCTACTACCATCGCCGCCTACTCCTTCTCGCTCGGGGGAAGATGCCTTATTGCCATTTACACCATCAATTAGCAAGTGTCCTCTCCCCATTTGCTCAAAATCAAACTCCTTATGATCCGTTGTTCGTTATTCTCCCTCCTATGACTTACTTAGAGTCTTGATGTCTGCTTTGCTCTTCTTCAAGATCATGAAAGAAACAAACTTCTCAGCCTTGTTCTCATTTGTGTTGTTTTCGGGTATGGAATTGGCCAAAAAGGTTATAAAAAGTTATAGGATCCCATTAGGAAATCGCCTCGTGTTTCTCAAGATGCGGGTCTGGGAACACAAAATGTTTTACCAACTACCTCATGTTCCTGTTTCACCTATTTCCTCTATCGATCCTCTCCCTGCTTTTTCCTAAGTCTCCCACTTCTATATCTTAGCATCCCCCCTCAGACCGAGTTTCCCTTCTATTTCGATGTCCCTTCACGCATCTCGACAGCCTCCCGTGACCGATCATCGACGTGCCCACGATACTAATATCGGCCCGGTTGCGGATCTCACGGCCCTTTCCACTCTCATGCACTTTGTCGCTCCCACGGTACTTCTACTTCCTTCTCATCTTGCACTTCCATTGCTTTTCGCTTCGCTGCTTCTCTCTCTCCAGAACCTCAAACTTTTTCATATGGAGGCTTCCTCTAACCCTTTATATGCAAGCTATGGTTAAGAAATAATGCACTACATATACATTGTAACACGATCCGGTCATCTTCTCCTCTGGAAAATTTCATATCGGTTATAAATGGGTTTATAAATCAAGATTCGGCCTGATAGCATCATGATCGCTACAAGCCCTTCGCCATAAGCTGTGGGTTTTACTCAGAGTATTGATTGATTATGAGGAGACTTTTTCTCCAAAGGGTTTCGACTTTCTCATAAGACTCTTATTGCCATTTCTACGGTCAGAATGGCCGCTTCTTTCATATGGATGTCAAAAAATGTTTTTCATCGAGAACTGAGGAAGTCTACTATGAAGCTTCCTCCCTGCTATTCTCACCCTCAGGTTCCTCACAGAGTATGTTTCAGAATCGCCCGCCCCAAGAGGGTGTACTTATGTGTAACCGTATGCGAACCGGGGCCAAGCCTTTAATTATTTTGGGGCCATAATAGAATTTTTGAAAATTGGTTTAAGGGTGAAATTATAAATTTTCAAAGAATTGTGGCACTTTTCAATTATGAAGGTGAGGGGTGAAAGTATAAATTATGGAATTTCAAAAGAATAATAATAATAATAAATTGCCAAAATAGTTCAGGAAAATCTCGAAAATTCTCTAAATTTCGGATGACAAAACGAACTGCATCGTTAAGTTCGTCTTCGAAATCTAAGAACTCCAGAGTTTCTCTAAATTCCGAGATATTCGAATATTTTACTAATTTCAGCGACTTACTAGAAATGAACCCGAAAAACGATTTTAAAAATCTCGAAATGGCAAATATTTAAAGAATATTCAATTGGCGATAAATAAAATTTTTTCGACAAAATGGACTCAATGAGGTAATAGAAATTATTTATCTAAATAATAATAATAATTAAAAGAAAAATAATAATAATTAGAAAAAAATCTGCAAAAAAAAAGATAAGAAAGATAAGAATCAAACCGTTGTGAGAACATGGGCGTGAGAGCGCCCAGAGATAGAGTGGGAGACATTTTGTTTTTTTATATTTTCGTTTTTCGACATTTACGGTAATCTGATTGTAGGTTTTTGCTGAAAGAGTACAAGAAAATCGTGGACTACGCAAGAGAAATCTACGAGATGCATCAATATCTTAGCCTTTGTCAAACTTCTTAAAAGGTAGAAAATTTGCCTACTTGTGTTATTTTTCAACTTAAAGGTTATGTAATGGCTTGAAATTTTCTGTAGATCGTAAAGGTCGTAATCTTTCGCTCCAAAAAATTCTAAGACTAAGTTTAGAAATTTTTAGGAATATTCGGGACTGCTCGACAAATAAAAGCTGAATTTTGGGACTCAAGCCCGACAGCTTCGTTAGCTCAGAGTATAGCCTGACGCTTCCTGCTGTGACTTAAATATTTCGAATTTTAAGACTATATGAGCCCCTTCGCCAAAAGTTGACTAAAATGTATAGTTTTTATAGGCATTTAATGTGTATGGACATTTTGGTCAATTTCACATCATATTATCGATGTCCATATCGAATGGGACTAACACGTAAAGTTTTGTTAGAATCGAAATTCGTTCGATATAATCATTTTGAAAGCCCTGTGTATGTTTTATGGTTAAAACGTTAAACCGGTGGGCATTTTCTGTGAATTTTGAATGAATCGTAGGCGATTTGTTATCCACGAGAATCTAGAGTTTTGACAAGATTTGAAAGAAATTAGTCGAGAAAAAGGTGAGTACTCAAAATCATTTTCTTAAACGAAGCAAGTAAATTACAATTTTGTAAAGTGCTTTGAAAATCGACAGACTAAAAGCTGGCTTATTTCGAGCCCTATTCAGATAGTTTTATGAAGTGGCGCATCAATCAATCATGTCAATGCGCCAAATTGAAGTGTTCGTCTTCAGTATCACTTATGCCGCTTAGAGGGTATTTTCGGGTTGTTTTGCAAAGCCAAGATACTTCGAGTTCAATATCGAAATATATGTCGATCCATGAAGATCGAACTCCATTTATCGTACCTCTTCAAACATCTCAAAATTCAATGAAGGAATGAAGGCAAAGTGAGAAGAAATGATGCAACAGAGTGCAGCTTGAAGAAGAAACATGCAACCAGTAATTTCGCACGTTTAATTGTCAGATTGCGAAATTCGCAATCATAGCTAAACAGAATCCCGGGCCGAAATCGAGAAATTTCACAGTACCAAAATTCATAGTTAATGTCGCTAAATTATGCATTTTCGCTTATCTCAAAAAAAACATTTCCTCGCTGTTAGCGAAATTTCGCTAGCTAGCGAAATTGGCAGTGCATAGAGAAATTCTCGATTCGTTTATCTTCTCGGTAATTTCACAGATAGCGAAATTAGTCTCGCATACGAAATTACTCCGTCTTGTCATCTTTTGTAATTAATGTAAACCGACCTCATTTTGGTGTATTACTTCCTCATTCCTCGTTTTTGAGTCTCAATATGTTAGGCTTTCTGTATTTTCACACACATCGTGGTTTATATTCCCTCTCATTTGTAACGAAAAACTTCGCATTTTTCAATACAATTTCAAGTGAATTTTCATTTTAGTATTGTTTTTTCTCTTCTCTCTTCAGCTTTGAAGTAATTAAACAACCCTCTTTGATATGACAACTCAAGAGATGCTTGGCTAAGCCCCTTTTCTTCAAGAGTGAAGGCTTGGTCAGGGGCAACAGAAAGCCATTCTGCGTGTTAAATGCTATTGTGCATCGTATTTATTGCTCCCATCTTCTCAAATTGAAGAAATATCATTTAATGTCATTAATTTGGCTAATACTTACCATGCGATACAAGGTATACTGACATAGATAAGACCGTGGGTTTTTTAGATGGTCTTTACGGAGCCAATCAAATGATGTCAATGTTGTGGTTTCAAAACTTAAAGGTCAGAGATGCATGTTGCCTGTGGTCGACTAAATAAAGTGATTCTAGGGTTAGGTTTGCTAGTTAAACAAAGATCCGATTATGGCTTGGACTATAGGTCGCTTGTCATAATGCGAGGATAAACCCGAGACACTTTGTTCGCCTCTATGTTATCAAGTTAGTGACTCAAATCTTCAAAAAGTTACCTTTTCACACTTCACTTCCCGCTTACAAGCACCGCTTTTCAAACTACTCACACTGCTGGAAACAAATTCAAAAATCCAAATAAAAGCCTCCACCATTTTTACCACTGATGCAAGTCATTCATAGGATGAAAACCCATCCCCGTGTTCGACCCTAGACCGCTATACCGGGCAAAGAGTCGACTAGCTAAGAGGAGGAACTTAGGATATAAAAATTTTGTTGATTCCTGAGATCACCCTACCGTGGGCACTAATCAATCAAGGCCAAGTGCCGGTAGATGGTGCCAAACTACGTGCTTGATAAGTTGAAGTGTACTCGTGATCAACATCACAAGTGAAGGTGACCTTAAATCTTTTTGAATTTCAAGAGGTCAGAATCATAAGTACCATCAATTCCTATAGAATCACACTATTTTTGTTTTTTACATAAATGCTTATTGGGCTAACAATAACCCTTTTGCAAAGTCATCGTGGTTTCTTTGTGTCTCGCCAGGTCAAATAGGCAAGATCGGGACAGGAATAACAGTGATTACAAAGGATCAAGACACCACAGATATAGGTGAAAATATTGATCTCTTCCGTCAAGAACAAGAAATGGCAAGGTCCCCTAATGAATCTAACTAAAGCAGGTCAATGAGGGACTATATCTCACCTTCCTAGAAATTGCAAGTGCCCTTCCGCATCATATCTCCGCAAGATGTAGCAAAGAGGTCTCTACTGGAACCCTTCTCCCCACATATCATGGTATGGAAAATGAAAATCCATACACACATATATGGATTTGAGGAAGTTTGCAATTGCTACTCAGCAAAGGTATGATTTGAGCATGGATTCGCTAAAGCCGAAAGCATCATTGACCCTAAAGGACAAGGCCAAGATTTGGCTCAACTCACTGAGGCCTAGAACCATAAGAACGGGCTGAGTCGCAAGGTAATTCCTAAAGAAGTTCTTCGTTGCTCATAAGACCAACAATTAAGAGACAAATTTATACCTTGCATCATGACGGTGAGAGATTTTACCAAAGGCTGGAGAGATTTATGGAGACCATCAATGCATGCCCACACCACGGGTTTGATAATTGATGTTAGTGAACCACTTTTATGGAGGTATGTCTCCCGGCCATGAGACAATTGTTAGGAAACCATGTGGTGGAGGATTTTCTCGAGCAAGCATCCTGATGAAGCCATGGATTTTTTAAACTATGTGGCTGAAACTTCTAAGGGTTGGGATGAACCAAACCCTATAGAAATGGAAACAATGAGGCCCTCAGCCAACCGAGGGGAGGAATTTATACACTGCCAGAGGACATAGAAATGAAAGCTAGAATTTCAACCTTAGCTGTGTGAAGCGTGGAGGAGCTTGAAGGAAAAAGGCTCCATGAAGTGCATGCAGTGATTGAAAACACTGCGCAGACCAACCCATTCACCAATTTCCAATCCACAGGTAATCCAGGAGAACATGATACGAGTGCTCCATCAATGAAGGATTTGATGTCAGAGCAAGCAAATGTCGAGTCAACACAAGCCACCACAACTTAATACCCAATATGGTAATACCTACAATTCCAACTAGAGGAATCAATCTCTAATCTTCCCGGAAACCCAATCCCCCGCTATGACCTCCCCCGTACCGCCAAACCACGCCTTGGTTCCACCTCTGAACTACCACAACCACCTCCATCCTCATCTCTCAGGGAACAAGCCATTTTAAATTCGAGTAAGGTGGTGGGTAATTCTCAGGGAAGAACAAAAAGGGATCAATGCACAATTGGCACAAAGGATTGACACTGTAGAGAGCACCCTGAACAAAAGAATAGATGGGCTTGAGAGCAATCTAAACAAAAGAATTGACAACCTACAGAACTCAATCACAAAGATCAACAATATTCTGGAGGTGCAGGAGAGAGGATGGTTCCCTTCCCAAACAGTACCAAACCCAAAAGGAGTCCATGAGCTAGGTTTATCTAGCAATTCGGGAATGGATGAAGTTAAGGCTATAATCACACTGAGAAGTGGAAAAGAGGTTGATCAGCCCATGCCAAAGTCATTAAGACTCCAAACAGGAGAAGAATCATAGCCTGGTGATATTCTCCCAAAGGAGGACTCCATAAAATATAGCAAGCACCACCTCCATTTCCACAAGCACCTCAGAGGCAAGAAGAAGGCATCTCGCCAGTTGTGCATCCTAGAAGTCCCAAGGTAGGTAAAAGTCAACATACCTCTTTTCGACATAATCAAACAAGTCCCTACTTATGCAAAAATTTTTAAAGATCTTTGCACAATCAAGAAGGGATTAGGTATTTGAAAAGGCATTTCATCGAAGCAAGTCGGTTGCCATAATCCAAAGCAAGAATCCAAATAAATACAAGGATCCGTGATCTCCCACAATTTCCAGAAATACTGTGACTCAGATAGACAAATCCTACTCGACTTTGGGGAGCTGGGCAGAATCCCATCAGCCAGATTCAGGCTGCGCCTAGGGCTCAGTGAACTTAAATCCACTAATATCACACTATCATCAGCCAATAGATCGCGGAAGATCCCTGGCGAGAAGGCTGAGGATGTCTTAAGAAGATAGACAAATTCTACTACCCGCAGATGGAAAAGCCGACAACCCAGCCACTTCGTACGAGCCCACCGTGCCAATATCTTAGAACTGCTCGCCACGCCAATGCAACCAGTCATCGTTCAGCTGGAGCCGCGCAACTTACATGGCATCGCGACCTGGAAAGTTAACTGTCTCACTGAACAAGCGACAAATTAATGGAAACTGAAACCAAGTGACTAATGATGCGTGCTCGCGCAGTCGTGGATGCAGGAAGTCAATGACCAAGAACTACAGATATAGCCAACCTGTGTGAAGCGTGTGTCAGGTACCGCCATCATCACCCACCTGTAGCGCAATTGATCAATTCGTAATCCATCTGAGAAACCGAACAACAATGGAATCCAACACCAAGGATTCAACAAAACCACTGCCGAGCTTGAGGAGATCATCCTCCCGAATCTCCGAGCACGTGGTAAAATCGAGCCGATGGTGTTCTCACAAACCAAATTGCGCCAACAATTTTTAAGTTTTTGTTTAATGTAGTCAATTTTAATACTACTCCGTGATTTTTAGAAAGTCTCGACTAAATAATTTCCATATTTAGTAACTTTGTTTATATAATAGAGTATCTCTATTTAAAATTTTTTTTATCATAGTATTTTATATTAATTTTTTTATAATAATTTTTTTTTATTATTAATATTTAAGCTCAAAAATTGTTAGTGCAAGTATGAAGCAGATTGGCCACCCGCTAAAACGGCGAACAGGAAAAGGCTCTACCTCAGGTCCTATAAGATGAGGGGAGAGGGTTTTGGTTTTTTTTCACACTCCATTTGCTTCCTCCCAACACTGCCGTGCCCCGAGCTTCTCGCCGCCCGAGCCCCCCGCCTCTCTCGCACCATTACCCCCCGCCGCCACCGTGCTCGAAGCCTCAGACTTCCATCGCGCCTCTCGCCCGACTGGTGCCACACTAATCGGGCTGACACGGTATTCTCGTTCGCACTACCGCTACAAGCACCACGATCGAGCCCTACACCGTGGCCGCCCAACCGGGCCCATTCATTGCGTACCGCCGAGCCTGCCACCCCATACACTGCTTCGTCATACACCGTTGCACTCGCGAGGTCCTCGCTCGCTAGCCCGTCCCGCCCCGGCCAGCTCATCCACTATCAGTTTTTTTTTTCACACATAGCCCTCGGCAGGAGCCATAGCCACGGTTCTTCGAGTCGTCGTTGTCCTATTCTCGCAGTGGCTCGGGCCACAAGAAATGGCCACATATCACCGCAGCGTCTCCTCGCTTTTATTTTCACACCCAACATACTCAGAGATTCTCGTCCTATTACAGTTATGGTTCGTACTAGGGGTGGGTCCCGTCCTACGGTCCATTCAAGACTTCGAGCGAGAGGAGCAGTCTCTGCTCCAGCCCGATCCCGCCAAGATCAGCCTCCAAACCCGGAGGTACCCCTAAGGAGCCTCAGTGGATTTCGACGATATAGCCAGACTCTGATGGGACCTCGGCCCCATCACCCGCGGCCACAGCCTAGAGGGTCTCGCCCAAGGCTCCAAGACATCGGCCCGGTTAGTCATCCTCATCCAGCCTCAGCCCATCACAACCACATCCGCGGAGATCTACATCATCGGGCCAAATTGCCGTCGTATCCAGATCGGGAGGCCGTTGTTCGTTTCGGCACCCATTCCGGAATGTCGCACTACACTCGAGGGACTTTCATCAGAGTCTTACCATGATGTCTCAAGATTGGTGGTCGATCCTGCATTCAGGATTCTATGAGGTTGATTGCAGACTATTCCCTACCGGCCTTCATGACCCCAAGGCAGTATTATTACCCGTGGTGGTCAAGAGCTTTATCAATCGATGACATCTCTGGAGCGTGCCGGCCACTCGAAGTCAGCTTCTCTATAGATGATCGCCCGGAAAGTACTCGTAGAGCAAGCAGATATTTCAGCGCCTTTAGGCTCGCGATACCGCCAGCCAATTCAGAGAGGGTTACCGGAAGGGGCCCACCCACCTCGCCGGAGATGGTTCGTGATAATTCGCCCGAGACACCACAATGGCCAAGATTTGGGGAGGCCTCCCGCCCCGATGTCGCCGGTCGATCACCTCTCAGACTGGGGCTTTATTCCCCGCTACAAAGATTATGTACGCCAGAGGGGAGCCATCTCGGAGCGATCGGTCCCAGGATACCGGTTTAGTCCCTCCGAAATGGGTGTGATGACCTCCCGATGCATTTCAAGAAAAGGTCCACCTGATGGCTCGGGTTCGAGCAGAGAGTCTACCATCACGATGCCACTCCGCTACTATGCCATGTCCTTGAGCATTTAGGGTTTTCCGAGGAGCCCTGACAGAGAGAGGAGGATCCGATGCTCCTCTCGGGTTCCTCGTCATCGGGAGCCGAGTGGGATGGCCATGCCCGTATCTTTATCCTCCAAACAGCAGACTCAGTGGAGGCTCGGGCCCCGAGCCCGAGGTAGAGCTGAGTCCGCTCCGCATATGTCCCTCCATCCCTCCTCCACATTCTACATCCGCACTACTGATACACTGGCCCATCTACACATCACATCATTCTGGCCGAGTACTCATGCCACCGAGAGAGATATGTGTGCTGATGGATGCTGATCTGCCCATTGTGATCTACCCAAAGACAGGATCGAGGTCGCCTGTCACTCCATGCCGTTGTTGATTATGACTCACCCAATCTTCCTCGTGTTCCTGGATCGAGAGAGGAGCCCACCACAACAGCAGAGCATTCGATGTATCACACAAAGAATAATAGTTGAGAGACCCACCACCACCATAGCGTTGGAGGTGGTTAGGTTTCTTTATGTTTTCGTATAGTTACTACAAACTTATCAACCGCTCTACTAATTTTGATTAGATTTATGTGTTAGCCATAAAGTGTGCAGTGATACTTTTGTATGTTTAGCTTTGTATTCATGTACTAATATTTACAGACAAAATCTATTCAAGATATATATACGCACTTTTCGCATATCATGTTTCAGGTTTCACCATGTGTAATCGTTTTTATCTTCAATCGATACCGCTCTAATTGAAATTGAATTGCTTCAATTCGAACAATTGAATTGCTTCAATTGAACAATTGAATTGTTGGACAATTGAATTGCTCATAAAAATCAATCATCAGAAGTTACCTATGTTAGAACAAATTCCATGTTTGATATACTTTCGTCACTAAGTTCAAGATGTTTAACTTGAACATTTCTCCCTTAAGCTAATTCACACACTACACACCAGATTGTTTCAATAGGTTGTAAAATTGTTTACCTCCATTCACTTTGCATAGCCGGCCTTAGGCATGTTGGCAACTTATGATAGGTTTGTGTTACCCACATTTGAAGACCAATGTAGTCTTCCAAAAAGGAAAAGAAAAAAAAAGAAAAAGAAAAAGAAAAGAAGAAAAAGGAAAATAAAGTCGTGGACACTTTTCGCTTGAAACCAACACGTCCGAGGGGTGGCAGAAAACCCGCTTCGATGCCTAAGCCTTAATTGGTCAGGAGTCATCGATTTAAAGGTTCGCTATACGGGTGGACGGGGTAGAGCTTTAGCGCGATAGTGCTTAATTTCGTCATTCGAGTCCGTGAAGCCTCGTAGAGTTTGTGGTCAAATGATCCTTTGCCGATGCCCTAAACCTTAATTGGTCGAGTCATCGGTGGACCCACTCGCTACCTGACTCCTCGTGAAACTGCTGAGCATCGCACCCTACAATGAAGTTGAATAAAGAAAGGAGAGTGTAACTATCCCTATCTAGGTCAGTTCAACAACTTAAGGCCATGCTGCAGTCGGGGGAGGGGACACTCTTGCATTTATTGGCTCGATCGTTACATAAAGAACCATTAGACTTTGGTGGAAATTCAAGTTGAGAACCATGGATCCAATATTGACCTAAGAACCATGGATCCAATATTGACCTAAAAATTGTTCTTGTATGGTTTTGGCTCTTTCATGTCGGTTTTCAAACTTTGTGTCAATTTTTCAGTTTAAAGGTAATGTTTATTTGTATGTACACCCTTTTTGAATCATAAACTTTTTGAAAATCGCTACATCCATCTCCTTTTTGTTTTCAGACATAAGGGACTACAACGTTGGGCTGGGTGTGATTAAGACTCAAAAGTGCTATTTCTGGAGCCCTCTATTTTGAGATAGGTTTTGAGTGCTTTACACTAATCATGTCAATAAGGCCAATTGAAGTGTCTGGGTCTTCGTATCACTTATGTCGCTAGAGGGTGGTTTTGGGTTGTTTTGCGGGTTTGCATCTTTTTGAGAGTTCAATATCGAAATATATCTTTGTCCGTAGAATTGAACCCATTTATCAGCCTTGAAACATCTCGAAATTCAATGAAGGAATAGAAGGCAAAGTGAGAAGAAATGATGCGTAGAGTGTGCGCGGAGTGAAGAATATGAAGCCCGAGAATTTAGCTAATGCAAAATTTATTTGGGATTGCGAAAATTCGCAATCATAGCGAAAATTTAGCAATCCTAGCGAGTGAAAGAACTAAGCTAGGCATTAAAATTAAGCTAGTTCTTTTGTGCCTAAGCGAAATTATGCATTTTAAGCTATCTCTCAAAACATTACAGCTAAGCTAAGCGAAATTTAAGCTAGCTAAGCGAAATTGCCGGTCATATGAGATTCTCGATTCCCGGTATCTCGTAGATTTGCTCCTGGCGAGTGCCCCAGCTATCTAGCGAAATTTCGCTACATAAGCGAGGTGGTGCACTATAGCGAAATTACACCTTGTCATCTTTTTGTAATTAATATGGCAAACCTCATTTGGTGTATTACTTCCTTGTCCCTTGTTTTAGCCAATATGTTAGGCTTTCTTGTTTCACATTGGGTGGCTATCTCGCCCCCGTTTGTAGCAACTCTTGGCATTTTCAATACAATTCCAGACTTTCATTTTAGGGTTTGTTTTTTCTCTCTTCTCTCTCCTCTTTCTCTCATTTCTAGGCTGCAAACAACCCCTCTTGAGGATGACAACTGAGATCTTGTTGCTTTCTTTGAAGGAAGGTAGCTAGCTTTGGTTGTGGGGCGATTTGCGAGTTGTCCTCATGTGTTAAATGCTCACAGTCTTGTATTTCTGCTTTCCCGTCTTCTCGAACTAGGGTTGAATATCATTTTAATGTCATTAATTTGGCAATGCTTACCATGCTTTAGGATCACCGGTGCATACTTGTTGCTTCGATCTTGTTGTGGTTTAGATGGTGTAACTCACAATGGCGATGATGTTGAATGTTGGGGTTTCAAAGCGAAGAGGTACGTAGATGCATGTTGCTGTGTTGACTCAAATAAATTGATTCTGGGGTTAGGTTTTGCTTAGTTAAACAAAGATCCCGGGTTGTGGATTGGACTATAGGTTGCTTGTCATAATGCGAGGATAAAACCCGAGGACACTTGTTTGCCCTATGTTATCAAGTTAGTGACCTAAACCTTCAAAGTTACCTTTTCACACTTCACTTTCAGTTTTTTACAGTTAATCAGTTTTCAAACTACTCACAATGTTTTTGAAACAAAATCCAAAAATCAGGCAAAAGCCTACACTTTATTTTCAACAACGTGCAAGTCATTCATAGGATGAAACCCATCCCAGTGTTCGACCTAGTACGCTATCTTTGCGTGGCCAAATACTAACGATAAGAACAGGATACAAAATTTGTTGATTCGGATCACCTACTGTGGCCGCGAATCAAAATATGGGTATAAAGCATTTTTTACCTCGATTATTATACTCGCGAGAAAAGTTCGGTTCGATATTTAAGAAAGCAGTTTGCTTTGGTTTGCAAAACCCCTAGATGGCCTGTTTCGGTTCGGTCGGATGTATTCCGAATTGTTCATGGCAAGGTTATGGGATATTATGACTAACTATATTGCACAGTCGGCAATTGGGGTTAGATACGAATATATTTATATAGTGGGTCGCCCTACACTTTATTCGAGGGTATATAGTTAGCGCGGTGACAGTACATAGCGATGAGGTGTTGGTTCAGAGGTTCCCTCCGCAGAGCATTTTGGTCCCAGGACATTATGCTATAGATCCCGGCCGTGTTCACCGAGACCATCTTAAGCCGGGTAGTGTTCAGGGTTCACTCTGGAGTGCAGGTTCAGGTTCAGGAGTTAGAGGCCCTTCTAGGAGTATTTCGAAATGGGCCACGGTGGTTGGTACTTGATTCCTGATGCTCTTCCAGATATTAACCACCACGAAGCAGTTTTGAAATAGTTTTGAGCAGTTTGGCTGACAAAGTGGTTGCAAACGGTTTTAATGCTTGAAAACGGTTCAGCGTTAAATGGTTTGAGCGGTTTTGGAAAATGGTTTGCCTGCAAAAACTCGTTTCTCTGCTGAGTTTACAACTGTTTACGTCTGATTTTCATATTGGGAGGTACAAGCAATGACAATGACATTTAGAACTTATAGTACTCAGCGAGCTGTTTGGCTCACGCGGTTTTTGTTTTTAAAAATAATTTTTCGAGTGCGGAGTCTTGAAGCTAGAAAGACCTTTCCCGGGATCCTCAGTCCCAAATGATGTTTGTGATTATATATAGAAAATGTGTAAATTAAAAATAGTAAAAGTTAAAATGTGGCATTTTGTATATGTAAATATCTTTTATGCAAATATGCATGCATGGTTTTGAGAAAAACGAGGTTCTGATAAAATTATGTTGGATTTATCCTTGTCTTATCACGATGAGGACCGGGAGTCTTTATTGTTATAGGATTGGACATTTGGAAAACATTGGGAGTGTATTTTTTTATACGGGTGATTTGTATTTTGGGCTTGACCAGGTGCGGTCGTTATCTTTGGGTTTTCGTTAAATCTAAAGATGTAGTTTAATAGAAAAGTAAAAATTTTTATAACCCACGTTTTCCATCTGGTTCCGGCCCGGTTTAACGGCTGCTTCATGGTAACTTGTCGGTCGAGCAAGCTTGTTGGGAGATTCTGTGGAGTTCTTGGCATATTCTGTCATGGGAAATTCTGTCAACGGTATCGAGGCTTGATTTTAGGCGATAGTTCGCGGATTTTTCGCACGTTTTCCACGATTATTTTCTATAGAATTGTTTTTTATAATAATGATTTCCTATTCAAACCTATATTGTTTATAAATCCTTGCATTACATCAAATATTGAAAAGTGTCACGAATATTTTAATCTTGAAATTCATGACATTATGTCTAGGCAGGTCATAGGAGGTCAATCTAGGACTTAACGGGAGAGCACCACCGAGAGAGATTGTAGGCAGCCTAGATGCGAAATGCTTGTGGAATGGCTTATTGAGACCATCGAGGACCGCCGGACCCAAGTGGCGGTACCTTGACGATGGATCAGGTTGTCTGAGATTATTCTGACGGCTACCGTGGGCCACGGCAGGGCCTCGGAAAAGACGAGAGGGAGCATGATAGAAGCGCTCTAAATTAGGGGCTAAAACTTATGATGGTGCCGGCGACCAGAGCGTACCCGCGGCTGGGACGGGGTTAGTGAAATTTACTGATGATAGGGTGTTGAGATAGGCGAAAAGTCCTCTTTTCGGGGTTCTTGATGGTAGCCGGGGCGAGACTGGTGGGAGGCCATTCAGAGAACACCTACGAAGTCGCAGGACGGATTAAACGAGCATTTATAGGCGATTTTACGGCGTAGATTATAAGGTTAAAACCGAGAAAAATTCTTCGAGGTTAGAGCAGCGATCACGATAGTGAGAATATGAGCAAGGTTTTCGAGGAACTGTGAGTGGAACACATGATACGGAAAATGAGGTATAAGTGTAAGCGATTCATGTTTGGCTTAAGCAGCGGAATTAAGTTCATCTAACTGGGCATCTCAAAATAACTTTGGAGGCTGGTTGAGGAATTTGCATTAAGGGTAGAAAGGATAATTCGGTTCTAACTTTCGAGGCGGCGGGCGGTAAGAAAGGTGCTCCCGACACTGATCGACCGGGCGCGGTCAGTCTGAAGTAGAAAGAAAGGAAAGAGTGGACCGGCGGTGGGAAGCAGACGAGGAGGCGACATCTAGCCGGATCGGGTTGATCCTGGCAGCCCGCGGGGAGGTGGGAGATCTTCGGGATCATCTTTTCCGTGTGCCCTACATGTCGAGAGGCATCTCGGAGAGTGCGGGATGAATATGACGGGATGTTTCCATTGCGAGGCGGGAAAGTCACTATTGAGATTGTCCCACGAGTTAGTAGCATTTGCGAGACCTTTGGTGAATACTGAGTAGCATCTACCAGGCACCAGCGATTGATCCGGTGGTAGGGTGGATTCGAGGCGCGGTGGCGGTACAACACAGTGGGGCCGCGGTAGGAGTGCGGGAGCGGGGCGATGCCAGATTAGCGAGTTGAGTGGTACTCGTACTCGAGTTTCGGGTATTCTGAGTCACGACGGGGAAGCGGATGCATCACGAGACGTGATTCTTGGTATGATTCGGTTCCCGATCATGATGCATATGCATTAGTAGACCAAGGAGCCACTCATTCATTTATTTACGATTACCATTCAGGGAGGCGCAGGATAGAGTCAGCCTATAGATGGTAGTATGGTTGTTCAGTACCCAATGAAATTACTATGACATCGAAAAGGATAGTTCCGAGGGTAGTAGATTGATCGAGTGGGATTTTCCAGCAGATTTGATAGTGTTAGGTATCCATGATTTGATATAATCTTGGGTATGGACTGGTTATCCAGGCATAGAGCCACCTTAGATTGCTATAAGAAGGAAGTAAGATTGGTTCGACAGAGGAACCAGGCGTGATATTTCGAGGAATCGGAAGAGATCGCCCTAGTCGTTAATGCCACGGCCGCCTCGAAATGCTTAAAGTTTTGGGGATTATTTGGCATTTGTAGTGGATAGGAAACCGAGAGGGGACCGCAGTGGAAGAAGACATCCCATAGTGAGGTTCCAGATGTCTTTCGGATGATATTTCGGAGTTTACCAGGATAGAAATTGAGTTTGTTATTGAACCGGCTCAGGGGGCCAAGTAGATATCCATTCCTCCATACGAGAATGTCGTGGCGAAGGTTGAAAGAATTGAAGGCACAATTGGAGGAATTGCTAAGCAAGGGCTTCATCCGACCTAGTACCTCACCGTGGGGAGCTCCAGTTCTCTTCGTAAAGAAGAAAGATGGAAGCTTACGGTTGTGTATAGACTATAGACAGTTGAATCGGAGGCGGCAATGCGCGACCGATGTCAGCTTCGCCGTATAGATGGTTATTTATTAGAATTGCATGGATCTCGGGTGTATATTCTAAGATTGACCTAAGGTCAGATTACCATCGGTTGAGGGCAGAAGGTAGTGTTTCTAAGATTGCCTTCGGGACGAGGAATCACGATTACTCTGAGTTCCTAGTGATGCCGTCAGTTGACTAATGCCCATTTGCGTTCATGGATTTGATGAACAGGGTATTCAGTCCGTATTTAGATAAGTTTATGATCGTATTCAAGTGATGGCATTCCCTGGTATTGCTCGAGCGGTCGGAGAACATGCGGGAGCATCTCGGACAGTATTACGAGATTCTTAGAGAGCCCCGGTTATCGCTAGGGTTTGTATTGATGCCGGTTTTGGTTGGACAAAGTAGCTTTCTTGGGTCATGTCATTTCGGCAAAAGGTATTAGTGTGGATCCTCGAGAAGTCCGAAGCTATAGTGAGCTGAAGCCGCCCGCGGAAATGTTTACAGTTCGTTCTTGGGTGGCGAGGTTATTTGGGAAATTTGTTGAGGATTTTGAATGTAGCGATTAACCAATCTGTGAAAAGGATCAAGAATTCGAGTGGTCGGTCCTGCCAGCATAGTTTTGAGGGCGAGACGGAGATTGACGACAGCTCCGGTGTGCTACCTGCGGAGTCGGGAAAGGGCCCGGTTATGTGGTATATAGTGATGCCTCCAGACAAAGGTTAGGGTGTGTTTTGATCAGGGATGGTAAGGTGATAGCTTATCTACGTGAGTTAAAAGAAGCCTGTGAAGAACTACTAGACCCATGATTTAGAACCATAAGCCCCGGTGGTTTGGCTCTAAAGATCCCAGAGACATTATCTATACGATTGTTCCTTGTCGAGATATTCACCGATCATAAGAGCACATAATATATCTTTACTCGAAAGAGCTTAGCTTAAGCGGCCGGGTGGTTAGGTGATTAAGGATTATGATTGCACGATAGAGTACCATCCGGGGAAGGCCAATGTAGTAGCCGATGCCTTAAACCGGAAACCGGAGGGTTCCTATGCTTATCTGCAGACAGTATATCTCCCATTGTTGATGAGGTTAGTCTTTGGGAGTTCAGGTTGCGAGTAGCTGATACCAGGACCTTTGTTGGCATCATTGTGGCTCGTCCTCTTCGTGGATCAGATCAAGGAAGGTCAGAAGCAGGTTTCAAAAATGATTAAGTTGAGGGCGGAGATTGAGGGTGGTAGGAAACTGGGAGTTCGGATCGGAGGGCGATGGCGTAATAGTTAGAGGAGTCAAATGTGTGTACCTAAAATAGGTGAACTAAAAGGAAATCTTGGAAGAGGCTCGCTCTTAGGCATATGCCATGCACCACAGTAGCACCAAGATGTATCATACTTTGAGGGCGTTATTGGTGGAAGAAACGAAAAGGAAATTACGATTTATCCGGATGCCTAACAGTCGGCGGTAAAAGCGAGCCGCGAGCTCGCGGGGAAAGTCGACCCTTCCGATTCACACGTATGGAAGTGGGACGTAAAATTACTATGGATTTTGTTATGGAAGCCGAGGCCGGAGACAACACGATGCCATATGGGTGATAGTGGATAGACTAAAAATCAAACGTTTCCTCCAGGTTAGTAATGACCCGTTAGACGAGTTGGCTAAATTATATGTGGAGGAATGGTTAGATTACATGGTGTTCCTATATCGTGATCTCAGATAAAGACACGATTCACATCCAGTTTTTGAGTCCCGAGTTTACGGGGATGCCATGGGGACTCGATTGCTTTAGCACGGCTTTCCATCCTCGGAGCGATGAGGTCGTCGAGAGAGAACTATTCGACGTTAGAGGATATGCTTAGAGCATGCGTGATAGAGTTTAAGGGGAAGGCAGGATACGCATTTATCTCACGATGGAGTTCGCTGCAACAACGGTTATCAATCGGTATGGGGCATGGCTCCATTTGGAAGCATTGTATGGTGGGAAGTGTCGTACTCATTATCTTTGGGATGAAGTAGGAGAGAGGAGGCGGTAAGCCCGGAAGTTAGGCTCTGATTACCTTAGATAAGATCCAGTTGTCAGGAAGACAGGACTCAAGATAGCCGGGAGACAGGCTCTAAAAAAGTTATGCGGACAAACGCCGTAGGGATCTACAGTTTAAGGTAGGCGATAGGGTCTTCCTCAAAGTTTCCCCTTGGAAAGGTGTCCTCATATTTGAAAGACGCGGAAAGCTGAGGCCTAGATACATAGGGCCATATGAGATTATTGCCAAAGTGGGACCATTAGCATATAGATTAGACCTTCCTCCAGAGTTGTCTAAGGTTTATAATGTTTTTCATGTATCCATGCTCCGCAAGTACGTTCCAGATCCCTCCCATGTACTTAAGAGATCGATGACGAGAACTAAGGATAATTTGACCTAAGGGCTTGGCCAATGCGAGATGGTAGATCGCCGGGAGGAAGCGATTTTGCGGAATAAGGTCATTCAGCAGTCAAAGCTTTATGGAATCATGGGATTAAGAGCTACGTGGGAGTCAGGCTCAAATGTTAGTCAATATCCTCGATTGTTTTGATTAAGGTATCCACTTTATATTAGTTTGTTCGTTTCGAGTGAAATGTTCTAAAGGAGGAGAAATTTGTAGCATACGTCCCAAAAGGGGTGTACGGTATGTGTAGCAGGTAATAATGCGCGAGGCTTCCTTAGTATTTTAGTGCCATAATAAATTTTGAAAATTGGTTTAAGGGTGAAATTATAAAATTTTCAGAATTGTGGCACTTTGCAATTAAGGAAGGTGGAGGAGATAAAGTATAAGTATGGAATTTCAAAAGGATAATAATAATAAATTGCCAAAATAGTTCAGGGAAATCTCGAAAATTCTCTAGATTTCGGATGACAAAACGGACTGCGCCGTTAAGTTCGTCTCGCGAAATCTAGTAACCCAGGAAAGTTTCGTTAAATTCCGAGATAGTCGGAATATTTCACGGGGAATTTCACAGGCGACAGTTTAGAGTGAAAGCGCAAGCGGGATTTAGAAAAATCTCGAAAAATAAACGAATATTTAAGAATATTGATTAGGATAAATAAAATTTTTCGGGACAAAAATGGACTTGAATGAGATAATATAAATTATTATCTAAATAATAATAATAATTAAAAGAAAAATAATAATAATTAGAAAAAAAAACGGAAAAAAAAAAAAAAAAAGATAAGAATTAAACTACAGGGGAGATGGGCGTGGAGAGAGCGTCCAGAGAGAGAGTGGGAGACGATTTTGTTTTTTTATATTTTCTCTTCGTTCTTTATCAGATTTATAAAAATTGGATTATAGGCTTTCGTCGAAGTAGAAGGCAAAATTGGACTAAGTGAAGAGAGCTACGCATAGGTACCAATATCTTGGCCTTTTGTTAAACTTTAAAAGGTAGAAAATTTGTCTACTTGTGTTATTTCAAGCCTAAAGGTTATGTAATGGCTTGAAATTTTCTTAGAGACAGTAAAAGGTCGTAATCTTCAGTTCCAAAATTTTTAGACTGAGTTTAGAAATTTTTAGGAATATTTGGGACTGTGTTCGGACAGTCAGGGCTAGTGCAGGTTTCAGACGGTTCGGTTGAAATTTCAGGGTATGGTCGGATAGTCGGACAGAATTACCCCGGAAATGTTTGGGTGTTTTAGGTATATGGAAAGTCCTTCGGTGAGTTGACTAAAACGAGATGGTTTTTATAGGGCATTTAATGTGTATGAACATTTGGTCAATTTCACATCATATTATCGTCTTCCCGTATCGAATGGAATTGCTGCTGTCAAGTTTTGTTAGAATCAGTTTGTTCGATACTCGTCGTTTGAAGCACTTGTGTATGTTTTATGGTTAAACGTTAAAGCGAGGCATTTTTCGTAATTTGAATAGGTCATGTGATTTGAACATCAGAGACGAATCTAGAGTGCTTGACAAGGTTTGAAAGAAATTAGTCGAAAGGTGAGTACTAAAATCATTTTCCAAAACGAAGTGTTTAAGTACAATTTTGTAAAGTGCTTTGAAAATATAGATTTATAAAGCTTTTTTTACCTCCCGATTATTATACTCGTGAAAAGTTCGATTTCGGTATTTAAGCAGTTTGGCTTTTGGTTTAGCAAAACCCCTAGATGGCACGGCTCGATTTCCGGTCGATGTATTTGGTGTGCATAGACGAGGATTATGGAATATAGCTAACTATATTATGCAGTCGACAATTGGGGGGTTAGATCTAGAATATATTTATATAATTAGTCGCCCTCTGCACATTCGAGGGTGTATATAGGTAGCGCGCCCGACTTAGTACATAGCGATGAGGTGTTGGTTCCCGAGGAGTTCCCTCGCAGAGCATTTTGGTCAGGGTTCAGGTATCTTATATAGATCCGCCGTGTTAATGGATCCATCTTAATAGAATTGGTGTTCAGGGTTCACTACGATGCAGATTCAGAGGTTAGGGTTAGAGGCATCTTCTAGGGTATTTCAAATGGGCCTGATGGTTGGTACTGATTCTGGAGTATAGCACTTTCGGATATTAACCACCAAACTTGATTTTCAACGGGAGAAATAGTTTCAACGATTTGGCGGCCAGGGTGGTTTCGGAACAATTTTCGATGCTTGAAAGCGGTTTCAGTTGAAATAGTTTTGAGCAGTTTAATGATTTCATAGCAAAACTTCGATTTTTCTCATAAACGGTTTTACAACCATTTAAATGCGATTTTCTTAGGAGAATTACAAGCGGCCCAGAGATAGCGACATTTAGAACTTATAGTACTCCGCGAGCGGGTTTGGCTCCAGGTTTTTTGTTTTAAAATAATTTTTCAGAGTCTGAGTCTTGAAGCAGACTTTAAAGATCCTTTAGTTCTAAATGACGTTTATGAATTATATATAAGAAAAGGTGTAAATTAAAAATAGTAAAAGTTAAAATGTGGCATTTTGTATATGTAAATATCTTTTTGTAAAATATCATGCATGGTTTGAGAAAAGCAGTTGCGATAAAATTATGTTGGATTTATCCTTATCTTATATTTTGAGTAGAGGACTGAGAGGTCCTTTATTTAATAATAGTTGGACATTTGGAAAACATTAGGGAGTGCTTTTTATACAGGTGATTTTGTATTTTGGAGGCCGACCAGGTAAAATTCGTTATCTTTGCCAGTTTTCGTTAAATCTAAGGTGTGATTTTAATAAGAAGTGAAAATTTTTTATAACCCGTTTTCCCATCTGAGTTTCGCGATTTGCGTCTTAGCTTCATGGTAACTTGTCGGTCGGCGAGCTTGGCTCGGGAGGTTCTTGTGGAGTTAACGTGATTCTGTCACTAGGAAGGAGATGCGTCAATGTTGTCGATGAACACTCTACGATCTTAAACAAGCTCCTCAGACTGTTGCAAAGTCAGTTCTATCTCAGCATGGTTTTTTGAGCGGGATCACTTTTGATCTGAACAACACGAGACGGTCACGATCGTGGTATTCTTATTTGCTGTTGTATGTAGGTGATATGATTGTATAGGTGATGATATGTAGAATTATTAGGGATCCCCAAGCACTTTCTTAGTCGTCGATTTGAAATGAAGATCTGGCCCTCTTAATTACTTTGTTAATTTGAGGATTTCCTCTTACGCACGCCATGGTTGTTATCTTACTCAAGTCAAAGTATACTTCGATCCTAATTTCTCGAGCAGTATCATTGATAAATGAATGTCGACACGCTGTTATTATAGCGTAGCCTCCGATTCTCATGATGGAGAATCACTATCGATGCTACTCCTGAGGCGAACTGTTGGGAATCGAATACATCACCATTGTTTACTCGCCGCATTATTTCCTATGCAGTTCATGTAGTCAATCGGTTTATGGCTGCCATATATCCTCATTATCTTTGTTGTTTCTCGGGATTCTTCCAATATTTGAAAGGCCTGCATATTTGATGGTCTTCATTTTGCCCATTCTTTATTAACTCTTGAGCATATTCGGATCACGAGATTAGGCTAGTCAATCCCAACGATCGTTGATCTACTACGGGATATTGTTTTTAAGGTGTGATTCTCTTATCTCTGAAGTAAGAAACTGTCGTTACTCGTTCCGGCTGCTGACGAATATGAAACAGCGGCTACTACCGTGAACTTATTTGGTTACGTTGGTTACTATGGGATCTTGGTGTTGATTGTTCCACAATAGCTAAACTTCACTGTGATAATCGAAGTGCTATTCAAATTGCTCATAATGATGTCTTCCATGAACGTACTAAACATATTGAGATTGATTGTGCTTCATTAGGTAAATAAATGCAACTTTAGGAGTGCGCTCACATTTCGGTCTGTTTTATACCGAGGATTAGTTAGGCGATATCTTCACCAAGCCCTTCCTTTGGAACTTTTCGAGTTTAGCTTCCAAACTTCAGGAAATGGTTTACTCTTAAACAGCAATGGAGTTTGTGAGGATGTTGAGATATATGTATGACAATTGTATATTTTCGCTTTTTAAGTTTTGTATAGCTTAGGCATATAAGCCTTCGCTTTGTACTTGTAATATACTTTTCCAATATACAGACTGGATCTTTCTTAAAACATACAAATTATGTTTATAATTTTTTTTTTTTTTAAATAGAAGCGAATTGTGAAATCTTAGCAATATAAAAGGCTTCCTCCTTCACCCATAATACAAGAACTAATTTCTCTTCTTTCTGTTTTTGTTCTTCTGGTTCTTCGGCTTTTTTTGCTTCATTTATGTCCTTTTCGTTCATCCTGTCAGACGAAAATAAAGCATAGAAGACAAAGATGGGGGCAGCTAAGGAGAAGAATATAGGATTAGGTAGTAGGTTCTTAAAAGGATGGGTGAAAGAATAAGACAATAAAATTATTGTAATTGTACTTCTTTGGCCCATTCAAAGAAGGAAAAAGGAGAAATTCAAATAGAATACAAGATTACATGGGATTAAGAACATGCAAAATGTGATTATAACAAAAGATTCTTCTCATTTACCTTTTAAGCTGTCATATTATTGGCTAGTATTTGACAAAATTTTAAAAATTGTAACCAATTTTCAAAGGGTCACCTCTCAAATGGGTCCTACATTCCTTCAGAGGAAAGAATCCATGTTAGTGACTCATCAAGACATTTTTTGATCTACATACAATGTCTCTGGTAAAGCAATTCTTTTAATTAGCTGTATTTTCTTAAATATACCCAAAATGTGATGAATTTTTCATAAGTAACGACATTCAGTTATTGATCTTGGCTGAAGGAAGACTTGAGTTTCTCTACTTCTTTCAACAGGGATGCATTTCCTTCACAAGCTTCTGTTAAAAACCTGAATCTTTTCTCTGTTTCGTTTTGCTCTGTTCTTTCAGGCTGTGGGGATGTGAACTGCTTGTTAAATTGAATAAGCTGCAACATCAGGCCCTGTAAATATATTTCGGTAATGATAAGGAAATTAGTGTGACTCAAGTGCAGGGAGAAAAAAAAAAGGGCAAAATGCAACATCTGGAGTCATAATCAAGGGTAGCAAGTCTGAAAGAAAAGAAGGGTCTGTTTGGTTCTTGTTTTTTAAAACTGTGCTTGAGAGCAGTTTTTGAAAACACGGAGAACATAATTTTGAGGTTTTCTGAAAATTGTTCTTGTTATTTGAATTTAGAGTTTTTTATATTTTTCAAAACAAAAAAAATTGGAACCAAACGTATTCTTTCTATACCTGTTTTCCTTGTTATTCTTGTTGGAAAAAATTTTCAACGACAAGTTGTTCCGACGGTGGGTACATTGACTCCCGAGAAGCTTTGCGACCAGAAGCATGTCTGATTGAGTGAGTCACAATCATTGGATGGGTTGTTGGAAATTGACCACCAGGGACAAAACCCTATACAAATATTCCCAAACTCTTTAGGCTCGAATACCATGTTTGAGGAGAAAGGAATTTTGTAAACTACCGTTAATTTAAAGGAGGAAGCTTGTCATCTTTATCTTTCTGATGTTAGGGGAAAAAATGAAATAAAGTTAGGTCAATTAAAGACTAAAGAGAAGGAAAAGAATCCTAAATAGATTAGGAGACTAAACCTTAACATTCTTTTCTTCAACTTTCATTTTGTTTTTTTACTTTTCAATTTCCCTACCCTCTATATTGTCCACCCACTCTTGGAGTTTTAAGTATGTCAAGTTTTCCTTTTCTTTTCTTCCCTTGTAATTTTTACAATTTTTCTCTTTTTCTTGATCGTTTAAGCTCAATTCTAATCTAATTTTGAGACATATTATCTATAGGAATTATGAATATGAAATAAAGAAAGGGATATATAAAATTGAAATAAAAAGGTGGACGAAGGAAAAGGAAAGATGAACAATTAGAAATAGGTATTTGATGGGCGTGAGTGAGTGTAAGAAGATAAAGAATATGAGAATATTTTGGTACTTCATAGAGTTTTACTTGGGGAAAAAAAATTAGTTGGTATGGAGAGATTGACAAGAATCTTTAACAACTTCCTTTCATTTATAAGTTGCATCCACATGAACTCTCTTAATCATGCATGGCAAAGAGTTTGAGGGTGATTATGCATGAATAAAACTAATTTATTTACTAGTTCATCAGATTAAACACATGGAAAAGTTCAGTAGTTTCAAAGGCTTTGCCTTACCTCAATGTCTGTTGCTTGAGTAGTCTCTAAGGAGGACTTCGTGAGCTTATTCACTGTGAGTAACTTATCATTAGCATTGTCTTCAAAATGAATGATGATAGATGGTGCAAAACCGGTGTAAATGTAATCTGATCCTCTTGTTTGCAGCTCGCTCGGGCACCAGTAACATGACTTGACATAAGCTTCCAAATCCCTTCATTATCCTCAAAATAAAATTTGGATTCCCATTGGTTTTAGAATGTCCAACAACTAAATTGACATGTAGTCAACCATCTCTTGCAGTGCTTGAACAAAGAGTAGCTGATACACCATTCTGATGGGTATCTGTGTGATCAAGTTGTGAGAACTTATTTGGCAATGTTATTTTCAGAATAGTTCTCAACAACTAGGTTGTGCAAATGGCTTTTAAACACAGTTCTTGTTTGGTTTCAAGAATAAAATTGTATTTGAAAATTCAAATACAGTAAGGTGAAGAAAAAGAAAGAAAATGATTCTGATGATGATGAAGGTAGGGTTACATAAGAGCGCCTTCTCCATGTCTTCCTCCGGTTCACGAGTAACAGATTTAAAAAGAAAAAACTGCAAAAATGTTAAATTTGTTTTCAAAGACCATTCTGTTTTCAAAACAAAGTTTCAAAAATATCTTTAATTCAAAATCTAACATATCTAAATTGTTTTAAAAACCTTTCTCTCAATAGACCTACATTCTTGGTTCATGCATTTTAGTTTTCAGAAGCAGCAGGCTCATAGATAGTGCAGAAAAATATCAATAGTTTGTCAATGGTACCTCAACTGGTTTGAGATAGCCTTCAGTATCAGCAAAACATTTCTCCAGAGATGGCAGAAGTTTCAAAGAACATAGGCATTAGATGGTGCTCAAGCAGCAAGCCGCACTGGAGCTACACACTTCGATGAAGATAAATAGCAACATGCTGTACATCAGATCACCATAAAATAGCAGCAAACTGCTCCACAAGAACTTCAATAAATGTGGAGTAACTCTCATGAATGTCACAGTTGAAACCTCCAGCAACTCGATGCAGTTTTTTCTTTTTCCAGTTTCTGGTGGTAAAATGGGTTTGGTGCTTATGAACCCTTGATTCATCAAACCGCCCATTACAGCTCCTGCAAACTTCATAGCATCCGACTTTTCTCCTCTTCAAGCACACTCATTCCATCAAGCAAGACCACAGACAAAGAATGCAGTTTCCAAATTACTGGTACACTCCGAACAAGGGAAGGTGCATCAGAGGGAAGGACAGAGGACATTGCCTCAATACCTAAAGAAAAGTCCACCTCTAGCAACCTCAAGAATATCAGGGTTCTTCCCCAAATTCTGTATATTAAGAAGTACTAGGAAACTCAGCATGTTTACCGTCATGGATGGTTGATATTGGACTCGAGCAAATGCATGGGAAGTGGAAATCTTTGGTGAGCCCACTCTACCAACAAAGAAGGGCAGTCATGATCATCAATGGTGGTATTTGTTAAGTCCATGTCCTCCGGAATGGTATCCAGAGATGCACTACCCTTAGTTGATGCTTTTTGGGCAGTCTTGCTTTCTTCTGCTTTAAACTTCTGTTTTACACAGAGCCATCTCTTTCTGAAGTGAGAAGCTAACATCTTACTGAAGATCAGAAAGTCCTCTTCTTGATATACCCAATCAAATTGTTTAATCTCCCTATTAAGGCGAAGAAAACGGTGGATACAGAGATTAAGGTACTTTAGAACAGGCACTTGGAGCAAGATATCCAATGCCTTCTCCATGGTAGCTCTATTCCTTTGGTCCTACAGTTAAACATACTTCTAAGCAAATTGATCAGCACAGATATTAATGTCATGTCCTCATCCAAAGCCAGAGCTATATGTTCAGAAAACAATGGAAAGATTTCAAGCAAGTGAATGAGTAATTCGGCATCTGTTTGTGCCAACAAAACAGTCTGGACCAAAACCCTCCGCCAGAGGCACCCCAACCCAGTCCAACTCCTGGAGCAGGGCCTCCTCTTCCAACGACCTCAACAGATTGCACATAATACCATTCTGAAGCAACTAGTTTCATGAAAGTAACGAGCCCACTTTTCAATTCAATTAGAGACCATTTGAGTATCCCATCTTCAAGTACTTTCCCCTCTTTTGAGAAACCACGTCCTTGGAACAAGGGTGTTTGTATCTCAATCTTAGCCAACTGGATCAAGTTATCAAGGGAAACAACCAGCTGGACTAATCCATGAAGGCAATGAGTAGAAGCTAAGGATATTTCATATTCACCGTGAAGGTCTCAAATCACACAACTTCCTATGAAAGAGCCTACCTTTTGAAGGATCGTTTCCATATTCTTTGTCATTCACACCGCAAATCTTGTAAAGCCAATTAAAGTAATGACTTCAAGTCCAATTTGGAGACAAATTCAGGCAGCTTCGGAAAGCCCTCCACTTTTGGGTAGGCTGATGGAATCTTCTGGGGTCAATGCTTTTGAGCACACTGGAAAACACATGTGCATGGCAGCTGAAATAACCCATAACAAAGGGTCTTATTTGAAGTAAATCTTGCTCTGGTTCCTTTGTTGGCCAAAGAATCTAGAAATGTCACCAGTTAGTTTTAAAAGCTATCCACTTCAAGGCTCCATTTACTATAGGACCCGCGGCTCAAAATGAGTCTGCTTGGCCATCATCCACAGCTCCTGACATATGCTTATGTGAAATAAAATTTGGAATCTTCTAGCTAAGTCTCCCAGAACAAGGTATGCTTCTGTAGTGATAATAAATTCGTAGAACATTGTTCTGAATGGGTTTTCTCAAACGTAGTGGATTCAAACACAGGCACAACACAGGAAAAATCTCCAAAAGTAAGATACACAATATCCATATTGAATGCAGACCTTCCAAAAGCGTAATTGTTCAACCATCAAAGCTGATGCATGTTTACAGTTTTCTTTTCCTGATTTTATCCATTGGTCGAGAGACAATGGACATTGATACAAATTCAAAGTTGCATCCTGGAAAATCCCACTCTTTATGAACTCTATGCAAATTTCCTTGTCTGATTGAGCCAACACCTTTTTTCACATGAAAATAGAAAGTAAACATAAAATTGTGTTGTATTTACAATTTGGGGCTAAGATAATTTACATCCTTGCAGGAGTTTGAAACAAGAATGCATCACAACTACTGGAAAACATGTGAAAGAAAAAGCATACCTTCAAGAGAGTGACTGATTTTATGCTTAGAGCGATAGGCTCCCCATTTGTCCTTTTCAGCGATCACTTTAGCGACTGTGCAGACAAGCCTTTCGCTCTTTATGATTGCATTTGCACACGTTGGGGAATGCCTTGCTATTGCAATAAGTATAGAAATAATGCATTCTTCCAAAGCTACTGTAGGATTGGTCTGAAATCATAGGAATCAACTTGTTATAGATTAAAATACCAAGAATAGTTAGCACTGACAATTTTGACAAAACATTACTATAAACAGATCAAACGGTGGACAGCAGGCATAGGTAATTCTCTGGGAAATATATTGCTTGGGTCCAGTAGGCAAGGGCGACCCAGATTCGCTGTTATTTGGGCTGTACCTCATTCTTGAGCTAAATTTGGATCTATTGGGGGTCTCAGACAATAAAATTGACCTTTTGACCTGCATAGCTAAAACCAGCAATTAGACCAAACCTCACCCAGCTTTGGTCTGAGAAGGTCCATATAAGTAAGCTTTTGTTTCATGATAGCCATCTTTCTGTGGACTTGGTTGACTAAACTTTGCCCTAGCTTCTTAAGCAGTAAGCCCCTATCTTCTAGACCATCACAAGCGCTTCTGTCATCATTTTCAGAATTACAGGCATCAGATGCCAACGAGATGGGTAATCACTTAACCACACACATCTAGGAAAAACTCTGAGAAAACAGACATTTATTATAAATTGAGTTCTATGATTAAACTTATGTGACCAAACTGCAAACTACAGTGTTTTACATCTGATAAGAAGAAGGAACAGACAAAGATAAATTACTGTTAGATCCTTAAGCAGAAGAACAAAGTTCTGAAAAATGTTCCACATAGTGTAGCCTCATTCAGTCTCCTCGTCTGTGAAATGCAGACAAGAGGCCAGTTTCTGGATATAAATCTCTGAGACATTGACTCTGATTTCAGACTAAAAACACATTTGGTAATTATTAGACCAAAAAGGAAAAAAGAAAAAGCTGTTTGAGAGCTTGTTCTGGAAACAAAGTATTTAACAGAAAACTGGCTGTTAGACTAAAAAAACATATTTATTTGGTATTTGACTACAAAATAATTTTGAACTTCTCCAAAAACAAAGTATTTTCTGAAAAGATATTTTAATTGTTTTCACTTATTTTTTAGGCTTGTTTTAAAAAAAAACAAGTTTACAAATATAGAGAATGATTGAGAAGAAAGTACCACATATAACATTATTTTTAAGAAATATTTGGAAACACAAAAAAAAAAAAGGTTGAGAATATTCCAAGTTCCCAAAATGATTTTTCATCTGGGAAACATAACAGAATGGCGTTCAAAACTATTCTAAAAGTTCCAAATAGGCCCCTAAAAACTTCCTTAATATAAGAACTTCAGGGAAAATCATTCTTATCACTAAGTGCTCACCTCCAAGAGATACTGAATTCTAGGTAGGATACCCATCCTAACCAAACCATGATACTTGTCCAACAACAATATCATCCTGAATGGTATGTTTCTCTTCACTCTTGTCATCCCCAATATCTTGACTTGAAGGAAAAATATTAGAAGGTTTGGCGTTGTATTTCCAAAATCCACCATGAAGGAAACCAAGTTCAATCTCTGGTCTGCCCGAACACCGGAGCTATACATGAAACTTTCTCACAAGTTGCCTGTCTCTGGAAGCAAAGAATGCCAGAGAGTTGGATTCAGAATCATTTGAGATAATCGGGTAATGGCAATCATTAGGAGAAATTTTACCTCTGAAACATCAAAAAAATACTCATTCATATCACAGCTCAGTACACACTGAATAACTTTAGCACAAGCTAAAACCACAGAATTGTGGTTATCATCAAGAGACATCCTACAAATCAACCAAAGTGTTTGTCATCACTGAAAGGTATAAGAAACAGTTGATGGTCAAACAAATCAAACAGACAAATAAAATACTAAAGAGAGGAAATGGACTTTGTCCTATAACCAAATTTCTGACAAAAGCACACCACATTTTAGTTCCAATTTAGGCTCATCAAATACAACTATAGTTGGCAGAGACATAACTGATTTTTTTTCGGAGAAAAATATTTCATAAGCTATATATCATCACATTTATTAGTACCTTGCTTTATGTGATCACTAAATATACCAGAACAGGAAAAGCACAGGGTCTTCATTGTTTGATACAAGATTGGAAAAAATAAAATATAATACAATTGGGAATTGGGGCATAAAATGTGAATTCCATGTCACTGGCACCCTGGTTTCTTGGTTGGTGATAATATTATAAGGGGTGTAAATTTAAGGAGGCAACATAAAGGTCTTAAACTGTCTTGCAAGACAGATTTGGACCAGTTAAGCAATTTAGTGTAGAGGTATAGGCTGAAGCAAATTTTTAGTGATTATTCTATGTTTGCTCTAAGAAGATACATCTAATGTGCTCCGTGAAGAGCACCATTATTTAGATTTCTGGTATTTAGGAGATTACTAAGTTTTTGACAGTGACTAGGCTAGTGCACCTCTGGAAAAAGATCTAGACGTTCCGAATTTCTTAGTGGGAAGTAGGGGGGTAAACGAATCAAGCTACTCATGAGCTACTCGAGCTTGACTCGTAAAATACTCGAATTCGACTCATTAAATACTCGAATTCGACTTGGAGTTAATCGAGTCGGTACCGGTACCGGTAGGCAATCGGTCAGGAGTTCGGGTATCTGTGTCGACTCAAGTACGCTGCATTGGGCTGCAAGTCGGGCTTTCTATTACATTCATTGAGTCGAACTTGAGTCGAGTTCGAGTATATTTATTTATTAATTTTTAATTGATTTGAACTCTATTGAGTCGAGTTCGAGTAGCTTGACTATTTTTTGAGTCGAGTTTCAAACATCTAAAAAAAAGCTCGATCGAGTTTGAGCTTCGAGTTTTTTAATCAAGTTGAGCTCGAGCTTGGCTCTGTATTGACTTCGATAGATTACACATCCCTAGTGGGAAGCTTACCTTATTAAAATTAAACCTGGTATAGATTCAGGAGTTCTGGAGGTATAGAATTCTAACTCATGTTAAATAAGTCTTAACATCAGGCTCCTAAAGTTGATTCTAACTTTGTCTTTTGGATAATCCTATTAAACTGCCTATGAAAAAACAACGTATATCTCAGAAAACTGTTATGAGAGAATCACAAAGATGTATTTTGTCGATGGTCCTGCATCCATGAGAATTAACCATATTGAAGTTGACCACAATTCTTCAAATACAAGAAGATTTTCCACCATATGTGAAAAAGAATAATGAGTTCACAACTTGGAAGCAGATATGGATCCCTCAAGAAAGGCGGTCAATGAAAATAAAGAACGCAAGCAGTCAGATTTACCTCAGTGCTAAAACAAGCTCAGGTTCCGGGCCTAGTGCATAAGCCCAAACTGCCTCCCAGTCAATAAATTGACCACTGTTATTAACACTCTTTATGGTATTCCCAACCTGATGTCAGTGGGCATTGACCAATGCCTTATAAAGCACAGATCCAAGGAGATGAAATGCAAGGGCCCGTTGTACTGGCACCTGGAATTTACATTTTAAGTGCAAGTCAAGAAAGAATTTACTGCAATATAGACATATAACCATATGCAAAAGTTGGATGTATGGAAGAATGCTGCCAAAATCATAAATACCAACAACTGTGTTGCTGCTTCTGGGAATAGTATTTGTTATTATAACAAAACAATCCAAGAATTCTACCAATACTCCACAAACTTCAGTGTATTTACCTTTCACCCAACATTAAGAAGAGAAGGGCATGGAGAACCAATGGTCAATTATTTCCCAACTAAAAGATGTCATCTTCTAATGACTGGGCACTAAGAAATGATATAAACTAACCGTGCTCCTAGCCAATGCTAGAGCTTCTTTAATTGTGTAACCTACTGCACCAGGGTCTCCCTCAGTTCGGAGGAAGTCTCGCTCAGTTACATTATCAGCATTATACCCACTACGAACAGAATTGTTATCTGTTTTATGAAAACCAAGAGGGGAAAGAATTAACCACCAATATAATAGTAATCTTCATGACAATTGCAAATATCCAATAAATTGGGTGAGAGACAAGAACATTCTCATCAGAAATAGAATGCAAAAAGATTGGGATCTGAAGAACCAAGCATTATAAAAAAAGGTAATTTAAAGGAGTATCTTGACTCAGTAATTAATAAATAATTCATTAAAAAATTAGAATGAACTCAAATAAAAAAAATATAAGTACTTGACCAAGAAACTTGGTTTCCATGACAGCAGGCAAATACCTCAATCAAGGTGGAAAAACTTGGCAAACTACCTTGAAAAATAAAAATATAAAGAGATAAACTGTTTTGAAAAATTTTGAGGAATTTCATAAAATAATATCAAGCATTACCTGTGGGAGTAATGCCAATATCAAAGTCTGGCTAACCAGAAGCTACAGCTGAAACTGCCAATTTCACTTTCTATATAGAATAGAAAAATATAGCCATAAAATAAACTTTCCATAACTATTATGGATTATCCACAGGTGAGATCTTCCAAGATGTGTCGTTCTGCCTTAAATAATATCCTTTTTATAGGTGTACCTTTTTTTTTTTTTTATAGGTATAGGTGTACCTTAAATTATATTCAAATAGAATAACAGTGAGTATATTTTCTTTAGCGATGTCCTTCTTCATAACAACCAGATTTAGCATTATCTTTTCCTGACATATACCCAGCCCCAGCATCTCCCGTGAACCACATTGTAACTGCCAACCTTGGCTCTATGACAAATACTAGGATGCTTTGTTCAAGGTTATCCTCCATCCTTCATCTTCCTCATCTAAACCAACCTTGTTGTTAGGCAGGACTTCCATTAGAACCTTTATACTCTAAAATTTAAGATGTTGTTCAATTGATTTGCGTTCATAAACAATATTTGGTTTTATCTAAGCAAAGTGTCTTATAACAAATGGATCTCAAAATTATCTTCTATCCCTTCATCTTTCAAGCTAAAACAAGATCTCTACTGTAATTTCAGGTTAGAACATTGCCATAAAATTAATTGTTCAGAGAAGAACAAATTAAATGTTGTATCCTCCAATTCTATTTAATGAACACTGACTTTATGCCAAATTGTTGCAAGTAAAATTTACAAATAGAATATAAACCCAGGATTCTTTGTGGTAACCTACTTTAAAAATAGTCTAAAAAAACATATTTAAGATGAGCTGCATTCTTCTTCGAACTCTACCTGGCAACATTTTCATTAAATCATAGAAACAAGGTCATGTTTCGCTCACTAGACTTGCATATTCAGCAATTACTTCTGCTAAAGGCTGCATTTCCAGGTCTTGCAGTCACTGTCAAATTGAACTTTTTGACCATGAAGCCAAATCCCCAGAAACATAAAAACACACACCTTAATTATTAAGTAAACGAGGGAAGGGACTACTAACACCCTTAGATACTAAACGCCAAAGTTATAATTACAATTTCTCCCTAACTAATAAAAATTTAGAAAACAGATTGATCAATGCACATTCATATCGGGTTTCTATGATCAAATCTCCATTGTGTGCTGCCCTTCTGAAAGGTAAAACTATTTCTTTGTTGCAAAAGTAGCTATTTAAGCGTACAGTTTGTATATCAAAAGAGATAAGCAGGAAAATAAAAGGACTCCAATGGGCTCCTAGCCAATAGATAAGTCAAAATACATTGGATTGACACATTTAGTAGAGAGAAGCCTAGTTTCTGGAGAAATTCTGAAACATGAACATCTGAAGTGGAACAAACAAACTCAGAAGCTATGAAAGACTTTAGAGGAACTATAAAACTGACAAGTTGATTTATAATATTATAGTTGATGTTCTTGTGCCTTCAAATAGAATCACCTATAATAACATTAACATAGAGTACGATATGCACAAATAGGTGAAGGCTTGAAATATCCCACACAAGAGAATTAGTATCTACTGCCAAAAATCCTTAGAGTTTGGTAAAAAATATGCATTAACAAAACAAACAAGGAACAGGGGAAACAAGCGTGAAAAACAAAATTCAAAAAAATGATATTGATAGTCAAATATGACCAAAGTTCTATGCAGCCTTACCAGTCTTGGATACCTGGACAAAATCATTTTCAATAACAGTTCCATCCAAAGAAAACCTTAACTCCCTGACAGCCTCAACTCTCCCACTCCAAGCATTCCACAAACTGCTATTGCCTGGACCCGAATTCTTCAAAGCAACATTGTCTTGACCCTTTTGTATCTTTAGGATATATATGTGAATTATCACTCTCCATGGTGAAACACCATGACTTGTATAGCTGATTCATCTTTGTAGATTATCATTGGCCATTGGTAGGTAGATCCGACCCTGGGCATTTTTGCTTCTTCAGTTTGGCTTGGCCTCGTTTTTTCAGCATCTTCAGTAATGTGGGGTTCATCTTCTCCATTATCTCAGCCTGTGCTTCTTCAATCTCCTCAGGTGACATTCTCTCCAACTGTGCACAATTTTCAGCATCAATTTGACTCTCAAGAGTCACTACAACATAGTCAATTCAAAATTACCTGACCCACAGGAGCTGTATTTGATGATGGAGTTTCTTGCTCCTCCATATTCACTTGTCTTTGATGCACCTCTTCTGATCTAGGCCTCATACTGTCCATCATCTCAGATTGTGTTCTTGCAATATCAGGCACTGGATCCAATTTATCCAATTCCATATTGGCAACAGAATTTAATCCTGATTCACCGTTCATTTCTTTATGATTAAGCACACATCAGCATCGCTGTCTTGCAAGGAACATCTTTCTCTTGTCTGCATTTTCAGTTGTTTCACCCTTGTCCATTTCGCTCCTTAAGTTCTGCTAATAAAACCTGTCTTTCTTTCAGCATGAACAAAGAATTATCAATTGGAACAAACTCTCTCCAGTTTAAAATTAAACCACTACTTCTGTTTTTCCTTTCATTAGGATTAGCAAAAGTTCCTATTTGATCAAAGCCAGAAAGATCCATATCTTTCTTCATGTACTGCCATTATAAGTCATCACCCTTCTTGTATTCCATACTTCATCTTACTGCCAAATGGATAATGCTGCTGAAATTGAATTCTTATATAGTTATGAAGCAATAAATGACTTCCTTTATAAGTGCTTCCCTATAAATGAGTGTCACTTCTACAGGGTGATTAACAAAGAAAATGTAGGCATAAACATATAACAGTGATTCCAGCACTTAATATGCCATATTTGTTCTGATAAACTTGCCAAAACCTACAGAAAGAGTTGGGCGGGTGGTGGGGGACCCCAACTAAGCTAAACAGTTGCAGAAAGCTCAGTTGAATAGACTATCCATTTTCTCTCATTTATAATGAAAAAAATCAAGACTGAAATCCTTAGCACCCATGCAGCTGGATCCCTAAATGCAAAAGTGGCAATATCTAAACGAGTAATGAAAAACTATAAGTACGAAGAAAGAATCCATTATAAACAATGAAAAATTCAAGTTTGAGATTTCCATTTTCTGCTTCTAACTTTTCAGTCTCCAAACAACTAAACCTATTTGAAAAATGCTGAATAATAATAAGAAATTGAAAAAACCACTCATTAAATAATAAGAATTTCTCCTTTTCATATTTCCTGCATTTTCTCGGCATCCAAGCAGGCAGCGCCCTAATAGAAAAGAGGGCAGCTGCGCAAAACGAGTAAGCCTGGGAAAAAAAAAGTCCATTAAATAATGAAAAAAAAATAACATTCAATTTCTTTCCACTAGCCGCATTTTCAGCATCCAAACAACTTGAAACTTTGTAAACAAGCCAAAGAAGAACCATAACAAGAGTATGAAGAAAAAAAGAAAGCTTGAAGAGCCTCTAGAGAGAGAGAGAGCTCACCGGACCGTGCGAGCGGTGCCGTGCGACCGGAAAAGGGAGAACAGTGGGCTGAGGAGCGGAAGAGTGAGCATGAGGCTTACTGGAAATTCCCTTTTCGACTATGCTGTCGAGTAGGCGAGCAGCCTCCTCTTCGTTGATTTGCATCGCCTTGGCTCCAACCATCTTCCTTTGAGGGCCGCTGCTTGTGCTGCTGCTGCCCCGCTTCTTCTCCATGGAAAACTGTTCTCCACTTGATTGACAGAATTCCAAACTCTGAATTAGCGTAATTCTGAGAGAAAATTAATACAGAATTTCTCAGTTTCTTGGTCTTCGTTGTTCAATTTGATGAATGGAGTTCTGACTTCTGAGAATTGGAGGGAGGGTTTAAGATATTTTAGAATATTTCTGGCCTTTATTAAAATTATAGGTGAGAAAAATAGAAAAATTATTCTAAAAATATTTTCCTTCTCTAATTTTCTTTATTTAGTTTTTTATTTTTATAAGAAATCTTTTGCTTGTAATTTTGAACAATTAGGTTGAAATTTACGTTGAACAAATAAAAAAATTTACACATTCAACTGTATGATTGGATGCAGATTATTTTTTATTTTTTTGAAAATAAAATAATTTAATGGATTCACAAACACTAATACATATTATCTTAAAAATCATATAAGATGAAACAATATATATATGTTAATAATATTATAAATTAATACAAAACCTATAAATTTAATAATACTTTACTGGCCTGTCCAGGTTTTGTATATATATAGAGCCGTGATGCCGAATATGTTTTGCGCGTATTGTTCTAACAGCGCGAATAAAAATATCGTAAAAGCATTGAAATCGCGAAAATAAAAAAAAAATCCATATCGATGTTACCATTTTTTTTAAAATAATTGATAAAAAAGAGATGTAGTTGAAATAAATTGATGAAAAAAATGTGAAGTTGATAAATAGAAATTGATAGAAAAGAATATAGATGAAAAATAAAATGTAAAGAAGTGTAAAAGGGTGATTATTATTTCCCACTATATTTTTAATTTGTGCACCAATAAATATATTAATTAACTCAATTTTATATTTTCCAAAAATTAAAATATGTTTTATAAATTATAAATGTAAATTATAAAACGAAGAAAAAAGAATTTATTTTTTAGTAAGGATTTTAGATAATATATAATTAACTAAAATAAAAATTTAAATATATAACAAAATAAATATTTCCAAATATATGACACTTATTGTTATAGATGTGTGTATTTAAAATACGATTTTAATATAAAAATGTGAAATTGTGTTTTGAAAACACGATTACAGTGTTAAAATGTGAAAACATGATTTTAATGTAAATTGTAAAATTATGAAGTCGTGTTTTAAATATACGACTTAAGTGTAAAAATATGAAATAGTGTTTTGAATACATAATTTCAGTATAAATTTTTAAAATTATGAAATCATGTTTTGAATACATAATTTTGGTGTAAAGTTATGAAGCCATGTTTTGAATACACGATTTATGTACAAAAATTGTGAAGTCATGTTTTGAATACACGATTTTAGTGCAAAATTGTGAAGTCGGGTTTTAAAGACATGATTTCAGAGTTAAATTGTGAAATTGTGTTTTAAAAACATTATTTAAGCGTAAAATTAAGTGTTTCGTGAGCCAATACTACGATTTCAATGTAAAATTATAAATTATTTTAAGACACGATTTCTACTATAAGAAAATTTACACCTCATTACTGCATATCAAAATTGCCATGTAGTCTGAAATTATTTCGATTTATAAGTTTTGATAATTATTTATTTAATTCTTAGATAATTATCAAAATAATTGATTTTATGCCAAGATGGCGTATGCCACAAGATAAATGTGGAAGCGCACGTCATTTCATTTTGAAATTGATACGATTCCACATAAAAGATAAAGCCAGATTTAACCTCACTTAGCTATCTCACCCACGCCTACTTTTCGCCTCGACTCTTCTATCGGATTTCAGTGACTTATCATCGACAAGCTTACTTGCACTACGACGCAGCGGAGGTGATGGCTACCGGGAGGCCCACAAACGTCCTTAACGCTAGCCAGAAATAACAGAAACAACGCCATCCACTAATGTTTGATTTTTTAATGGTATGGAATTATATTAACTCAAATGGGTTCCATACTAGTGGAAGGTGTACTAATCTAAAATTTTAACTCCTTCGAAACGCAAGGCTTATGGCGATTGATAGAAATTTTCTCCGTACCAAACAAAGCCCCAGCAGCTACTGCTTTTCGCTCTTGAGGTCCTCCATCTCACGGACTGGCACCATCCAACGACGTCGTTTCGAGAAGAACGAAGCTTTCTAGCCCTTGAAACCTTCTCTGCAGCCATTGATGGCGCTCAATCTTCGTCAGAAGCAGACTGGTACATCCATCTCTCTATAGATCTATCTCTGCTATTATTATAATATTGCAAATGTTCTTCGCGTGCCTGCCTTAGGTCTTGAACGAACCGAAGGATGTGCAATTGATAAGCTCTGAAGGAAAAATCATTCAATTTGTGTTATTATTTTAATCGGATCTATTTTTCCAATCCTCCTTGGACATGAACTGTAATTCGAGTAGTGAATCTGAATGAACTAAGTATTTAATCAAAAGGAAAATGAAGAAAGTTGTGTGAAATTGATAGTTTTAAGATAAGATTTTCATTTGTGTGATTTTATGTCAAAACTCATGCATTATTTCTTCGGGCTTTATGAAGAAAATGATGAGAGAAAATGGTATTTGAAAGATTAAAAGAAATATTTATTTTCAGTCGTTGTTGTCGTTGAGTTGAATTCTTACCAGAACGAGCCTGGAGAATGAATCTTGACTTATTAGCACAAGAATGTAATATTTGAATATCAGAGGACTATTTAATAGGAGATTTGCACTAATATCTGATCATCTAAAGGAAGAAGTGAGAACTCTAACAATTGCATCGCCATCGAATTGAGTCATCATATTTATATTCAGAATTAAATTGCAAAGGAACATCTGAGGAGGAAATGAAGAATAATATGAATTTATTATTGACTGCAAACTGTTTTATGTTATTTTAAACATTATTCTATTCGTCGTAAGTATAGAGAAATGAATTGATTTAAATCAGACAGAAGATCATCAGATTATGATTTTATACTAATTTGGATTGGTGAATTTGATTTTCTTTGCATTGAGCCAGAATGCATAACTCTTAATGTTGAATCTGAATCAGCCAGTCAACTCAACTTGAAACAGCAACGAAGAAGTTTACAAGTGATTTTAATATATGATAAGTATTGCTAAAAACATACTTTCCTTTAATTCATGAAAGATCTTCGTGAACACAAAAAATTTCTATATTTCCTCATTGATAAAGATCGGGAAACTCCGTACATGACAAAAATTCGTTGTGTACTTTGTCCAATCCAATCAATCCAACATTCAGCGAATCGTCAATGATGCCTCTCACTCACTCTATGATAGCTTCCACCTGAATTTCTCTTCACTCCATCCTCATCATTGCTTGGAGATCTGTGTATCTGACTATTGAATTCAGATTCAATTAGTCGGATTTCTAAGGTGCATGATCAGTATTTGGAGTTTGTCACATTGGAAGAGAATTTGTTTTCATTGGCGCAGAAATCAAGCTATGTGCAGTTGAATGATCCTTCAGCAGGAGACCGAGAAATTGAGGAGACACACAGAAAGATTGCAGGTGATTTTTGTGTTCTACACACTTGCAGTAGTGCCTTATTATTCGGGTGCCCCGTGGTGGCCTGCAGAGATGGTTGCTTTCTATGCTCTGGATCACGGGTTGCAGATCATTTACTGTCAAAGAATAATTTATTTTCTTGAAGGTGGAATTTTATGCAGTTCATTTCAGCGCTAATTTGTGTATAGTTTGATCGACTTCGATTTATCAGTTGGTATCCTGCATGACTTTAGGTATCGCCTTGCTCGCACGTGCCAAGTTTCGAAGCTTGCCAGGCTGAGCTGTCGGGGAGAAGGGTGGGACACCCATCATATGAATGGGAGGGTGTTTGATCCTTTTGCCGTAAACGGGTCATTGAATTTCCGAAGGTTGTCAGATAGAGACATTGTGGTGCTGAATGTATAAGAAGGATGTTGATGAGGAATAGACGGTCAGGTGACATGAAGTCGGATGATTTGATGGACAAGACTTGATTGGCAATACAAACATTTAATGAATGCTTAGAATTCTCTGCCTGAACTGACGGAGAGGTGGTGAAGCAGGTAATTGATAAGCAATACCAACATCGGAATAGTGTTGTTAGGTGAGATCATGAGAGATCTCTTATCTCCATGCCAAAAGAGTATGACATGATGGTCAGAGGAGGCATTGATCGGAACTGAACTTCTAAGTGTCCTAAAAGGTAAAGGGACTAAGATGATAACCACGACATTTGCAATTATGTATCTAATTTCCTACAGCTATCTCTCACAGTCAGAAGTGGAAATGGTGGAAGCAGCCTCAGAGAGTTTGAGAGTTTGAGTACCAGTGCATTTCAGTATGTGAAAAGATCAAGCCTCTGAATGTCCTATCATGAGATCAAAGGAATTCTGCCAGCAGTAAAGCAACATTGTTGGATTGGGCTGAGAAAACCTAAGGGCAAGTAGTCAATTAGTGCTGTTAATGCTGGTGTTAAGAATTTATTATCTAGTGATCGGCAGCTAGCATTGACTAGAATTAGTTCCTTACTTTGGTAAGGCCTAATCCTGAAACATCTTCATGTTCTAGATCCTCGTTACCCTGTGGTTGTCATAAGGGCCATCTGAAAGGACCATATTTGTTAGCCATTGCATTCATGATTGGTGGTAACTATGGAATATGGAAGCCTGGTAAAGAGCTTGCCCTTCGGCAGCAGCCTGTCAAGCATGTTATATATATGGAACAAACTGAAATTCTGACTTGGGGTAGAGTTTGTGGAGCAGCTTGGTCTGTTGGGACAGAAGATGATTAGGTAGCAGTACCCTCCAATCCTAGTAAGAAGTGTATTGCAAGTTTGCTTTTTCAATCATGAAAGCTATATGTGTATATGCGCATGAGTTTGTTCCTATGGAATTAAACGTTGTTATTTTATTCGAGTTAATCGAGGCTGGTAGCAGGGAGGAATGTGCCTTGCATTTTTTTTTTTTTTTGTAACACCCTAGACCTTCATGGGACTTCAAGTGGCCATGTTTTAATATTCTGTATACAGGAAGATCGTGTTTATTATTTTCATTGGCATATGATAGGTTTCCAAAGTTGAAAATTTGTTTTTTATCATTTTACTCATATTAGAACTACTATGCATAACACTTTCTCCTTCAGACTCCAGTGAGATACAGCACAGGTTCAATATTTTCTGATTTCTCATCTCTTGTATGCAACTTATAAGCTATGAAAGTGAAGTGATTCTTTCACAAAGCATTTTTTTCTTTTTCACAATGCATTGTTGTTGTGCAAATGAATTGAAATCATGCATCCTGCCTTGGTGTGACACTTTCATACTGTGAATGAAGGGACTTCTGATCCTGTTAATCTGTCGTCTATTAAAGATATCTTTTGAGTTAACACCATTTAACTTAAAATTACAATCCTTTATCTAATTATTGAACAACTTCACAACTTCATACATGCATAACCAAACTGCCTATAATTAGGCCCAATATATTGACTGTTGTGATAACCTCCCTCTCTTACATTGAAACTGACTAAATAGGGACATAGGTTAATCGCTCGCTGAAATGATTTGTCTAGATATATCATAAATGTTGATAAGATGATTTTAATTAATTTTCCTTTTTAGTTTGATTAATACAAGTGCATCCCCACTCCCAATATTGTTGATGGCCCCATGATTCATGTATCAAGTTTGTTTATTGATGCAAACACTCTATCTTGAAATTTCATAGGAATTTCTAAGTTCTCTTTCCTTGGTCATTTTCTTTGTTTCGTACAAACCAACCAAAAAATATGGCCGGTACAACCAGTGGCGGAGCCAGATGAGTTTCAATGGGGTAAGATTATAAAGATGGTTTTGCAACATTTCAATGGCAAATATAACACTTGTTCAATCCTTCAATGCAATGCAAAAATTTCAACTGGCCCCGGTACAACACCAAAGAGGTACTTTTTTATAATCAGGCGTTCATACTACGCGATACCGACTAATCTCATTGCCAGAAAGCTTAACGGCCGCAAACCTCTAATAATCCTGGGCGGATCAAACTGCTGACCATTAGGGATCAAACTCAAAGCTGGATTGAGCTATCTCTCCGGTTACCAAAGAAAATTAAAGTATGATTAATTAGTCACTTAAAGAATGCATTTGGTGTCTCAAATTTTACATCTATTGTGTTATACTTTTGTCCCATTATTTGTGTTTTAGTTCCATTTTATTGTCGCTTCCATTGTTTGTGACTTTCTCGAATTGTTTTCTTATTATCTTCACTTTCAGTATTGGGAACTCCATTGATGTTGAATCATTAATTTAGTTTCTTTTTTTTCTAAAAGCAATACATTCTCTGCATTTCAGTTTTATTTCCTGGAAAAAAAAAAAGACCTATACATAGAAAATTATTTCATATTTAATAAAATTTTGTACTTCGATTTTGTCCTGAACGAAAATTCACTGGGTTGATGAGGAAGATGATTTTTTTTTTTTCCCATTAGATTTAGTTATTCGGAAATTAGTGAGTAAATTGGAGAAAGTGAAAATTGTAAATAAAAGAAGGAAGATTAAATATTTGGAAATTTTATTTTCAATCTAATTTGAGTAAAATTTAATTTCGTTTTAGTATTGTTTGGCTTTTTTCTTTTTTCTTTTTTGGTGAATTAGTATTGTTTGTTGGAAATGGAGAAATATGTGGAAAATAATTAATTTTTATGTCTCCTACGTATAAGACCTTTTTTTTAAAAATCTAAAATGATTATAGTATGTGAAATAAATTTGAAGTAAATAGTAATTTTAAATTTATTATTTATTTTTATTGTTAAATATTTTTTATTTTCTTGTGTTTCTTTTAAAATTTTCAAGAACCAAATATAATAAAGGTCCTTTCAAAAAAAAAAAAAAAACAATGCATGAAGAAAAGGCTTTTTTTCGCTAGTCACCTTTTTTTTCTTTAATTAAGTATTTTTTAGCAACTAAAAAATGATAGGAAAATGATAAAATATTTTTTTCATTTCATTTTCTTTAAAGAAATGTAAGAGGAGGTATTGATAAAAGTATATCCTAACAATTTAATTTTATTCCCCCATGTCTTCTGTTGCCATCTGAAAGAAACTTTTAGGTTAGTTTTTATTTCCAAAGGCCAAGGAAAGGAAAAAAATATTGTGGAAATTATTTTTTCTTTGAAATGACATGAAAAAATATAAATATAAAAAATGCCGAGAAAAATATTGAAATAAAAGAGAAATAAAATGGAAAAGTTACGCCATATCTATGTAATATTTGATTCACATCATATATACTAGTTTTATATTATTGTAAAATATGAAATAAAAGAAAAAATTATTAAAATTATGGGAAGGAAAAAAAATATAAAATAGATTAATTATTTGTTTCCCTTTAAAATTTTCATACGAAACCAAACAAAATAAAAATTTTATATTACTTTCCTTATTTTCCATAGTAGAAATTACAAATGTTTTTAACCTTATCGTTGAATGGATTCAATACAAGATTTATAACTTTAAAAATCAAATAAAAATTACAAAAATATCAGATCACTGTGGAAGTTCTATACACACACACACACACACATATATATATATATATATATATATATATATATATATATATATATATATATATATATTTGATGAAACAACATGATAATCTTCAAATGTTAATTTTCTAACATCTCTGTCTTGCAAAATAAATTTTCCTACTACTGTTACCATAAAAAAAAACATATAAATTTTCCTATCTTGCAGTTGGTTCTACAAAAGTTCTTAGCAATTTTTTTTCTTTTAAATATAATTTCTGATTTTTATATGAATTATTTTATAAAAAATAATTAAAAGTAGTTGAAAAATTATGCATTTTTTTAAAATTATTTAAAATGATCCAAAATGTGGTATTTGACCGTGTACAAACAAAGTTGTCAAACTTGCGGTAGAAATTAGAGAAATTAGTTTAAAATGGGTAAATTTAAAAGTTATTTGTGAAACTTATCATTTTATAAAAATAATCTTCAAAATATCTTATTTCGGATAAAAATATCTTTAGATCACTACGTTTTCATGGTTATTTTGTCTCATATTATAACTAGATATTTAAGGGTATTTTTGTTTTAAAATGTGTATTTTTATAATTTTGGTTGTAATTTGTCCATTTTTAACTATTATCCCAAAAATTAATAGGCCAAAACGAAAAAGGCAAAAAAAATAGGGAGGAAATTGCAAATAATAAAAAATATCTGATAAATTTTCCAGCCTTTCATGGCTTCTCTTCGCTGAGAGTCTCCCACTCCTTCGTTTCATGAAATCACGTCCTCATACTACGGACCTTCAAACCCTAATCTTATTCAAAGTCAACGGAAGTGTCAATCAAATCAATGGCCAGGAGAGCGCTCCCCGTAGTCAAACAGATCATCGGACGGTCGTTTGGTATCTGATCTCACCCGCTCCTAGGGCTAGGTCCCGATCCGTGACCTACATGCCTCGTCCAGGCGACGGCTCTCCACGCGCCGTCACGCTGATCCCCGGAGACGGCATCGGGGTTTTAACTACCAGCGCCGTCGAGCAGGTCATGCAGGCGATGCACGCGCCGGTGTACTTCGAGAAATACGAGGTCCACGGGGATATGAAAACGGTACCGCCGGAGGTGATGGGAGTCCATTCGTGAACAAGGTGTGTTTGATATGGTCTGTGGACGCCGGTCGGTGGTGGTGTGAAATCGCTGAATGTTCAACTGGAGGAAGGAGTTAGACCCTATGCTTCAGCTGTTCATTGCTTCAATTTGCCTGGCTTCCAAGCCGGACGCGGCACGATAACGTTGGGATATTGCTGTGGTGAGAGAACACGGAGGCGAGTACGCTGGGCTCGAGCACGAGGTTGTTCCCCGGCGTAGTTAAAAGCCTTAAGGTAATGGTCTGCTTGGATGCCAAGAGAATTAGTGGAACATGAAAAAAGAAGAAGAAGATTTTTGGTTCTGTTTTGGTAAAAAAATTTATATATAAAATGCCACTCCTAAGATTATTCAAAATTTAGTTTTTTGTCTCTCTTATTCTATATTTTTATTCACTAACTTTGTCATTGCGTTGATTTATTTTGTATTTCATTGTTGATCATAGTATTAGTAATGGTATGGCTATGCATTTTGATCTGGGTAATTGATTTTCAATTAATGGTCGTCAGAGTTTGTCTTTTCTTAGTGCTTGTGTTAGATTAATCTGATAACACAAATAAAATGTTGTCAAAAGAAATTGCACACTCCATTAAAGCGAAAAAGTTGAAAAGGCTGTTAACTAATGTCAATTATGAACTAGCGCTGTTCAATAATCTATGTAAGATTTAGGAAATTATTTGAGGGTTTGGTCTGATTTTGGAGTAATGGTTAATCTCATATTCTGAGAATATGTTAGTAAAGATCTAGGCTAGATTTCCCTTAAATATCTGCAACTTTTTTATTTGTCTTAGTGCTAATGCGCGGTTGACTTCTGCATCCCTATGAATGTTTGTTCCTACAGCACTTTGACTGTTTTATTTAGTTGTTCCTTCTCCTTACGGTGGAGCTCTACATTTTGTTTTAGAAAACATTATAAATTTCGTGTTTAAGATTTTTATGAACTGTTATTTTTCCAACAGTATGGAATTGTGTCTGTTTCTGATCCAGCTGCTTTGCTAGGTGATAACAAAGTTCTGCTCAGAACGTATTGCAAAATATGCCTTTGAGTATGCTTACCTAAACAACCGGAAAAAAGTGACAGCAGTACACAAAGCCAACATTATGAAACTTGCAGACGGTCTCTTCTTAGATTCCTGCCGGGAGGTTGCAAAGAAATACCCCAGTATTGCATACAATGAAATTATTGTGGATAACTGCTGTATGCAACTTGTTTCAAAGCCTGAGCAATTTGATGTCATGGTATGTGGCTTTGAAGATGGATTTATTTCATGTGAACCCTTTCTATACCAGCCAATTCTGCTGTTATTATTACTTGGTATATGCTTGTTTATATGAACTGTAATTTTGTGTGTTTTGATACTGACAAACCTAAGCATATTAGTCGACAATGCCAGCAGTTGATATACCTCTTAGTAAAACTGGACAGGAGAATGTGTTCACTGATCAGTTCATCTTTCCTTTTGTGCAGAACAGCCATGAAGTCTCTTTTCCAGACTCCTAATCTGAATTTATTGGATCAATTGGAAACCCATTCCTTTTTGTGGATTTTTTTTTTATTCTTGGGTTGGGGTGGGGGTGGGGTGAGAAACTGTGCAAATCATGTGATTCATAGTTTTAGTGAGAAGGTAACTCTCAATATCAAAATGGAACTTTCTCTATGTGTAGCTTAACCCGGCTAGGATTAATAGTGAGGCAGTTCAGGAACTATTAGCTCTACTCAAGCTATGCTGCCTCTTGCCTCTGATTGCTTTCAAGCAAGGCCCTGCTTCCACCAAATCCATAACTCTGCCTCTTCAGTTGGAGATAGGGTTCCCAGTTGTTTGAGAGCTATCATGTATTGTTGCTCACCAGCAGAATCATCTTGAGCAGAATAGGCTGAAGATGAGACTTTTTGCTTAAATAGGCTGAAGCTGTCTTTTTTTAGCACTTTACTTCTTGGGCTGGGAATTTTGTGTATGAGGATTGCTCTTTCTTAAGAATTCTTTTGTGTATTCTCTAAAGGCCTTTGGTGCAGGGTGGTAGATTTTTGTGGTTCTACCCTTTTCTCTTGTATTGGCCTGGTCCTCCCCTGTATACTCTAGGGCTGGTCCTGGGCTTTTTGTTTTGGTTAATATACTTCCTTTTTACCTATCAAAAAAAAAAAAAGTGTTGTTGCTCACCAGGCCACCATGACATGCCATCACTCTTCGGATTGTGAACTCCATTTCCCTCATTCATTCAGTCACTAGATCTTGTCCCTTTCTGATTAGGAAAGTGAGCTTTGCATAAGGACATTTCCTTCAAAGTTATTTCTATAAAAATCTAGTTTTTTTTGGTTGGAAAATAAGGTTGTGTAGGGCTAACTCTGGCTGTTTACTTTATAATTGCATTTCTGAGGTATAGCAGGGAGACATTTAGATATTAGAAAGCACTCTACACGAGGTCATGGATTCAGGTCTCTACTGTAATCCTTTTGAACAAAAAAGTTCTGACTGTATGGTTTCCACCATGAAGGCAATGGCTGATACACTTGATTTCTTGCTAAAACATGAGGTAAGGTGTGATATACCATTGAGGTCAGGAAAAAAGAGGGTTGACATATGATTGATGTAGACTGTAGTTGATAAATAACTACACCTGTTTCTATGAGATATTTGTATCCTGATCACCCTTATCATCAATGAATTATATGAGCAAAAGTAAAAGGATTTTACATTCTTTTAATTTTACATTTGGTTGTCAGGAAAACTAAAATTTCATTGACATGACCAGATTATGAAAGAATTCTAATGATATCTCTATTCTGATTTTATGAATTACCATAGCCTGATTTACATCAGCATTACGTGGCTGTTAGAACTATGCTGTAAAAGTCCCTTCCGTCAATTTCCACACAACTCTGAAGTCTTTGAGCGTTTCTATATGGCTAGCAAAATGATACAATAGATGGATATGGAGTTTCACTTGCTATAGCTTGTTAGTGCAATAGCGTTATTGTGCATTACAAGCATAGGACTATAAGCTCTCTGTCTCTCTTAAAACCTTTTTCTGAAGTACCTTTTGCTGAAGAGAAATACTAGGCTATTCTTCTTACCCATTGAACAAGAAAGCTTCCAGGTTGTTCTTCTAAAATAAATTGCAGGGTGTCTTTTGAGGGTATCTGGTTTTGGTTAGATATTGCACCAATTTTTAAAGTCCAAGAAGAAAATCAGAGAGAGAAAATCTGTCGTGGAGGCCATATCCTCCTCTATGATATATGAGCACTGACACTCCAGACTGTGGAAGTTTGACACTAGATTCTTTGAGCAGGACCCAAGAGGCCACTTCTGTTCCCAATCCATGAGCATGGGATGAAGTGTACTTATGCTTTCCATACTAGGTGCAGTGAGCGCAACATAAGCGCTCCAGAAGAGACTGGTCATAAACAGATGTAGCTGATGTGGGGTAGATCCTAAGCACCAGAACCAGGGTGAGAAGTTCAGATATGGAAAGGCTTTTTGTGGGTTGTTGTGAAAGCCATGCTTCATATTTACGTCAAGTGGCGGAGGTGTGGGATCATGAGGTTGGTAATGGTAGTTGGAGTCTTAAGTTCACAAGAACTTTTAACGATTGGGAATTGGAGATGGTCATGAATCTTTTAAGCACCTTACAAGAAGAAAGGGTCTCTGCTGAGTTGGATGGTGTCTCCTGGATAGGGCCAGCAGGTGTTGGTTTTGTGCGTGAAGCTTTCAAAGTGCTGCAGCCGAGGACAGACTGTCTTTTCCTTGTCAAGGGTGTTTGGTTGCCAAGTGCTCCAACAAAATCAGTGTTTTTTGCTTGGAAAGCAGCTTGGAGCAAGGTCCTAACTTTGGATAAGCTCCAAAAAAAAAGGGTGGCAGCTCCCAAATAGATGTTATCTGTGTGGTTGTGCCTAAGAGTCGGTGCATCACTTACTTTTCCACTGTTATGTTGTTAGCTCTCTATGGGAGATCTTTTTTGCTTTGGTAGGAGTCTGTTGGGTTTTCTCTAAGACTATTAAGGAGGCTTTACTCAGTTGGAGGGGTTCCTTTATGGGCAGAAAAAGAAAAAGCTTTGTAGTTCTATCTCCCTATGCATCTTTTGGACGGTCTGGAAGGAGAGAAATCATATAGCGTTCCAAGAAGGGAGTTTAATTGTATAGAGTTTTAAGAATTCTTTTGTCTATAATTTGTGGAGCTGGAATAGGGTATACCTAGGAGAAGAGGCCTCTTCACTTATAGGTTTTTTTGGAGAAGAGGCCTCTTATTGAGGGGTAATGAGGCATCTGGTTTTTTTGAGTTTTTGCTTTTGGTTGAGCTTGTATCCCGCGCATACGCTATAGCTTTTTGGCTCTTTTTTTAATGTATATAAATCTCTTTACCTATCAAAAGAAAAAAGCATCAGGTGTGCTGAATAATTTATAACAAAAAACATCATACCTTTGTTATTTCTTGTACTTCTTGCTTCTGTCCAATTAATGGCTTTGCATAACTTCAGAGTTGGTCCAACACTTCAATTCCATTTTTCCTCTTTTTGTCAATTGGTTGATGTGCTATGTTTTGCAGGTGACACCTAATCTTTATGGAAACCTGGTGTCAAATACTGCTGCTGGTATTGTAGGAGGCACTGGCGTCATGCCAGGAGGTACCTTTTTTTTGCTTTTTTTTGGATGAATAAAATTTTTTTGATCGGTATAAGTGTAGTCAAAGAAAATGGAACCCATGACCATGACCTGCTGCAGGAATAATGAAAAATGAAAATAGATTAATATTGAAGAAGAGATTTGAAAAACGAAGGATGAAGAACCATGGGCTACTGGCTACCTCTCAGTAGCCAGCAAATGCTATTTCATAAATCCATAGATTAGAGCAAAAGGGCTGGTAAGCTCAGTTGTCTGGTCACTTGCTATTTTGGGTATGATTAGTTCCTGTTTTTGAAAACTGTTTTATGTTCTTAAAAACAAGGAGAACATGTTTGGTTCCCAATTTTTTTGTTCTAAAACCACAGTGAACACAAAAAACACTATATTTAGAGAACTAAAAACTGTTTTCAGAGAACACCAAAATGGTGTTCTCTGTGTTTTAAAACCTGTTTTTAAGAACAATTTTCAAAAACAGGAACCAAACAGACCCTTTGTTTTTGTTTTTTGTTTTTTCCTTTTTTTGAGGCCAGTCCTTCCTGCCTCATTAGGTGCTTGATAATTGCAGGCAATGGGGCTTAATCATGCCGCTGAGCAAGGTATGGCCCGCTGGAAATGTTGAAATGAAAGATACTGCAGCAAAAGAGGGCAAATCCATTGGCTTTGCTCCTCTCATCAGCCATGATGCTGAGGCATCTTCAATTCCCTTCATTTGCTGATCGGCTAGAGACTGCTGTTAAAACTGTAATCTTGGAGGGCAACTACCGGACGAAAGATATCGGTGGGACAAGCACCACCCAAGAGGTTGTTGATGCTGTCCTCGCAGCTCTAGACTGATCTATATGGAAAAATCCCTATGCAATTCTTTGACCTACTTCTCACGTGAGGTTTTCCCATTCCCAGTACGATATCGGTTTTTTTTAAATGTCGTTTTTAGGTTCTTCTTCTGCATTGTGTGAGGGAAGTTTATATTCTGTTGAATTAATCTGAGTTATTCGTAGAAGTCAAGAAATGCTCAAATAAAAGGCCATTGAGAGAGTTACTTGACAGAAGTTTTCGGTTGTGACTTGTGTGAGAGGAATGTAATTCATACCAACTCTAACTCTTATTTTGCACATTTGCTTAATCTTCCTTTAGTTTCATAGAATAGTTGAAGTATACTCTTGTGTCTATCCATCAATATTGTAGTATACTTGCTCTGAAACCGAATTCGTTCGGCCTGTACCAGCAAGTTCGTTGTCTGCCATCGTCAACGGCTAAAACTTCTGTTCTGGTAAGTAGGTTTTCAGTGATACATATATGAGAAAAGCTGATATTTTGACAATTGATTGTGTGCTACTTGTTCAGGTGCTCTGAAGAAATTATTTTGGTCGTCTAAGAGTCTTTTTCTCCCTCTAATTTACTGTTTCGCTTTGATGGTAGTAGATGTGTTGTTCTACGCAGATTTTTTTTTTTTTTTTTCCAGCCAAGAGAACAGGAGCCGTTTATTTTTTTGTCTTCTACCCTGGATGATCCATGCTGTCATAAAAATAGGGGTTTGTATTTTTATGTATATATATTTGGGATAAAGGTGATTACATCGTCGGCCATACGCCCAACACGACTTTTAAACTATTTTTTATTTAATATCGCCTCTAATGATTTGCTTCGCAATTTTTAAACATGCTTTTATTATCGATAGATTCAATAGATGGACAAACGGGTCACCTATAGATGGGTGTCCACATCAGCAAATCATGGCATGTTTGGATGACACATCAGCGATATTAGATATACGTTTGTCCATTTTTTCATTTCGTCACTGCAGTTACATATTCGTATTTCCAAGCGAACAAATGCTATATGACACGGGATTCAAAAAGTTTAAGCAAGTAAGCTTAAACATATGACTAAACATCATGGTCATTTGTATACCTCATCCCATATATATTTGTTTGTTATACTTTTCGGTCTTCATGATTCTTCTTTAGAGATTCATAAAGGTTGATCCTTGACGTTGACCTATATAGTTAGTGCCTAAATTCACATCTTATATTCCACAACTAAGCATTTTGTTATAATGTAATAAATCGTCCTTGTCCAATCATTTTAAACTTTGAATGATATCCTTTTAAGTCCACGCCCTATAATTATACCCGATTATTTTTGGAACTTCTAATTCATTTCATGTTTGATATTTCAACCCTATTGCTTTGTATAGTTGTTTTCCACTAACTTCCCATTGGCAAAAAATTCTTGGTCAATAATGATTTCAACTCTAGTCCTTTGTATAGTTGTTTTCCATTAACTTCCAATTGGCAAAAAATTCCTGATCTATAATGATAGGCTAGAATTTTCGGGAAACCAGGTAATTCAATTTCTATATATGAAGTTTAGGTCTCTTTTTTTCCTTTTCTTTTGGAGTTATTCCTTCCAATTTCACATTAATGAGAATTACAGCCAAATTAAATTTGTCCAATTATCAAATTGTGGCGTTGTTTATTACATATTTGGCATCTCACTTGAAGTGGTTGATGGGAAAAGACTACAAAGGACAACTCAAGCATCCATGTAACACTTTTTTTTTTTTAAAAGAAATAAATTTATTGATTTAAAATGAAGAATACATATGATAGAAATACAAAATTAAAAATACTAAAAACTTTAGAGATTGACGTAATACCCAGGTTGATAGCAAAAAATATCGGTTCAATGCCTATATATTTGATAATCCAAAATTTTTTAGAATACTTATAATTTTAGATCTACAATATATTGATGAACAATGTTCGATATGATGACTTTATTAGAAAACTTTACCGTTGAAACTGTCAATGAGAAAACCCACAAAGAAGCCAATTGTAGACGACATAACTATCCGTCGCAATAAGTCAGTGATAAAATACATCACAATAAGTACAAAACACGTTGCAACAGGTTGACGACAAAAATACAAAAAACAAAGGTAAACTTGGATTAATGTGGAAGAACTCATTTTATTGGAAAAAAAATTATATATGAGGAAGAAATGATAGAAGGGGGATTTCAGGTTATGAATGATGTACCACCATTCCAATCTAACGGTTAAGTACTTTAACAGAGAACATGTGAAGGGGCAGCTAGGGTTGTTAAATATCTTTAGAAAATATTTTTACCGATGTAATACCCTTTAATTTTATAAAAATCCTGAACCCGTCATCTAATTCTTGGAAAAATGGTAGTATTAATCCAATCATGCTCACACACAAATAAAAAATAAATAAGAAACTTGGTTCGATGATTCATGTAGTCCTTTTATTCAGTGTACTAACACTCATTAATTCATTAACAAAAATGAAATAGAAAAAATAATAATTACGTTCACAATCAACGGAATACTAGCAAACTTTATTATTATGGAGCAAGAATTCAGCGTTGTTTGTTTTTTTGGCTGTTGTTGAAATTTTTTAAAAAAGTTATGAATAAAAAAAATTAAAATATTTGGTTTTTTCTATTAATAAAAAGTCATTTTCCATTAAAACAAGACAAACTTCATCATTACCCAACAAAGGCGGCGCTAGTAACACTCACTACAGTGATTTCCATTAACGAGCCAGAATCCAGGACCCTATCCCGAATCTCGACTCGCTTATTTTTTTAATTCTAAATACGCCCCATTTAAAAATTAAATGTGACAGTCGGACGAAGCTAAGGTGAATGAGAAAATTCCTCAAACCTATCCTGCTTACATTTTATTTTCGTTTTTATTTTTTATTTTTTATTTTTTTATATTTTATTTTTTTATTATATTAAAATTAATATATTTCATAAAAGTATATTATATTTTACAAAGATAAAACAAAATAATAAAAATATTTTTAAATATATTAAGGGCAAAGATCGAATAACAATACTCGAATATGCTCCAACTCGTCTTTACTTCAAAAAACCCATTCCACTAAAAACCCGACATAAGAAACCAAACCCGTCCCATTAAGATCTGCAAGAAAAGATGGAACCCGAAATAATCATTCCCGCGCATCCCTACTCACTACCCAACGTTAAAAACAACACTTAATACTTAATGCGCTACAAGCACTATTCAAAGATTAAGATAAAAACAAGTCAAAACAAATGCCACCTAATGAATTTTGAAGGCAAAATCTCGTAAGTTCTAACACATATATAATATATTTCTAAAATAATGGACTCACTAAGTGAATTACCATGGACCTTCTGACACAGCCAGTGTGTCTATAAGGCGGATTTCCTCTCATCTCTATATCTGTAAACACCCACTCACTCACAAAGTCAGAAAATGTGATCAGAGGGATTGTGTGTTGTAATAACACTGTTAGCCATATAAATCTCTCACTGGATCTACAAATGGAGTCATCCAAAATGCATTAATGGAATTCTCCCTCCAGGATCTATGGGCTTTCCTCTAATTGGAGAAACCCTTCAGTTGTTCTCCACCAGTTACTCTCTGGATCTTCCACCATTCATCAAAAAAAGAATTCAAAGGTAATTAACATGCATGCATGCTACACAACTACTTATTTCAAGAACAAGCCATTACATCTCATATAAAAGCAGAAGAGTTTGTCTAGTTTCTTGAAAACTCGGTATCAATTTTTTTAAACAATATAACACTATGTTAGTGTTTCTTGTTCTCTAAATTCAATGTTTTTTGTGTTTTTCCACTACAAAAAAATCTGGGAACCAAAGGTTTTCTCCCTGTTTTCTTTTTTCTCATTAGTTTTTGAGAATAGAAAACGGTTTTTAAAAATAGAAACCGAATAAGTCCAAAGTTTCTGACAATCTATAAGTATGAACTCCTCTTAACCTTGAACACGGGTTTTAACTTTTAACCCTTTTTGACTCAAACCAAACAATATCTACCTTTGTTAGATACGGGTCCGTTATGATTTTATGTTGTTGTTATTGCAGATATGGACCGATTTTTCTGGTTAGTTTGGGAGGTAGGGCTGTGGTTGTGTCAGCTGACCCCCAATTCAACCACTCCATAATTCTTCAAGAAGGAAGATCTGTTGAGATATGGTATTTGGACACATTTTCTAAAATTTTTTCTGAAGATGGAGAATCCAAGATTACTGTGGGAGTAGTTCATAAGTATATTAGGAGCAAAACTTTGAATCACTTTGGTTCTGAGGTTCTTAAAACAAGGGTGCTTCATCTGTTGGAAGAAGAGGCTCACAAAACCCTTCATTCTTGGTCCACACACTCGTCTATTGATGTCAAGCGTGCTTCTGTTGCTGTAAATTTCCAAGCCTTTCTCTTTTGTATAGATATATATTGTTTTTTTTTTTTTACATTTATTCTCTTTGCATATTACATTTTAGTATCTCGTATACACATCTCACTCTTTTACTACTTGAGTTAGGCTTAAAGGGACCGGTATGGTATATATTTTTAAGAAGCATGATACTCATATTAAACTCAAATCCTATGAGCTTGAGCTTTAAAGAAAATTGGTAATCTATTGGAGCATGAGTTCGATCCACCTTTCTAAAATTTGAATATTTTTGAGAAAATAAGGCGTATTTGATTAAAAATACCTTTAAAAATCTAAGTTTGGAACACCCTTCATTAATTTGATTAAAAAACATTTGAAAATCACCTTTAAAAATTTGACCATTCATCAATTTTTGATATTAGATTTTTGACAAAAATTCCCTTTTGCTTTTTTTTTTTGCAAAATAACCCTTCTTAAAAAGAAAATGTAAGGACATGAACTAGAGAAGGACATTTATATTCCAAATGGGTTATTTTTCGAGTTATTTGATGTTTTTTAACCAAATATTTTAGAAGAATATTGCATCATACATATTGAACCCTTTCTTTCAAGAAAATTAGTAGCTTGACAATATCATGTATTTTGGGATATTCATGGTCATAACATTGCCTTTATAACCGTCGAATATATGTGCCGGCATTTATCGGAAGATTTTATAAGCTAAATCGTGCGCCTTTAGTTCAGTTTCCCAGAATATAACTATTGTGTTTTGTAGTAGATCTGGCTGTCTTGTGGTCTGTCCTATCTTATATGTGATTAGTTTGAGCGCAGATATATACCTTAAAGAAGGCTTTTCCGTGTATGTACGACTGCCTCAAAACACCTCGCTTGCCTTTTACCCAAAAAATAACATGTCTTTATATGCTTGATTTCGTTGCAAAGCTTCTGTTCAGCTATAATTCTGAAAGATCGCCCGAGAAGATAAGCGACAACTTTGCTGATTTCTTGCAAGGTCTCATTTCATTTCCCTTAAACATCCTTCCATAAATGCTTGGAGGTAAAATGAAATTAAAGGGTATCTTTTTTTTTTTTTTTTCTGTCATTAAAAAAGATTGGGATGGATGATCTTGAATTCTGGGTGCAGGGCCAGAAGAGGATGCTGAAGATGATGAAAGGCATTTTGAAGGGGAAACTGGAGTCACCCGATCAGACTTCTTCAGGGGACTTTGATCAAGTAATCAAAGATATGAAAACAGAGAAATTCTTGAATGAGGATTTCATTGTTAAGGTTCTATTTGGGCTTTTATTTGCCATCTCTGACTCAATTTCATCAGCAACCACATTAGCTTTCAAGTTCCTCTCAGATCATCCTGCAGCCTTGGAGGAGTTAAGGGTAATCCTTCATTCCTTCCTTCCTTTCTAATCACTACTTTGTTTCAACCCGTAAATTACAAAAAAATGAGCGAAAAAAATACCAGTTAAACGATTTTCTCACAAGCCGTTCCATTTGGCCAAAATATAAAAGTTAATATAAAATATAATTATATTTTTAAATTTCTTAGTCCTGTACAATATAGAATTAATTTATTAAGTTTAAACCTATTTTTTTATTTTCCTCCAAATTCTCAAGTTTCTTCCACTTTTCCTTACTATTTTTTTAATATTTTTCAGGTTTCAAACAAAGCCTAAAAATCAAATCTACAAAAAAAAAAAAAAAAAAAAAAAAAAAAAAAAATCTGATTTGTCAATTTTCAGGCTGAGCATGAGGCTATTCTCAGAAAAAGAGAGAATCCTGATCAGTCCTCACATGGGATGAGTATAAATCCATGACTTTTACTCTACAGTTTAGTCCTACAATCTCTATATGGCCTTTTTTTTTTCCGATAATATATGGTTGTGTTTGGTTCTACTAAGAAAGAAAAATTATGGTAAACAAAAAGAATTTTTTTTGTTTGAGTGTTTGATAAAAAATATTAAAAAATTTAAATATAAACAAAATTACTTATAAACTTATATATTTTTCAATTATTTAATTTTTATATTGATGAGTTAATTTAAAAATGAGTTTAAAGTATCAAATATGTATATATATATATATATATATATAATGATGCTATTTTCAACCGGAACTGTACTGGAGCGTGTAGGGGTCGTTGGGCCGGACTCTGGATTGCTGATGGGTTAGATTGCTTCGGACTGCCCACAAGTAGGATCACGCAAAAACAAGAAAGAAGGGGGTCATGAGGGCTTCGCCGTGGTCAAGCCCGATGCCTAAGCCGCCTCTTCCCGAGAGAAAAGAAAGGCCGCTAGGGAGGCTTCCTGGACCGTCCGGGGTCAAGGCAGGGATCGCCGCAAAACAAGAAAGAAGGGTTTGGGTGGAGGGCTTCGCCCGTGCCGCCCGATGCCTAAGCCGCTCTTCCGAGAGAAAAGAAAGGCCGCTAAGTGTGTGTGGGCACCGCGCGTATGCGTGCGTATGAATACGCGCACCTTTCACCGATGGGGTGGACTCAGATTTATAGTAGATGTCAACCAAATGATGGTGATTGTGGATTCATTCCCATTGGACGGGATATTTTTTGCTGTTATTTGTATCGATTTGCAAAGGATATAGAAAGAGGTTTATTCGGGATAATCTTCTTCATTACCGGGGGATCCTATTTGACGATGAACTCAAGTATACCTTTCCTCAATATGATTTGGTCGATTTATGCACTATATTATTAGGATTATTCTATTTTCTCGTAGCTAGCGAGCACTCTTATACCGCCCGCTGCTTCTGACGACCTCACCTGGCCGGTACAAAAAAGGCTTGAATGTCATGCAAAGGCTCGAATGTTTCAATGGGCATGCCTCCTGGTTTTAGCGAGTGGGCCTGCGTGTTTCGGCTGGGCTAGCTCTTCGGGCCTCGTAGAGCTGGGCCGGAGCCTTATTTTCAAACCTTATCAAGGTCTCTAGCTCTTATGTACGTGTACGTGGCAAGGGCTATAACGTGCTTCTCACACGGTGCAATTTCCACGGTCTCAGCCTGGGCTGGATTAGTTAGGGCTCGGGTCAGTCATTATCGGGGTCTTATGATAATGATGACTCTTCTCGGCTCGCGCCTATTTCTCCCATTCCTTAGCTCCTTTGCTTTCTTCACATCCTCTCGGTTTCCAGCGCCCTCGATCTCGGTGACCCAGGTAGAGCCTTTCTCCCGGGCGTCTTTCGATAGCCTTTTTCTATTGTATTCCCGGGTCCACTGCGCCTTTATCTCCTCGGGGCTTCTTCCCAGCTATACGATGAGGCGCTAGGGTCAGTTAGCCAAGTTTGCTTTATTTGTTTTCATCATGGGTCCGGTCGTTCTCTCGCGCATCGATGGTGACTCTTCTGCTATCACTGGGTTTTGGACGAATCGGGCGGTGTCTCTCCGACCGCTAGCCAAGCAACAGATATCCCAGGTGCCTCCTTCCCTCGACAAGCAGGCGGGTGCAAACCTGGCTCAATTCCCCCGGGGGTCGAATACCTAAGATCCACCATTCAGCATGCTTTAACTATGGGACCTAGCAAGGTCGTCCGCGCGGCCACCTTCGACGTTACGCCCCCCTTGCTGCTCGGTGTGGTCCCCCGATCGCTGAATCTCTATGTGGTCTCCGGCCTAAGATGGTGTGCTTATTCAAGTAAATTTCCGATACCTATTCCTCGCTTCTCCGCATCCCTAATAAAAGCGGGTTTTGCAAAGACTTCAATGTTTGTCCTTCAACCCGCGCCCAATGGCCGTGGGTATCTTAGTTGGTCTCTGGTTTTCTTAGGGACAATGGGGCTCTGTGTGTCCCCAGCTTAGCCTTGCTCCTTTACCTTTTTAGATCGAAGGAGACATCCTAGGGCTTTCATATTTCAGCTCGCGCTCTTTCTTGCGTATACTTATCTTCCCTCTTCCCACAGCCGTGGAAGTGGACGCTACTTTGTTAGTGGCCTTAATTGGGGAATATGACCCCTCTCGACAAGGATGACACTCATGCCTGTGGCTCGAATTGACCCCGAGAATCTTCGTGAGTGTTCGCCTGCTTTTTTGGTTATAACTCAGGCGTGGTCACCGGGTATCTTGGACTCAGATTACCTACATGCCTCTCAGTGCTCGAATTGATCTCACACAAGATAACGCTCATAGTGTTGGCGTTAATGAGTGTCCTTCCCGCCTACGCTGAATGATCAAGCCTGACATTCCTCGGCCCTTCGAGCTCGAGGTCACCCGCTTCGCCGCTTCGAGGCCTCAGCCCTCTTGCCACAAAATTTTCTCCCATTGAGCCCTCCGCTGCTGCTTTGAGGCCTTTGCCTCCTTCCATCATGAAAGTTTTTGCCATTGAGCCCTCCGCTGCCAAACCCACTAGGGGGAACTACTGGATCAGTTGGAGACGTTGTCCTAAGCCCTGAGCATGAAACGAAAAACCCCTGGACCACTGAGAAAGATAGCCGACTTTGGCCAAAGTTCCGAAGTCAGCATCTTCATCTTCTTTGTCTACCCATGTCCGTGAACCTGAATCCAGGCAATTTGCCCCTAGTTAAGGCTTCTGATACTGGGTTTGCAAATCCCATTCGGGTCCGTCGCGGAGGCGTAAGGTCCTCAGGGCCGCTGAGCAACACTACCGCGATCACGCCATTACTGGCCTAACCCGCCAACCAAGAGGGTTAGGTCACCTTCCTCGGCGCGAAAAGTCAAGGGGAAAGATCCGAATCCGAAATCATGAGATGGGGATTCTTTGCTTCTTAATGCCGAGCTCATCTGGGCGCAAATAAAGGCCCATTCTCAAGGACTCGATCTCAAAGAGGTCTGGTGTGTCATCGCTGATTGCGGCTTTAGCTCTATCTTCCAAGCGGGTCGCCCGTAAGTTCTCATACCTTGGTCGTGTTTTTGATTCCATTTCGAAGTCGAATCGCTGGAATTTGCATCGGGTGTTGACTGCGGCCGGGTGCCAAAGAGGTGGCTACTCATTTGAAGGGTTTGGCCGAAATGGCCAAACTAAACGAAAGTCATGTCAAAGCGGCTTGGGCTTACAAGGCGAGGGTGGCTTCCCTCACATCTGAGCGGGCTGAGCTGCGGGGTCAGGTGCAACGTATGACCGAGGAGGCAGTGAAGCTCAAATATGATTTGAAGCATACCACGTCGGCCCGTGCTCGGGCCGAGGGTAGGGAAGACGAGGCCCGGAACAGCTTGAGGGCGGCCGAAGGCGAGCCTGAGGTCTCGATGATTTGAGGGTCGCGTGAACTAATTTGACGAGGCTGTGGACGGGTCATAGCCTGCCTATTATGAACTTCGCATGGTTGGGTGGATGAGCTTCTCACATCCTAAAAGCGCCGAGTCTAAGGAAGAACCGCGCGGTGATCAAAGACGATCCGCTGGATAAGACGATCGACGCCAAGTGGACGAGGCCTGGGCCGTGAGGTTAACGAGGCAATGGGGCCTGGTGGAACACCCGAACGAGGAGCGCTGGCCATGTGGGATCTTCATCAAAATTACTGAAGGGCTCACGGACGGTTATTGGAAGACTGAGGGCTGAGGCTTCACCAATGGGTTTCGTGGCTTCGCTCTTCAAGAAGGTCATAATGCCTATTCATCAGATTAATTTGACCTCCCTACGAGGAGGACGAGGGTCCTTCTCTGGCCGACACTTCGAGAGCGGCACCCCCCGCCGAGGCCCACTCCCTTCTTCTGCACCGGGCTCGCTCCTCCTTCTGGCGGTCCCCCGACCTCCCCCGCGGCACCGCCTTTCGCCCGCTGATGTCGACTTTTATACCTTATTTTTAGTTTTTTATTTTTTATTTTTTATTTTTTATATTTATGCTGGGCCCGGGACCCAAGACATACGTAGCCTTTCCCAATGAATACTCATTTTGTCACCTTTGCTCTTTCGCCCTCTACTACGCTCGCCCCGGCTCCGCTCGGGACGGAATTGACTTTTGTCTCGCACGACCAATCAAGCGCCCGAGTTAAGACGCTGAGCTCCTCAACCGATCCGCCGAGGCCCTGGCCTGAGACCATGGTCGATAGCCCGAGCTGAACCGATCTTTCGCCACATGGCCCGGCGCGAAAGCGCTGGAAGCCAAATTGTGCTCGCTGGGCTCCAAAGCACATAACCGAGCCGATCCGACCACAGTCGCATGGGGCGCAGGAAGGAGCCGCCACAGAGCCGTCTGGCCAGCCGGGCTCGGGTCGAGTCGAATCGACTCTTAGGCCGCGTGGCCCGTGGTGGAACGGCTGAGCTTGGTCGATGTGGTTTCAGCTCCACAGCCACTCGCTCGGTCGAACCGATTCCCAGCCGCTGTGGCCCGTGTGGAATGGTTAAGCTTCATCACCGAGTCGTTGAGCTCGCTAATTTGCCCAGGCTAATCGATTCCTAGGTCATGTGGCTCAGGTGGAATGGTTAAGCTCACAATGTGAGTCTGGGCCCGCTTCGCTAATTTGTATTACTGAGTCGAACTGGATTCCTAGGCCGCTAGCTTGTGTAGAAATGGTTGAGTTCGCCACTGAGCCGCTGGGCTCGTATCGACTCACTCGAGTCAACCGATTCCTAGGTCGCGGGCCCGGGGATGGTTGTTATTACGCCACGCCTGACGGCGGCCCCGGTGGCCGACTCGGGCTCGAGTCGAATCGATTCCTAGGCCGCTGCGGGTCTCGCGTAGGAATGGCCGAGTTCTTCAATGCGGTCGGGTCCCACCGCGGGTCGGCAAGGTATAGCCCTCGAAATGACCACTCGTGCCTGCGGTGACCCGCAGTAGACGCAACCCACGGGAAGTGAGTCGCAGTTCGGCGCCAGGGCCGAGTGGCGATATACCGCCGATCTAACTCCTCGTGTCATGCGACCAGGCAGAGTAGACGAACTCACCAAAGTGAGCCGGCTTGGCTCGGCGCCGTGGCCGAGCGGCGAGGAGACAGCCCAGCGATCCACCCCAGCCATGCGTGGATCTGGTGCAGAGAGCAGACGAACTCGTCTGGGGAAGTGAGTCACTGGCTCCGGCGCCGTGGCCGAGCGGCGATGAGGAAGCCGAAATGATATGATTCTATGGCCTCGAGCTGATCCTGACTCCTCAGTTATGACCTCAGGCGTAGGCAGACAACTCGTCAGTGAGTCGGGCTTCGGGCCAGGGCCGAGCGGCGATGCATAGTACCCGAGTCGATCCCGATTCCCTTCGTGTCGCGCGACTCCCGGCGGGGTGTAGTGCATAACCCCGCTAAAGTGAGCCGGGCTCCCGGCGCCGTGGCCGGAAAGTGGCGATATTTGCCACGCTCATTCCCCGATCCGAATCTGACAAGGGATCCGAACCAGTCCGTGCGCGAGACTATATACCGGGGGACTCGCGCGAGACTATATATCAGACTCACGAATTCGCTCTTTCTCAGAAATGAACTTCACTGTGGTTATACAAACAATTTCTAATAACAAAATCATTTTCATTTATTAAAAAGAACTACCACCGTGAGTGGTGTCCAACAAAATCTATACACATATACTGAAAGTTTCCCATTTACTTATACATGTACATTTTTTTTCTAATATAAAACATCGTAGATCGCGAGCAAGTATGAGCACCTATCTCTCGAACTGGTCTGCTTCCGCGATGTGGGATGTCCTCGCCCTCTATCCTTGTCTTCGCTTCGTACTCTACACGGATTGAACACCCGCAAGGTTTTTACGCTTAGTGGGAATATAAGCATGGACAACCACCAATGCAGACCTTCACAAGCTTATGATACATTTATATCTACATATTCCATGTAACTTTTTACACACATCTTTACCTTCCTACATGTCACATGTTCTTCCTGTCTTCGGCATAACTCCTATCTATTTTTACTTATATTCCTGCTTTTGTCATCTTTTACTTATCTCTAATGCTCTTAGCACTTATGCATTTCTCTATCATGTGTTCATAGTATGTTCCATCTATTCATTAAATGTTCATCATATATTTCTTATTCTAGTACTCATCATTTATCTATTATCTTCAATGTCTATATTACATATCGTATTTTGTGCATGTCATATTCTTATACATATATGACTTTCATGATTATATACTATACCATTTGTTATGTTCCTATTTGCATATCAAGTATCATGTAATCACATCATGTACTAATTTTATATATCAGATTCATGTACTGCTTATGTACTATTTTCTATATACTGCTTCCAAGTATAATTTTCATACATTTCTTCTTTCATGTATTGTACTTGTTCATATACTTTTCGTGTCATTGACACTTTGCTTCAGACTTGTATACTTCAGTTATATATCATCGTGATAAGAATGCTTATGCTTCTCATATCGTATCATATATTCTCTTATATTTCATTTGTTTTATGTTTCATGCCCGTATAAACCTGGGGAAGTTTGAGGGGGAAAACCATGGAGCTCGGGCGTCACCATCGTATGAAATAGTGGTCCATGAGGGCCCCAAGTCGCTATACTCACTGTATGAAATAGTGGTCCGAGGGTCTCAAGGCGCACTCACCGTATGAAACAAAGGGTCCAGCGAGGCCCAAGGTCAGCGACCCTTTCTTGGCCACCGTGATCCAAATTGATCTACGCCATCGACCCAAATGGGGCCTCGAGACATCTCGATATGTATGTCGCACTTTATTCTTCCTAATAGGCATGCCCATCTATCCCTCTACTAGGTTCTGCGAATCCATTTTATTCATTGCTCGTGATATATCTCATATTAATCGAATCATTATCGCCATTCGGTAATCATATGTGAGATATATATAACTATTTTATTCTAATTTTGCATTTTGTTATTCTTAATGTCATACTAAATCTACGTTATATATGTTCCAGTTACATATGATTTACACAGCATATGCAATATATACTATCATTACTTTAACTGTGATCCGTTTTCATATCCAGAGTTTCATATTACGCCTTCCATTCTTCTTACACATGTATATCATTCTTACATATACCATCTCATAGTGATTTGCTCAGGTTTTAGCTATTCATATTCCATCTCTTCACTCTTGTATTCATATCATATATTAATCTCCTATATTAAATATATCCCATCATCATGCATGCATTTACCTGGCCTTATATTCATACATGCTTATCATTTGTGGTATTATGCACTTCATTCCTCAGAATATCTTATATATTGTTAACTTATATTTTCAATGCATTTTATTAGATTATCATATCTTACATATACCATATTTCTATATTCTGTACGCTTTACGTACTTTATCAACGCCTATCTCTCGTAGGGGAGTTACAGAACTTCTATACCTATAATGAGGTACTTATGGCACGCATCAGACTTTTATCTATCTTATACTTGTATCCATCTTATAGTATGCATGATATACTAGGATTATCATATATGTTTACTGTTTTTCCCATATTTATGGACCTAATATGGTTCCCTTTATCATACTATATATTGAATTCTTGACTCAATGGGCTTTCCATAGTCTAAGAACACCGAATCTAGTCTAACAATAGAGATATGACCTTCCGAAGTCGAGGTCATACGTAGTCATCCTGAACTCGACGAGCCGACTCCGACCTCGGTGAGCCCGGTCTAACACCTCGGTCTGACACCTAATATCCTCCTCAGGAATATCACGGCTCTTGACTCAATGGGCTTCATAGAGTCCAAGAACACCCAAAATCGGAGTTCGGACGGCGGAGTTATGACCTTCTCTCTCAAGTCGAGGTCATACTGCAGTTAACCCAGCCGAGCTGACCTAAACTAGCTGGAGCCGGGAGCTGACCCCGGTTGGAGCGGTTCTGTGTTCACCCTGTCTGACACCACTCATCCTCCTCAGGTATATGAATGCATTCTGACTCAATGGGCTCTCCATAGAGTCCAAGAACACCGAATCGAGTTCGGATCGAAGGAGTTATGACCTTCCTAAACGGAGGTCAAACTTCCATCAAATCCTGAACCGACGAGCTGACCTGACCTGGACGAGCTCGATCTATCACCTCGGTTTGATACCTCATATCCTCCTCAGGCATATCAATGTATTATTGTCTCATGGTCATGAGAGTCCAAGAACTAATTGAGTTCGGATTTAGCTGAGCATGGAATCTTCCCGGTTGGAGGTCATACTTGCTAACCTAAATGAGCTGACCTGAACTAGCCGAGCCGGGTTTAATTCCGTTGAGCTTTTATTCTAATACCAGCCTAATAACCAATATCCCCTCAGGTATATGAATGTATTCTTGACTCAATGGGCTTTCCATAGAGTCCAAGAACACCCGAATCGGAGTTCGGACGAAGGAGTTATGACCTTCCGAAATTGGAGGTCAAACATAATCAAATCCTGAACTGGACGAGCTGACCTGACCTGGACGAGCTCGATCTATCACCTCGGTTTTATACCCACATCCTCCTCAGCATGTCAATGTATTCTTTACCCAATGGGCTTTCCATAGAGTCCAAGAACACCCAAATCGGAGTTCGTGACGAAGGAGCAGGACTCAAGTTGGAGGTCAATGTAGTCAAATCTTGACGGGTTGACTAATCGTGGATGAGCCGAGTTTCCAGACGAGCTGAGTTTACAGACGAGGTCTGCCGAATTTATAGATGAGGTCTGCTGACTGTTGCATGAGAGGTCTGCTGGACTCGTTGCATGAGGTCGTCGACTGGCCGACGACTTCTATGGTCACCTCTCACCCATTTGACTGTTCAGAGTAAAAAGACCATAACTTAGTCTACAGGGGTCCAAATTGAGAAATTCAAAAGTCTAACATCAATTTTATTGATGTGGCTACAATTTCTCAGAAGGACTTACTTCCAAATTCTCTTTATTTCTGACCCAAAAACCCGTTCTAAGGTCCAGCTAGTTGACCCGAACTGGACAAACTGACCTGACCAGATCTAGCTGAGCTGACCTCGGTAAAAGGACCATAACTTGGTCTACAGAGGTTCAAATCGAGAAATTCAAAAGCCTAACATCAAGTTCATTGGTGTGGCTACAATTTACTAGAAGGACTCACTTCTAAATTCCCTTTATTTCTGGTCCAAAAACCCGTTCTAAAGTCCGGCTACTGCATATGATCAAAATAGGGAATTTTCTTGGTTTAATTTGCAACTAAACCCTTCCCAAAACACATCTTTAGGAGCCTTAGAGCTCTTCTCAACTCAACCCTAACAAGAAATAAGGTTGGGAGTTTCCCAACCCAAACCATACACGAGATAGAGGGTTCTAAACCATGTATCCATACTTTCTATACCCAAAACTATACAAACCCATATTATTGTACAAACATCGATACTTTTCCATACACCCATAGTTTTCATATAAATATACCTAGTTCCTTACACTCATACTCAAATTCCATACTCAAATTTAGTAGTTCCATACTAAACAATATTTCCATACTTTTCTATACAAAATCATAGTTCCATACCTGTAATCTTCTCTTTTCTTTTCCTTCTTTCTTCTTTTCTTTCTCTTCTTCTTCTTCTTCTTCTTCTTCCTTTCTCTCCTTAAATGCTTTTTGCTCTCTCTTTTCTCCCAAGACCAAATGAGAGATTATTTTTAGTCTTCCATTTGATCTTATCCCCTTTATTTCACTCTTTCCAAGCTGAGGAAGCTTCCTCCTCTTTCCTTTCAAACCACTTGTCTCTTCCATAATTTTCTTTCTTATTTTATTCTAATATCTTTCTTTTATTACCTCGTCTCACTTTCAGCTTTGAGTTCTCTATTCAATTTATCAAAATCCTACTTTGGCATATGAACTTATCATATTATGACCTCGGGGTCATGAATTGGTAATTTATTAATTTACCCTTAACTGTCAGATAATTTTTTGTCTTAGTTATTTTATTATTCTATTTATTCCCTGAGTAAATATACTTTATTTTTATTATACTCAAACATGTTCAAAACTGTTAGGTATATTTTGGGGTGTTACGTATATACTGAAATGATTCGACTCTTCAGTTGCTCATTCAGGCAGAGAGACAAAGAACTCACTAAACCGAGCCATTGGCTCCTGCGCCATTCGACTCTGGATTTTCTTGGAAAGGTGCGAAAGGCCTAATGCCGATTTATGGAGAATTTGAAACGCTTGTGCGACTTTGAGTGCTTTGGCCTTTCTTATAAATGGCGGTCGCTATGGAGTTTATACTTGAATATTCTCGCTCTTCGGGTGGGTAACCGAACTGCTGAGATTTAGCGTCGTCTGGTCAGTCACAGATTCACCCCAGACTGGTCTGGGCCAGTTTAATTTCGCTTGTGGAGCTGTGTTCTTCCCCCTAGCCCCCTTTATGGAGTCATGTTATCTCTCAGCCGTGCTGTGGAGAACAAGTCTCGGGAGGGGCGCGATTTCTCAGGTCGCCTCCCATTTTCTCGCTTTTCCTTCCTTTTCTCCTTCTCCTTCTTATCTTTTTCCACATCCCATTCTCCCCTTTTGCTCTCTTCCGCTAACTCCTTCCATCCCTTTTTTTCTTTCTTTCCTATTTTCTGTCTGCTTCTTCCATTTTTTTCCTTTTCTTCCCGGTTTTTTTTTTCTGAGAGAACTGGTTGTACCTGTGGTGGTTTCCAAGATGTAAACCATGGCCCCACTCCGATTGTAATCGAATGTAATCACTGGAATAAAAGAGAGGACTTTTTCTTTGCACACAGCTTTCATTTTATCAAGAGCAATTTTTCTCTGATCATATGGTTCCAGTTGCTTGTGACGCCTTATCAACATAACCAGAAAGGCCTAAATCGTTAATCGAAAATTGCTAAATTTACTAGATTAGCAAACCAAGGTCTAACACAAAACAAGATGTTTCAGATCTCTGCAGTGTCGTAGTGATTTTCCTCCTCCGTTTCGAGCTCATAATTGCCCGGGTCTCGACGACTCGAGATATGATGTAGGGGCCTTCCCAATAGCCCAATTTCCATGTGCTGGATTCTTCCGGCCGGAAGTAGCTTTTAAGACCAAATCACCCGCATGTAGCTTCGGGTTTGACTTTCGTCAGAGTACCTCGCCTTCCTTTGGTAGTCTTCGCACGCCTTAGAACCCCGCTTCAAGGTTTTCACCAAGAGATCCAAATTCTAGACTGAGAGCCTTCGCCATTATGCTCCCACCGCGTTAATTGATCCTTGGGACTCTTTAATCCGACTCACAAATACCGCCGTGTTGTCAAGGCTTAGTGCGAATGGTTTCAAGGTTTGACTTCATGCCAACTCAGAAATGATAGCACCTCGGGGAGGTATTCTACCCATTTTCCTTTAAGATCTTCCAATTTGGTCTTCAACGCAGCCTTAAGGGTTCTCACATGGTACTTGCCCACCATAGATTGTGGATGTGGCCGAGACGAGTAATTTATCTATTTCGCGATAGCCTCCAATCAGTTGTCAAACTATTTTCATTGTCCGATATACAAGGCTCTGGATACCAAACCTCGCATATGATGGCTCACACAAATTAAGTGATTGCCTCTGTGATTGTGAAGCAAAGGCCTCGCCACCCATAATGGTGAAGTAATCATCACACAGATGAATTACACTGCCCTTCCTAAGGCGAGGTCCAAGATATCCAAACCCCATTGTTAGAAGGCTATGGGCTTCAGATCGAGTCACAAGGGCTCCCAATGGGAGGTGAGATCCTGGTGCCCCGCGCATCTCTGTGATTTTTGACCAGCCCAAGGCCTTGAGCATTGTAGGCCAAGAGGGGGTCCCCTGCCTCGTGACCTTCCCAATGCTCGAGCTCTGACATACTTCCATATACCCGTGTACTTCAAGACGATTCAATGCTTTTTCTTCCCCACGATGCACTTTAAGGATAGTGAAGAAATCTCGCCAGATAGCTCTTATGATTTATGAACTGCGCACTCGGGTCCTTATTTCGTCGCTTTCTTTCTTGCCATCCGGCACGTCCGTCTATTATGGTAATCCCGTACTCTAGTCCATCCAACTCGGCTCGACCCGACCGGGCAACCTCCACGTCTAGATCGATGTGAGGGCCTGCCGCCGTGCATTCGACATGTGTCGATCCGCGAGGTCTTCCCAAGGTCGTTGCTAACTTTGCCAAGGCGTCTGGCCGAGTTCCCATGTCTGGGACAGCATGTCCGACCGAACCAGCACGAATTTTTCAATTAAATCTCGCACTTTGGCATATAGATCATCCTTCCGCTGGTCCTCGTAGGTATCCCCATTTCCAGTCTTACTGCTACCAAATTCGAGCCCGGCGTATGCACTCAGCCGGCCGACTTCCAAAGGAATGCGCTGGGAGAGCCTCCGCCATGACGCCCCAGCTATCGCCACGCTGGTTGATACCCTTGAACCAAACTGAAAAGGCACTGGCAATATCTATTCCTTCGAGGTGTCGATTAGACCCATTCATTCCCTTTGTGCAATTGAGGCTCCATCTATAGAGAGCTCAAATGGGAGGTCACCATTGAGCCTGAGCGTTTCAGTGTTCACGAGGTGAATTCCATGACGGTCAAGACCCGCCCTTTCTCATGGCTGGCTTGTATCCTTGACGTCGAACCCGCTATAGCTCTACGGCCCACTTCATCACCGAGGTCTTCGGTTTATGTAACACTTGCTTCATCTAGCATTCTGAACTATATATCAGGTAGGGGCTGAGCTCAAGCGCGGCTACCAAGGCCAAAATTAGCTTCTCCATCCTCGGGCACCTCTCTCCAGCTTCCTCTCAAAGCCCTATCACAGTAAACAGTGTTGTAACTCGCTTCTTTGTTCTTACAGACAAGCTGCTGAGAAGTCCGACACTAGCTAAGAGAAAGTAAGGAGCTCCTCACCAAGACTTAATAGAATGGGAGGAGAGCTCAACACAAGCCAAAGCCGAGAGAATGCCTTTTTCACACTTTGTATCCTATCAAAGGCCTTCTTCGTGACTCGGGTTAAAGGCCGGCATTCACTGGGCCTGACACGAACCGCTCTTAAAGCAACAACAATCCTCCGCCACGCCAACTTCCTTTATACCGATGGCTGTATGGCATGTCGAGTACGACCTTTATTTTGTCTGGATTTGCCTCAATTCCTGTACGTAATTTTGGCGAAACCGCTGAATTTTCCCGAGATCCATGCAATACTCGCCTGATCTGGCCATTGTAGTTTCTCAAGATCCGAATCGCTATATGTGAGCTATGTGGAGCTCACCAGGTGGATTTTACCAAAGATGTCATCTATGTACACTTCCATAACAGGCTCATCCGCCTCTGAAGATCCGATTCACCAACCTCCTCGATACGCAGCCTCGCTTCGGGAGCCCAATGGCATCACTTGATAACAATAGGTTCCCCGCGCCGTGATTTAACGAGGTTTTTCTCGGGTCAGCCTGGTCCATACTGACCGTTGTAGCCTGAGAAGGCACCATAAACCGAGGAGTTCATGGCCGCCAGTGAGCATCTACGATGAGGTGTTGATTCTGCGGGCAAAGGAACCGGCCTCAGGGCATCGCTTTGTTGATGCCTGAAGTCACTTGCAGCCGCCACTTGCCGTTTGCTTTTTTGACAAGTACGACGCTATTAGCCATTCTCGGATATTCTACCTCCTTTATCGCTTCCCGCCAAGGAGTTTGTCAATTTCTGCCGATGGCTTTTTTTGCCTTTCCTGCCTGCCTCCTCTTTTTGTTTGATCGGGCTCAAGGATGGGCCGAATGCTTAGCCTATGAGTGATTATCATCAGAGGATCAATTCCTCCCATGTCTCGCCTCGTCTATGCGAAGACGCTTTGTTTTGTCTTAAAATGGATAAGGAGGTTTTGAGGTCTTCCGCGCTGAGCCGACATGTAGATGTTCGTGGTCGCCAGCCCGGAAGAATACCGCCTCCAAGCCACTAGGTTCAGTTGAGGAGTACCGTCACGCATGTCGAGCCTGGCCCAAGCATATGTTATCAATCGCTTTTGTTTCATGGATGGTAGCATTCCCAGCCACCGCTGATCTCCTCGAACCATCCCACCCCGCTTACTGCAGGGAATTTGATCATGTGATACGTAGCCGGGATGACTTTATTACATCGAGAGAGGGTCTCCGCCAAAGAACATGAGGCAGACAAGGTCACGACGAGGAATCTTGCCGTAGTCGTCGGCATGGGGGATCTCCCAAGGTGAGTACCAATTGTATCGAACCTAGAGAGGTAATACCTTTCCCTAGAGAACCCCTCACACGAAGCCGACATGGGCCTAGTTTCTCCCTTCCGATGCCCATTTTATAGAAGGCTGACGGCGATGATATCTACGAACTCCCTGTCAATTGTGACCGCCATGAACGCTTTTGTTGGCTACAATCGCTAACTACTGGTCATTATGAGATGTTGCATCCTCCGTGATTCGAGTCGAATGATGGATGTACGAGTCGCGTAGTTTAGATTAATCGCCAATTTCCGCTAGTCTTATGGTCGACCGTCGACGGGCCTTCCGAAGCTGAGCCGATCTCCTCCCGCTAATCCTCCTGAGATTACCCGGATTTCACCTGGTGGTTGTTGCGCCGAAGCCCGCCGCCCCGTCGAGGCGGTGGTCACGAGGCGCCCGGCTCAGTTTGATTTGAGCCCGATTTTCGTGGATATGAAGCGCCTGCGTATCCGCGCCGTATGGGCACTGTATTTCTCTTGAGTTAGGCGTAGCCACTGTGCGTGTCCGTGAACCCTATGGAACTCGCAATACTTGAGTTAATTGCCGCGGTCTCACTCACTGAAGCCGCTACCTCGTAAACGCCTGCTTGTGACTTCGCAGACCCGTGATACCGTTTATGGGTGAAACGCCGAGGCGAATGAAGGCTGCCTCTTCGGATTACTGTGGGACCAGACGAATTCTTGCGTTCCACGCTGGGATCGCTTCTCCATTTTTCTTCAGATCCTTCCTGGTCGCTTGTCTTTTCGTGTGGCTTCATCTCTCGCCGCTTCGTCTGTCCCGCTTTTTTTCTTTATGAGTGGAAGAGCTCTCTTTCGATATGAGGGCTTCTTCACCTAATATACTGCTTTTGGCGAGCACCTCAACCATGCTTTCTTGGGGATTTTTCGAGATGGAAACATCAAGTCTTTCGACCAACTCCTAAGCCAAAGAATGAACGCTATGGATCGCGAACTTCTTCTGTATATCTACCTTTTGAGGCTCGGCATTGAATCAAGGGATATAAGACTCGTGCTTTCTACGAGCCCCGCTTTGATGGTCGAGAGATGATAACTTGGCTTATACGTCCCGCCCCAATGAATAGAGAGACGAATGCAATGGATAGTCTGTCTACAGATTGATCAATGTAAAGTTCTTGAACCATGCCGCGGTGGGATTTTGGGTGATAGCAAAGTTTTCCTCGTGACGACCGGATCTGATATACCCATGCAGTTCCATTTGGTTTTTGTAAGGTTTGAGATGACCGATGGGACTCGGTGCACGAACGCTTCACCTCGTGGCATTCGAACTCTGGGCTTTAGCAAGGAGTACCTTTCACAGGTAAGACTCACTTGTTGTACTAAGGTATCCATAGTGTCAGGAGCGCGTCTTCTTACTACCTCCTCACGGCTGAGCTCTTGTTGGAGGCCTCTGAAACCTCTGCTCCATGATTGCTCTCTTGCTCTCAACAGGGTGGCCAGCTCTTCGCTCCCGACGTGCTCTCCAAGCGTTGCTTCGTTGCCTCGTTGCCTTCCCCTCCAGGGGCTAGATGTGGTCCGTCCCGGCCCGACATTGACTCGCTTCGCTTTCGGCTCCACTTCCGTGAGGCCGAGCACAGGTTGTCCTTCATGAGGGGAATGTCATGGCCTTCAGTCCGCCGCGCTCCCGTTGTCGTGATTCGTCTCGTGAGTTGTTCTAACTCCTCTATTAGAAGTTGATTGGTGAGGCGGAGTGCCTCCACCTCGCCTCGCGGTTGGCCTCGTGACGCTTCTAACGCCACGGGTCGGGCCGTCTGCGGTTACCCGTCAGTCCCGCATCCTCGAGGATTAGCGCCGCCCTGCTTGCGGTTCGAGTCGATACCATCAGTAATTGAGAAATCAGTTATACTTGTAAAGGAACTATCGCCCTACGCACGCGCCAACTGACATGCTATTCAACCTAACTAGGTCGAGCGTGTGGTCGTCAGTCGACTGGATTGGTCAATGGGTTAGATCGTTGTGCTTCGATCGTCTGGCTGAAGTAGATCACAAAACAAGAAAGAAGAAGGGCCGGCGAGGGCTTCGCCACGCCCGATGCTCAAGCCAGCTCCCAGAGAAAAGAAAGGTTGCTTAGGGGGCGGAACAAATGTGTTATGCGTGCGTATGAATATGCTGCATCTTTAACCGATGGGGTGGACTTCAGATTTATAGTAGATGTTCAAACTGGGCTTGGATGGTGATTAGGATTCATTCCCATTGATGATATTTTTGTCATATCTCGTATTGGATTTGGTAAAGGATATAGAAAGAGTAGCTTATTTGGGCTAATCTTTCGCTCCTTACTGGGATCCTAGCTTGACGATGGAACCTATTATCTTTCTTTCCTTATTGATGAGACGGCTGGATTTATGCACTATATTGGTTAGGGGATTTGTCTCTATTTTCTCGTAGCTATGGAGACTTCCCATAATCGCCTGGGGCTGCAGACTGACCCTTATTCCTAGCCGGCACCAAAAAGGCTTGAATGTCGCAAAAGTGTCACGCTTCCAACGGCACGCCTCCTTCGCTTGGGCTGAAAATGCATCGCGCTATTTCGTCGCCAGCCTTTCGCCCAGGAGCGGGCTCCAGAGCCTTATTTTTCAAACCCTATCAATATATATATATATATATATATATATATATATATATATATATATATATATATATATATATATATATATATATATATATATAGATAATTGTAGGGTATGTTTGATTCCTGGTTTTTTAAAATTGTTATTGAGAACAATTTTTAAAAACATAAAGAACATAATTTTTGTGTTCTCTAAAAACTATGTTTTTTTGATGTCTATTCACTTTACATTATATTATAGTATTCCGTTCATAACAAATTTGTTTCCATTAGAACTCGAACCTGGACCCCTCCCTATGCCCACCCTAGCTCTATAACTGCTTGAGTTAGGACTCATTGGCCTCTAAAAACTGTTTTTGTTATCTTAATTTAATGTTTTTTGTGTTTTTTATGTTTTTTAGAAAAAAAAAAACTAACTAGGAGCTAAATGTGTTCTATGTATTTTTCTTGTTTTTTTTAGGGACAAAAACAGCTTTAAAATCGTAAGCAAACAGTTCCCTTTTTCTTTCTTCTACTATCTTCTATTTTCTCTTTTCTGCATTTTCCCCTCGAAGCCTTCTAGCAACCAAACATAACCTCTACGTATATAAAATACGTAGTCTTGGAATTTCAACAAATGAACTTGTCGCCCGCATGAGAATCCTAGGTTATCAATGAAACCCTCAGTCAAAGTGTAGCTCCGGTTTGGTCGGAACAATAAAGATATTCTTGTAAATGGTATCATTCTATTATGCAAAACTTACAAAAATTATCTCATTTTTTCACATAACAAGGACTATTATGACAATCGTCTTATAATTGCATGAATTTCAGGTTATACCATTCCAAGAGATAATGATTATGAAAGGTCACCTCGCTCTTCAATTAAACCCTGAGATATTCAAGGATCCTCTAGCCTTCAATCCATGGCGTTGGAAGGTTTGTGATGCTAGGTTTTTAGACCAAACCTCTAGCCTGAGGTATTTTATCTTCCTCCATGTTTGATTTTCCACTTCAATTTTTCACAACTTGAATTTGTCAAATGTTTATGATCAAAGTCTGATGAAGTACACCCAAACTTTTGTGAGTAGTCATCAATAAAACCCACAAAATATACACGCTCCCAATGATGCTATCCGTATTTAGCCCCCAAACGTCCTGTATGAAACATAATCCCTTATGTCTGTGTGGTCAGTTTAACTTCACCTTATTTTGTTTTCCAAAAACATAATATTTGTAGAATCAAAGCTTGCATGGTTTGATACCTTCAATAGTTTTCTGGCGAAGCTTCATCCCACGCTCACCCATATGCCCTAATCGCATATGCCACAAGGCTGTACTGTCTAACTCAGGCTCTATGGTTGCAACTCCACCTACAATTGTGTTACCCATCAATTTGTAGATATTCCCTTCCATCTTCTGCCCCTTCATCACTATCAAGACACCTTTGCTCACCTTCATTACTCCATTGGCATATTTGTAACTAAAACCATTACTGTATAGAGTTCCTAATGAAATCGTGGCCTTCCAGTCGTAACATGTCTAACATCACACAATGTTCTAATGACACCATCAAACATCTTAACTCGTATTCCCCATTCGACACGACTTCGCATAAAGCATCATTACCCATCTAACGTAACCAAAATTACTAACTGTAAGTGTCAAACCACCTTTATTGGGTGTCACATGATAAGAATATACTAAATCCATAATCCAAGAATCCATCATGATCTCGACTGACGAAATCGAAAAGCATATCACCATCATCGCTCTCCGAAATCGCTCTTCTACTACATTCCCCGACTTTGATGAACCCTCTCTGTTTTTTGTGTTCCTCTTCTTCCATTATGGACATTCTAGTTTTATGTGCCCATTTTTCCCGCACTTCTAACACTGAATATCCTTCCTTCTTCTTGATTTGGATCGAGATTTGTTTATACTCGACTTACTCCGAGACTTGTTTCTCCCATGCTCCTGATTACCCTTGGCCACAAGCCCTTCACCTTGTGAACTCCCATCATTGCTTTCTTTGATTGAAGGATAGTAGAGCACCCGGGTGATCTCCTCCAATTTAAGGTTTCTTTCCACCACATCGTAGTTGGTAACCGGATGGTCACACTCAAGTAGAGAATTCAATAAAAATTAATGCCATGTCTCCTTCTAACTTCACATCAACCCCGATTCAGGACTCACTAATGATCCGATTAAACATGTTTATGTGTTGGATCTAGTGTCGAATTCTCCGCCATCTTCTGCACTTACACAACTTCTTCTTAAGAAGCAGCTTCTTGCTCACAATGACTCTCGATGATCTACCGACTCTCCAACTTCAACCAAATTTATGTTGGAGATTCCTCATTCATAACATGGTACATCACCTCATCGGCTCAGGCATTTACCCACCTCTTTTAGCTTTAATATGAGCCACATGCCACAACAAAATATATAACTTAATAAAGGCTAGTTGATTTTGTACTTCCAATAGAAATTGTAAGAAATCAATGAAAATTTTAAGATAATTAAAGTTTTGTACAGTGTTATTAGCTCAATATTCCCCTTTTTCTTTATCGGGTAGAAAGGGGTTATGTGGTCTCCTTCTAGACTTAAAAGTATGTTATTTTAGACAAAAGTTTGTTACATTAACATAGTGAGCATGTTAAAGTATTATTATAAATATGTAAGCTCAACATATGAGAGACATTTTTGTCTTAATAAGAAGAATTACTATTCCACCGCATGTTTTAATTAATTTGGTGAAGTCATCACATGTTTTAATGGTTTCAAAAAGTTGTTTTCTATTTTCTTTCTTTTGAGTTCTTCATAGCATGTTTACATAATTCTCCTTTCGATACATCCTACATCGTATACGGGACTAGTGGCGAAAGTCCGTGACACTATATAAGTGACTAGACGCAATTCAAACCCAACCAAACCTTATTTTGGTTTTTTTGAGATATTATCTTTATTTTTTTTGGAGTATTATTTTCTTTCCTATTATTGTTTTGGGATATTATTTTATTTCCTTTTATACCCATGTTATGTCTAGGGTATAAATAGATGTTTTAGAGTTTGTTTTAGGGACTTTTATCACTTTTATGAATTTATCAATAAAAATCAAAGCTTTTGCTTTATTTTGTTCCCTAGATTGAGAATTGGTCTCTGGATTGATAATATTTATTGACTAACATGTGTTTGGATTGGTCCGCTACACGTTGCTTCAAGTGGTATTGGAGCGGGTTTTTCCTAATCAACGGCTAATGATGGTGCTAGTGATGACAACCAATCCCAAGACGTTGATCAAATTGTAGGTTTGAGATCAATTAAATAAGCAGGGATCAATCAATCTAAAATTTAACTCAACAGTTGGAAACAATACAGCCCCAATTGCAAGCGTTATTGCGGATCAATGGACAAGGGTGTAGGAATGACAATGAGGAACAAGGTGGAGGAATTGGCCCTGCTATACCCACTTTTAATCACATTCCAAAAATACGAAATCAAAGAAGACCAACCGTAGGATTTGATGAAACTTTAGATGAGGATGTTACCCCTTATGAATTTAATCCATGTGGTAGACAAAGAGAAGGAAGGTAGTGGCAATTCAAACTGTAGGCGCATTTATGAATACAAACTAAAGGTAGATATCCCTAACTTCAGTGGTGATCTTGCTATTAAGGGTTTTTTCGATTGGTTGATTGAGGTAGATAGATTCTTTGAATATATCTAGTTTCCTGAGGACAAAAAGGTTAAATTTGTTGCTTATAAGTTAAAAGGGAGAGCATCAGTATGGTGGGATTGATAGATTGAGGGAGATGAGGACGAGGTATGGTTCAAACATGGTGTAGGATGAAGCAATTATTACGAGATAGATTTTTGCCTCTGAACTATGAACAATATATTTCTTATGCTTATCATATATGTACACATGATAAAGGTGGAGGGTGAAATTAACAGCACCGCAATTTTTGAGATTGGTAGAGAAGAATCAATTACCAAAAGTGAGAACCAACCCAAGGCTTTACAAGCGGAGGGAAGGAATTCTCTAACTATTGTTCATGACCCATCCTCACTTATGGACGAGTGTAAGGAGACCCAAGCAGTCCATTTGATGGTTGTGAAGGGAGAAGTAGAAAGTAGAGATTTAGTTGTGGCTCAAACTCTGGTGGAAGTGTAGACTTTGTTGAAGAAGTTTGATGATGTGATTCTTGAGGATCTACCGACAAAGTTACCTCATATGCGTAACATACAACACCATATAGATCTAATTCCATGTGCTTCTCTTCATAAGGTGCCTCATTATAGGATGAATTATTAGGAGAAAAAAATCTTAAGGGAGAATGTAGAAGAGTTGCTAAGTAAGGAGCATATTCAAGCTAGCATGAGCACATGTACGATACCAACTTTGTTGATGCCTAAGAAAGATGAAGTCAAGTAGATGTGTGTTGACACCAAAGCATCAAACAAAATTATCGTTGATTATAGACTCATTTCCAAGCTTTGATGATATGCTTGATCGCTAAGTGGAGCAATTGTGTTTTAGCAAGATTGACTGAGGTAGGCTATCATCAAATCAGAATCCGTCTAAAGGAGGGGTGGAGACAAATATCTAAGACAAGGGATGACCCTAACAAGGTTCAACAAAGAAAGTATGGATCTTACTAGATTGTTAAGAAGATCAACAATAATGCTTATGTGGCTGACTTACCAAGTTAGTTGTGGATTTCAAAGATCTTCAATGTTGTTGATCCTACCTTGTTCTAGCTACATATGAGTCTTGGATATCCAGAAGTAACTCGAGGATGAGTTCTACGCAAGTGGAGGTGTCTGACGTAGGGCGTTAAATCAAATCAACCTAAATCATCATTTTGGTTGTTTTGAGATATTATCTTTATTTTTTTGGGATATTATTTTTATTTTTCATTATTGTTTGGGAAGTATTATTTTCTTTCCTATTATTGTTTTGGGGTATAATTTTCTTTCCATATTGTTTTGGGAGTATTATTTTCTTTCCTATTATTATTTTGGGATATTATTTTATTTCCTTTTATACCCATATTATGTTTAGGGTATAAATAAATGTTTTAGAGTTTGTTTTAGGGACTTTTATTGCTTTTATCAATTTATCAATAAAAATCAAAACTTTTGCTTTATTTTGTTCTTTGGATTGAGAATTGGTCTCTGGATTGAGACGTGTTATTTTTGTTGATCAACCGTTGTTGATCAATTGTGCCACACGTTGCGTCAATAAGTATGAGCTTTTCTCAACCTAGTAGACGAGTTTTAAAGTCGTGAGGGTCCTTTGGGCCTAAAGCGGACAATATCTATATGGTTGAGCCGAGTCGTCACAAATGGTATCAATGACGATCCCCACCCCTCATGTGTGTCAGTTTCGTTCTATCTGAATTCCCGCAATCCTAGGACACAAAGGATGTCAGGCGCATGAGAGGAAGTGTTTGTCACATTCCACATCATATAAGGGAAAAACTTCTTAGCTATATATATATATATATACAGAGTCTTAAAAACCATTTTAGTTTTTAACTCATTTTATATATAATCACGTATACAGATATATTATAGAAATATTTTATAAATTTCATGCTACACTGATACATCACTTTAACGCCAAATCATTAAAAATATTCAAGGAACAAAATTATCTTTTGAATCATAAGATTTGTCTGCATGCAGGCGATGTGAGACGATGAGAAAGAATCCACTGTCCACATCTCGAAGTTGACCAAATAATTAATACATACATAGAGGCACAAAAGTTGATATAAACTAAATGTAGCCTTTAGTTAATTAGGGGCATATTATTAAATCACTCTTTTCTTTTCTTCTCATTTTTGGACTTTATTGGAGTTGTAATCCATAAGAAGCAATGATACTCATATTGAACTCAAATTAATCATATAAGCTCTTGAGCTTTTAGAAAAATTGATTGTTTAACATGGTATCAAAACATGACTTGGCCAAAGATAACAAGTTCGAGCCATCTCTTTGCAATTTGCGTATTTGTTTCTCATTTGCATATTAATGTATTTGTGACGGCTTGCGCCCTTACCCGAATTCGATCCGAGGCCGACCTGATCTGGACGCGGCCCTTCTTTCGAATCCACCATTTTTCTTTATCGCTAGAAACACATTTCCAATGCTCATTTTGTAAATGATATTTATCTTTAAGGAAAATATATATTTGTATATGCCTAATTCAACTTGAAGGGGGCCCATCATTTTGTTTTCAATACACATTTTCCATTAAATATGACATTACATGCCCATTTGGTCCATTTACCACCTTATACATTACGACATTATAAGCCGTTTTCAATACCAAAATATTTACAAAACAAAATTAGAGTTTGTACAAAAGTGTCAAATATATTTCATGAATGCAGGGGTTGGAGCTTTACTTAAACTCCCGTGAGGCCTTGACATTGACTCTGACCACAAGGGTCTTTCCTTTCGACTGCTCACTTGCATCGAAAAGAAAAAGGAGAATTGGCTGAATTACTTTTCATTGATGTCAAGGAAGGATTTATACAGAAGGTAGACTTAGGTTACACATTAGTCTCTCCTATAATTAAGCAATCACCAATCAATCTAACTACAATCTAGGAATACAAAAGGAAAATCAAGTATACTTAATATGTCTTCAGTAAATAGAAGATTGTTTCATAATTTCTCTAACACTTCTAAAGTTGGAGAGTGGATGTCCCGTACTCCCAACTTGCAAATCATAGAAGTAAAGACATCTTTTCCCAAAGCTTTAGTCAAGACATCTGCCAATTGATGTGTAGAGTTCACGAATCTTGTAGCAACGGATCCATCTTGAATCTTATCTCGGATGTAATGACAATCCATTTCAATGTGTCTGGTCCGCTCATGAAAGACTGGGTTTGCTGCAATATGCACGCAATGCTGTCAGCAGTGATAACAATGCAGTTCTGGATGTAATATCCCAAATCTCCTCGAGTAGGGCTGCATCTCAGCCAAGTTAACTCACAACAAGCACCTGTCATAGCATGATATTCTGCTTCAGCTGAAGAAAGCGACACTGTTTTCTGACGTTTCGATCTCCATGAGACTAATGAGGGGAAAAGGAAGACACAAAGAGGACCCGGTTGACCTTCTAGTGATTGACATCCCGCCCAATTTGAATCAATAGGATCGCAACCCCAAATCACTATTTGAGGAAGAAATTAATCCTTGACCAGTATGCCTGTAAGATAGAGTATACCTAAAGTTGCTACCTCCTTGTGAAGCTTACAAGGCTGATGCATAAACCTGCTTAGTACATGTACAAATATGTAATATCCGGCCTTGAGACAGTAAGATATATCAATCTACCAACCAACCTCCTATAATGACTTGGATCTTTGAGTAAATCACCTATATCAGACAATTTCAAACCTTGCTCCATAGGAGTATCAATAGGTGTCGCGCCTAAAAATCCCGCATCCTTAATGATTTCTAAAGCATACTTACATTGGGAAATGAAAATCCCATTCTTAGAAGAAGATACTTCAATGCTAAGGAAATACTTCAAATCACCAAGATCTTTAAGATGAAATTGACTATGCAGGAATTTCATGATTACAACATTACTCACAGGATCGTTTCCAATAATCAAAATATCATCAACATATATCAAGAGGGCAATGAAGGACTTGCCTTGTATTCTGGTGAATAAAGAGTAGTCAGCTCTAGATTGAACATACCCTGCAGCCGAATAGCCTCCGAGAATTTTGAGAACCACCGCCTAGATGCTTGCTTTGGCCATATGTTATCATGTAATCGATACACCAAGTCAGTTCTCCCCGCTCCCGTGGCTCCGCGGCGGTGACATGTAAAGCTCTTCATGAAGATCGCCATAAAGGAAGGCATTATTAACATCCAATTGGTGAAGAGACCACCTTCGGCTGTTAAGCTGGGCGCGAGACATCGAACTCGTGATGATTTTAGCAAAGGGAGAAAGTATCCTGATAATCGACACCCTCCAATTGTGTGAACCCCTTGGCAACTGTAATTGGGCTTGTATCACTCAATTGATCCATCGAACAAGCTTAATCTATAGACCCATTGACAACCTATCACATCTTCTCGCCTCGAAGTGATGTGAGAGTCCGCACCGGTTAGTCCGGAGGGCTTGCACTGCATCGCATCGCTCCTACCATTCAGACGGATGACGTCTCGGGACAATTTCTAGGCTCGTGACTTGACCGATCCGGGGCAATAAAGAGCAATGTGCGTGCTGGTAGCGGTGATATGGAAACATAATTGGCTATGATAACGTACCTATAATGGACCTACAAGGGAGGAGATCGGGTCAAGCAAGCATGGCGTGAGGGCAGAGCATACATAATCCTATAGTTTCGTTGGTGGATTATGGGAGCGACTGGAGCGACGAAGGGGCTCGGATGGGATTGGTTGTGGCAAGCAGTAGAGTCAAAAGTGATCGAGGGATTAATAAAGAAGGAAGTATATGGGATTTATGAAGGGAGATGTAGGTGTTTGGAATGGTTAATGCGCGTGAAGCGTGATCCTCGGGGCGGCGAAAGTGTGGTTTTGAGGATTCGAGTGGGATGCCGATTGGATTGCTCATCATGGAGGGAGGGAGCCAGAAATTGTGGGGAAGAGAAGGGTAAACTTTAAAGTGGGTGTGTCTCGACCAGAGACAAAGAAGAGGAAGCTAGACGTGAATCAGAGTAAGAACTGGGCCTAAAGAATAGCCCAAATTGTGGTGGAGGAGACAAACTTGAGGTTACAAGGAAAGTGATTTTCGTGAAAATGTATATCCCTGCTGGTGAATATTTTTCTGGTTGATAGATTGAATAATTTATAAGCTTTTTGTCCAACGAGATAACCAATGAAGATATAGGTAATGGCACGGTGACCGAACTTATGGGAAACATGAACATTGGTAGCATAAGCGAGACAACCAAACACACAGAGGTGAGAGTGAGGGGGTGGTTTTGAGTAAAGGCGTTCGAATGGTGTTTTGAAAGAGAGAACGAGTGAAGGTAAGCGGTTGATGATATGGATGGCGGTGAGGGCGCATTCTCCCCAAAATTGATTGGGAGTCAGCTGAATTTTCAAGGCTCATGCAACTTGTAAATGTGGTAGTGTTTGCTTTCCACCACCCCATTTTGTCACGTAAACATAAGAGTGTTGGAAAAGAACACCATTATCTTTGAAAAGGATTGGAGTGAAAGGGAATTCTCCACCATTATTACTTCAAATTTTTGATATGAGATTCAAATTTAGTGGAAACCTAACTAGAAAACGTTTTATAAGAGGTTGTGCTTACCTTATGTTTCATCAGAAAAATCCAAGTGAAGCGGTGTAATCATTAACAATAGTAAGGAAATAATGTGCACCATAAAGTGAAGAATATTTATAACGACCCCAAATGTCGAATGAATAAGATCGAATGGTTTTTTTTATGAGATTTCACTAGCACCAAAAGGTAAACGATGTTGCTTTGCCAAAGGATAAATAGGGCAAGCAGTATTAGACTGAATTGAAAATTTTTAAAAGTTCTTAGCAATGAAACTTAGACGAGAATGGAAAATATGCCCTAAATGACTATGCCATAGATCAGTAGATGAGGTGGTGAGGTCATGGTGTCGGATGGCGCTCATGATGAACGAGAAAGTGGTCTCAATTTTCCTTTGTTGTTAACGCCGCTTAATACAATCCATCACGTTGCTTACCCAAACCAATCATCCTCCTTTGTAGCTATCCTCAGAAACACACCAATGAGGGAAATGTCATCAACAATTCAGTCTCTTTGTCTGACTAACCGCATTAAATCGACGGAATGTAGGTACACATAATACATCACACAACAGAGCTTACCACGAAGGATCCCTTTTGGCGCATAATGTTAGCCTTTTTCTCCACTAGGCAACAACATCTGGAGTGCAGAAATATTTTTATCTTTATGCATAACAGATTTCGTGAGATTGAAGATATATGATCCGCCAGACCATTGCCGATGATTCAATGAGGAGAAGAAATTTTAGACAAACCTGGTTTTACTACGGCTGTATTTTCCTGAGAACTTATACCTCCATCTTTGTCATTTAGAAGGGACAAGAGCTGTTGAAGTTGTGCTTCGAGACCTACCACCACTGATTTCCATCATCTTGTTCGCACTACTAATTTACTAGCCACGTAAGTATTCTTATGGCGGTTAAAAATGGAACCTTTTCTTGCCTTTGGGTGTCCTGGAGGATATCCGTGCAGCTGATAACATTTCTCAACAAAGTGTCCCATGTCCCCACAATAGGCGCACCAAGGTTGCCCTTTGAAAGATCCCGAACTGCGTTTGTTTTGATCAACCCTTCATGAATCTTGTGAACCGCTGTAGAAGCGGTATGAACGATCTAACCTTGCATTCCCAACGGAATTGTTTTTCATTTGATTGCTCCTTACTAATTGCATGGCAAAGCCGAATCGTGACCGCACCGTGCGTCGCACTTAGAAGCCTTTGCTTTTCTTCGCAATACGTAGGAATATGCTTGGATTCGGACAGAGGGAAGAGGATTCATGAGAAGTATCTGCCCACGAATTGCGCTGTAAGATTCATTCAACCCCATTAGAAATTGCCTCAATCTTTGTTGATCCTACTATGCACCGCTTGATGCTTCATTGTACGAAGCTAGTTCATCCCACAAGCTCTTGAGTTTTGCATAGTAAATTGAGATAGAAAGTCGCTTTTGTCACATGGTAGGCACTGCCGGATCTCAAATATGCGAGGTGCACGCTTGAGAGAATCGCCAAGAAGATCTCCCAAACCTCGCGAGCAAACTTGTATAATAGATTGAGTTTGGAATTTTATTTAGAGTGTTGATGATCAGAACACCATATCATCGCACAAGGACCAAGTTGTATAGTCATCGACGAAGCTCTTCAAGGCGCCTCATGGTGCCATTGACAAAACTCCAATTTATCTCTCGCATTTAAAGCCAAGGTCATTGCTCGTCCACTAAGCTCGAGTAGTTATCTCCATCTCAAAATTTGGAAACCAAACCCGATGATCCGAGTGGTGAGTGAAATAAGGGTTTCGAGATCTTACTTTTGATGCCTGATTTTGATGTTCCAGAAGAGCTTTCATCATTCATGGTGGTCGAAGGATGAGAGATTGCTGCACAAGAAGGTAGAGTGCTGCTACAATGGAGTCAGGATTTTAATTCCTACTTTGATACCATGAAAAGAAAAGGAATATTGGTTGAATTACTTTTCATTGATGTCAAGGAAGGATTTATACAGAAGGTAGACTTAGGTTACACGTTAGTCTCTCCTATAATTAAGCAATCACTAATCAATCTAACTACAATCTAGGAATACAAAAGGAAAACTGTAATGCACAAAATATGTCTTCTATAAATAGAAGATTTGTTATGTTAATTTCCTAACAGGTACCTGCGCGATGATAAAACAATGCGCTAAGCATTTTCATGCCTAGTGGTTCTATACAGTTCTCTCTTCATTTCAGTTTAAGTAAATCATGCATTTTTCTAAATCGATGTCTTTGTATAATTTTTTCAATGACCAATGCAATACAATACATATATGTATATTTTCTACTTCAGATACATTCAAATTACACCATTGGTTATTTCAATCATGCAAGCTATAATAAATCATTCAAACACAAATCATGCATTGCACAATTTTCTTTTTCTTATTTTGCCCTGTTTAATTTAACCTATGCTTTTGGTGCACAGGATAATGAATCACCTAAGATATCCCGCTGGCCGCAGCCCAAGATAAAAAGGTTTTATAACACAATACTATTCCACTAGGTCACGACTAGTTATTAAAAAATACCCCTCGCGGAACACTACCATTACTATCTCATTGGCCACGGATCGAAGTGACACATCATTACATTCGGCGCAAGACGCTTTCATTTGACCCTTTATCGGGTATACCAACATCCTTAACTCGAATTTAATCCACTTAACATTCTATTGGGTGGCGCTCAAATCATTCATAGCAATTTACAATAGTGTATATACATTTATATCCAAATACTTGGTTTCCAATACTCATGCAAATTCTCATGTGCAATTCATTTCACAATCGGGCTGTATCAAATCAATTTAAAATAAATCATATAATTTATTGCAATTCATTTCAATAAATCCTAATTTATTTCATAATCCTTCAAACATTTTAGAAATGTGAGAGAGAAGTGAGGACAAACCACCATTTATGGCTCAAAAAGGAGCACACATGCATATTCATATAAACCTTAGATTTATTTTATCAAACAAAAACACAAAACCGGGGTCATAAGAAGTGTGAAGAACAAACCAAAAGGTTGTTGCTCTTCAATTCCTATTCCTAATCCCGCTTCGGGGTCGCTTCTCGCCACCAACCCCTAATCCATCACAAATATGTCACTATCAAAGAACAACCCAAGAAAAAAAAATCAATTGTGCATTCGAGGATTTTTGGTTAGGGTTGATGTCTACCTAATACACTTTCACTAGAAAATTTTTTTGGGGACACATGAGCCATATTTTTATCATGCTTCCTTCAAGAAAATGATAGCTCTATGAGTCTATTTCCAGTAGGAATTGGAATCATCTCATTGGATCACCCAAACTCAAGTTACGACATTTTAATGCAAAACTGGTCGGTATGCCCAGCTCACTCGGTTACCTACTGTTATTCTTGATTTCTGGGGCCTTAACTCCATAAATTGGTAATAGTTACTCCTACTCATTTGAAGCTATGGTTCTAAGGTTTCTTCTCCAAATCCAATTTGGATCACCAAAACTCAAGTTATTGCATTTTACATCCAGACTACTCTAATTTGCAAAGTAGAATCAGATTGTTCTTGCACATAGCTCCACTTTGACGGATTTCTGGGCACTTTGGGGTTACAAATTGCATACAATTCCTTCATGTAAATTATTCCCCTATAAGTCTTGTTTACCCATAATTTTGAATCACTCAATTTGGATGAGTGAAACTCAACTTACGGCCAAAACACCACAACTACACCCAAAACAAAGCATACCCATCAGGTACCCAAAACAAAGCATACCCATCAGGTACCTAAAACAAAGCATACCCATTAGGTACCCAAAACTCACCTTTAAGCCCATATTCGGGAGCCTTAGAGCTACAATTTGCTCCTGGTCTCTTCTATACATTTGTAGCTCTAGATCGTATGGTTCTTTACCAATTGAAATAACTCAATTTGGATGATTATAACTTAACTTATAGCCAAAACTAAAACAGGGGTTTTGAAATTTTTTCACAAGAACTTTGAAAATTCATCATTTTTATACAAAAATTTCCTCAAACCAATCCTAACCCAAAGAACTTTGAAACTTAACCTAAAAACAACTCCAAAATTGGATCTACAACCAATCAAAATCACCTTTACATAAGGTTAGGTTTTTCCCTAAAATCCAAAATCATCAAAGAGAGAGTTAGGCTAGTTTTCTAACCTTAACTCTTCAAATCTTCCTTCTTACTTGAACAAAGATAGACTAAGAATGGAGAGAAACCCACAAAAATACCTCTTCTCCCAAGCCCTAGCTCCTTCCCTTGCTCCCTAAAACGTGAATGCCCAAATGGGCATTCCATAGACCACTTGGTCTTTATTCTCATGTCATGTGTAATGCCATGTTTGGCTAGCACATTAATTGGTTTTTTCTCATTTTTCTCATTTTAAAGCCTCATTTCACTTTCATTTCCACTTCATTTCATTTCATTTCATTTATACTTTGGCGCTTACATTACTCATTTATGACCCTTAGGTCATCATTTGACATTTTTATCTAATTTATTTGGCTCCTGTAAAATTTTCGGGTGTTTATCATTTTTCGTTTTTAGCCATTTAAACGCCGAAAAAAAATATAATTTAATTTATTTTACACCTTGAACATGTTATAAAACTGTTAGGGTATTTTTAGGGTATTATAGTATTGGTTTGTTTGAATCTCCATGTACCGGTATTGGACCGCATGCGAGGGAGCTAGGGTGTTAAGAAGCATGATAACCGCATTGATCCCAAATCCTAGGGCCTTAGAACTTATAAGAAAATTGGTTGTTTAAAAGTAATTTATTAGAAAGGATAAGCATATATACACAAAACCAGTTTTCATGTTGGGTTGGAAGTGCATCGAAGACAGCAAATATAAAATTTGGAATAGGCAGCAAGATCCAGAGAGATTAATAAAACAAATCCATTAAAATTAACCAGTTGCACACACATGATTGATAATTTGAATGTGATATAAAATTTTGATTAAATTAATCTTGATCGCTACCAGACAAACAACTCTATACCGTCTTCAACTTTCTCATAAAAAGAAAATCTCCAAATTAGGTCATGCCTTCACTGCACTTTTCTTCATCTTGGCCGAGCCTCACGAAGTTGGAAATGTGGTCAGAGGGATTGTTTGTTGTAATAACACTGTTAGCCATATACATATCTCACTGGATCTACAAATGGAGTCATCCAAAATGCAATAATGGGATTCTCCCTCCAGGCTCTATGGGCTTTCCTCTAATTGGAGAAACCCTTCAGTTGTTCTCCACCAGTTACTCTCTGGATCTTCCGCCATTCATCAAAAACAGAATTCAAAGGTAATTAACATGCATGCATGCTAAACAACTACTACTGCTTTCTTCATGATCATATATACTCATAAAGGATGGAAGTTTTTTATTTTAGGGATGACTAGTATATATGGGGTGGAGGCCTCTTTTTATAGTACAAGGAATCTCTATAACTGTTCTCTTCTTTCTGATGTGGACGATTTCAACCTTATCATTCTCCCAGTTGAAGTTAGCTGTTTAAATATGTCTTGCCTTGTTACATGTTGCTTAGGTTTCTGTCAGGCTATGAGAGAATATATACCAACTGAACTTATCAGTATTAATTGGTTTTGTTAGGGCATCTAGTAGATTTTCTTTCGTATATATGGATCTTTTGCAACATATTCATATATAGTTTCTTATTCCACCACTTTTCGGACAAAAAGATATTGAATTCCAATGTGTAAGGCACTTTGATTGTCATGGAATTGTTTGTGCCCAAACTCTTCCATTAATCTTCTAATGCAGATAGCTTCTTTACAAGTCTGTGTAACTGCCATATACTTTGCTTCTGTTGTAGATAGATCCACAAACGATTCAGTTTTGAAACCCAATTCACCTCCTTTATAAGTGTGAACACATAGTTTATTGAAATATTTGGTTTAAAAACATCAAATAATTCTAAATTTGTGAATCTAACATTTTTGATGTTTTTTCTTGAAAAATGACCCATTTTGGATAAAAATGCCCTTCTTCATTTCATGTAATTACATGATCTCTTAAAAGATGTTATTTTTGAAAAAAAAGAAAGGTATTTTTATCTAAATTAGACAAAAAATTGATGGAATGTCAAATTTTCAAAATTGGGGTTTCAAAAGGTCATTTAATCAATTTATTTCCTTTTGTCAAGTTTACAGTAAAGTCGTAATCAACATAGTATGAATTTTGATCCTTCATAACAAAATGTAACATTTGAGGTCCTTTTCATGTATCTAAGGATCATCTTAACCATATTCCAATATTCTCTCATATTTTCCGCGAATCGACTTACTGCTCCACTCATTGCTTGTGCAATGTCTAGTTTCATACAAATCATAACAAACATTAATCTTCCGGCCTACTGCTAATGCATATGGTACTCGAGACATCTTCATCCTTTCTGTTTGCGATCATCATTTTATGTTGTTGTTGGGTAGATATTGACCGATTTTCAGGACTAGTTTGGGAGGTAGGCCTGGTGGTTGTGCCAGCTGACTTCATTTCAACCACTCCATTGTTCTTCAAGGCGAAGATCCAAGGAGATGTGGCATTTGGACACATTTTCTAAAATTTTTTGGTCAAGAGGAGAACCAAGACAAATGCTGTGGAATTGCCTATAAGTATATTAGGAGCACCACCTTGAGTCACTTTGGTTCGGAGGTCCTTAAAACAAGGGTGCTTCCTCTGTTGGAAGAAGAGGTTCACAAAACCCTTCTTTCTTGGTGCACACACTCGTCTGTTGATTTCAAGCGTGCTTTTTCTGCTGTAAGTAAATTTTCGATACTCATATTGAACTCAAATCTTATAAATTTGACCTTGTAGGAAAATTGGTAGTTTATTAGAGAATGAGTCAAGCCACCTCTCTACAATTTGAATATTTGTTTCTTGTCTTGCATTTGAGAAAAAATATTGCAGGATACTCATATTGAACCCAAGTCCAACAAACTCGAACTTTTAGGAAAATTAGTAGGTTGACAATATTATGTAATTTGGGATATTTATGGTCATAACATTTCTATATGCCATTGCAGATGAGGCTTGATTTCACTGCAAAGTTTCTGTTCAGTTATGAGTCTGAGAGTTCGCCTGAGAAGATAAGCAACAACTTTGCTGATTTCTTACAAGGTCTCATGTCCTTTCCCTTGAACATCCTAGGGACTGCCTGTTAGAAATTTTAATTCCCACCGATTCATAATTTTTATCGATAATTGGTATCGCTGCATTACTCGCGACGATTAGCGTAAGATTCTGCAGACAATTATCTAGCCAGAAATTAATCCCTCCGTGCCGATTCAAGTTAAAATTTAAGTATTTTAACGTGTTTCATATATTAAGAAACGCCTTAATAAAAGACATTTAATATTAGTAACTCTTCCTCTTCCTGCATTTATATGAGTAAATGTCTTAATAAAAGACATTTAATATTAGTAACTCTTCCTCTTCCTGCCTTTAATAATATTTAATATTAGTAACTCTTCCTATTCCTGCCTTTATATATATATATATATATATATATATAAAGGCATAGAAAAACACACAGCTTCCAAGGGGGTTTGATTCAAAAAGTCAAGAATCAATCAAATCCTTATATCATCAAAGGGCGATTTTAAGTGTTACGGATCTGGCATAGGAAAAACATATATATATTATTACTTGGGATATTCAATTATCGTGATGGATTCCTCAAGTAAGTTTTTCTTTTCATTGTAATTATGCTGGCGATTGTTAAATTGGTTGATTTAATTCGTTCTATTAGGATCCAAATGAGCAATCGTTTCCAAAATTTTCAACAATTTTGGTATCGAGCCGTGCTTAATAGAAATTCACTACCAATTTAGGGTTTATGAGAATTTGGTATTTTTCAATTAAAGCATCTGTAGTTAATTGATGTTTAAATTAACTGCTTATGGCATAATTAACTTGGGTTTTTAATTTTGAATTAACATTTCAAGAATATTTGAACTGATAGTTCTATGATTCATCAGGAATTCAATTGTTCTCGCACTGTGGATTTTGAATAGTTTTATATATAAATGTTGTCGCTATTTAATTCGACCAATTCCATTCAAATTGTGATGAAATTCCAATTCAAGCCGTCCAGGCCACATCAATATGAGTAACCCGTGAATGCATGTCATTCCTCAGAAAAGAATTGATATGCATGTGCATATATGACTTATGCAAATTTCGTGAATTGTATATACAAATCTTTTCACATAAAACCAATTTAATAATGTAGATGTTATATATTATTATTTGAGCTTTAAGAAATAGGGTTAATGAATTAAGAATAAAAGATATTGTTAGTCTTTTATATTATTAAACTTAATAATTTAAGTTTATATGATTTAAATCTTATTATTTTATGAGTGCGTTAGTCACTAAAGCGCCCACTGGATTTCTCATTAAATGATTTAAATAATATTTGAAATGTTTATTTGATATAGCATCATAAACATATTTAAGAGTAATAACATTTATAGTTATTAACATGAAGGCATCGGCCAACAAAGGTAGATCTACTCATGTTAATAACAATTGAAGTAGGTTAGTGAACCTTATTTAATTAATATATAGTGTACATCCAAAGATGACTTATATGTTAAATTAAATTTTGTGATTGACCTTATATATGCTATATGAATGATGCATATTTGGTGATCGTTGGTTGTGTTTAGATTTAGCCCAAAGGTGAATTTAAATGCAATGTTTGGTATATATATTATAAATTAAATTGTGGTTTAAATCAAAGTAATTACTATGTGAGATGTAAATGTTTCGCGATCTCTAATGTGACGCCAATGTATCAAGTTTAATGGACAACTTATGATGACCGGATCGACATGTCAAGCTAAATGTCAGCCTTTTGGACTCGATTCAAATTCTAGTTATGGATGAACCCACTAAACCGACTGAATACTAGCTCAGAGGCATAAGAAAATGTGGGAGAATTGGGAGAGGTCAAATAGGCTTATGATGAGCTTTCTGCTTAGCATAGCGCCTAATGTTGCTCAAACAAGACCGAAAATGTGAGGGAATTTGTATTGAAATTAAGAAGTGTACTATGATGCACATTGTGATAAGTCTACTTGGCTACGTTCTTATTAATGATTTATCTAATAGAGAGTACACCATAGCTCACCACTTGAGGAACATATTACTCACATGGTGAATAATTTCACAAACCCGCTTAAGAGTTTCTGATATGGATCTGAGCCGTTGGTTGAGGCTTCGCATTGAAATCATGTAAGGGTGGGATGATTTCAAGCAATTTCAGAGAACCAACAACCAACTTAAGGAAAATGGTCTCTTTCGACATTAAGGCCAGCGCTCATAAGAGGAGGCAAGGCAAGGGAAGACCTTATATCAAACTTCCCAAGCCAACTGCTCATTATAAATCAAATGCGGCTCAGTATGCAAAGCCCAAGTAAGAAATGGAGAACATGTGAAAGCAAATATTTAAGGTGCAGTCCAGAAGGCAAGAGAGTCAAAAGATTCTCGAAATGTTTCTTTTCAGAACAAACCCGCACAAGAAGGCTCGACTTGCCAAAAGAGGAAGGCATGGTTTGAAACTCCAGAGGTGGCTACATTTTGTTTCCGTATGCTTGAATCAAACTGACGAGGTTTCTAATACTTGGTGGCTTGATTAATCGGTAAACACCTGATGTTTAATGTTAGCGTATATTACCTAAACTTCCACCAAATGCTCTGAAAGTGAAAGCTTATTTATGGGAAATGTGATGAAAGCTAGAATTGGAAGCGTAGGGACATATAGAATTGTGTTAGATACGCTACGTTTTGATCTGTAGAAGTGTTTATACGCTCTCGACGTTTGGAAATTTGTTTATGTTTCTAGATCGATGTTTTGTGGATTTGATTTGTGGATCGTACATGGTTGTTTTCATTTATCATGGAACAACCTTTGTGGTACTGGTTCAAGTGGTCGGATACTTTATATTGTTTCAATCAATTCTACTTTGTTAATTCCTCGTTTAATGTTGATGTTAAATATATGTTGGTATGAAAAGGAGTGCACTTAATGAGTCTTCCATGACTCAGGCATAAAAAGGCTCCCGGGTCATATATCCAAAGAAAGGATTTTGAGACTAATTAAAAGCGAAAAGTTTACCTGAACTGGACTTACAGATAATATTTGTGTGATCATTATAAAGTGTTCAAACATGTATCAAAACAAGTCGCCACAAGGAGTAGTGGATTACTTATCAATACATAAAGATATTTGTGGTCCTTTCATGTACCATCTGGGGCTAGTGAGAGGTATTTCATCACCTTCATCGATGATTACTTCTGTGTAATCGTTAATTTATTTGCCGATGAAAGAACTCAATCGGTTGATGTCCTTGAGACATTCATTTCAGAGGTTGAGAGACAGTTAAATAGAAAGGTTAAGGTAATACGTTCCGATAGAGGTGGTGAATATTATGGAAAGACATCGGAAGTTGGACAAATTCCAGGCCCATTTAAGAAACTCCTTGAGTCCAAGGGCATTTGTGCGCAGATACAATCTCTGACGCCACAATGTCGGGCATAGCCTAAAGGCGGAATGCATATTGATGGAAATGGTAGGAGTATGGTGAATGATGTCTGCACTTATTCTATCAGATGTACATTAAGGACAGCCGATACATATTAAATGGTACCTAGTAAAGCAGTTCCTAAGACACCTTATGAACCTGTGTATCTAGAAGCCTAGTTTAAGACATCTTCACGTGCGGGTCACAATAAGTGAGGATATATAATCCACATGAAAAGAAGTTGGATTCCGTGACCATTAGTGGTTATTTACTGATATCCTAGCGTCAAAAGTGTATAGATTCTATCAGTCTCAACCAGTACGAGAATTGTAGTCCCGAATGCTCACTCTTTTACTGAAATGGCAAGTGTCGGGAGTGTGGGAGCACGTGATGTGGAGATAAGAGAGTCATTGATGGACCAAAACCCATCAAATTATCCATCTCAAATTGAAGTTCCTATTATTGTAGCACAGCCACAAGGCATGAATATGGAACAACAACAAATGGATGCTCCAAGCCCAATTATGGATGCCATTGTTCAAGAAGAGGAGGAAAATGCTCAAGTTAATGAGCAAGTGCGACCAAGAAGAAGAACAAGGAGGTCTACTAGAGACAAGACTCGCTATTTCGAATGACTATATAGCTTCATGCACTCGAAAGCATGAAAGTGACTTGAAAGCATTGATATGACCCGCCCCCTTTCTGCTCGCCATGAGCTGAAAATTCCGATAAGTGGTTAATGGCCATGGCTGAAGTGTTGAAACTATGGACGACAATAATGCTTTGGGAAATGACGGACCATCAAGGATTCTAAAAGAGTCGGTTGTAGCGTCTTAAGACCAAGCGAGACTCTAAGGGCAATGCCTAGAGGTACAAAGCTTCATCGCCAAAGGTTACACTCAAAAGGATGGCATCGACTACAAAGAGACTTTCTCCGGTTTCTAGGAAAGGACTCTTTAAGGATTGTAATGGCTTTGGTGGCTCATTTTGATTTTGAGCTTCACCAAATGGATGTTAAAATCCACTTTCTCAATGGAGATTTGGGAAAGAGGTATATATGGATCATCAACCTCAAGGTTTTGAGACCACAAGTAAAAGAAATCGGCAATGAGGTTAAAGAAATCAATCTATGGATTAAACAAGCTTCAAGACAATGGTAGATGAAGTTTAATGATACCGATTGTCAGTGGATTTTGAATGACCACAATTCGCATCTACATACATGGGAAGCAAGTTCATAATCCTTGTGTTGTATGTAGATGATATTCTTCTCAGCCGCTTAGTGACTGTGGGTTATTGCATGATGTTAAGAATTACCTTCTAGTAACTTTGAAATGAAGATATGCAGGTGAGGCTTCCTATGTGATCTAATAGAAATATTTCTGGATAGATCAAGGAATTCCTTGGGATTATCTCAAAAGGCTTACATCAACAAAAGTTTAGAGATTTAAGATGGAATCATGTACACTTAGTCCAGCTCCCATCCGTAAAAGGAGACACTTTACCATCCAATGTCCTAAATCCATTCGGGAGCATAAAGAAATGGATAATATTCCTTATGCTTCTTTAGTTTGGGAGTTTGAGGCTCGACCATTGAGCCTGACATAAGCTTTACGGTCGGTATGTTGGGTCGTTATCAATCAAACCCTGACATTTCATCGAGCTGCAAAGAAAGCTTGAGGTACTTGCAAGGCACTAAGGATCACATGCTCACAGAAGAACTAGTAACTTGAGGTCGGGTTACTCCTGACTCTACTATGCTGATGGGTGATACCTGTAAAGTCCACATTTGGCTATTTGTTCCTTTTAGCCGATGGAGCTATCTCATGAAGAGTAAAGCATCGTCACTTGCTACTTCCACTATGGAGGCCGAATTTATAGCATGCTTGCCACAGTTTAATCTGCTGTATGCGCAATTTCTTTAATACTTAAGTATCATTGGTACCATTGCAACAATAGAGGATTTATTGTGATAATGCGTACTGTGATTCTCTAAGAATGATAGATACCCAAGGGTGCGCATATGACAAAGCATTCATTTGGCTGTGAAGAGGAAATCAAAGAGTTCAAATAGTGCAATACTGCACCCATGATATGATTATGATCCGTTGACTAGTGCTGACTAGTCTCTAAACATTTTACAATACATAGTAAAATGTATAGTCACAAGTCCTTGTATATCTGATGATTGGGTCATACATGTATGAATTTATGTTTAGCACGTTTATAAGCCATTGATACTCTAGATATCGATGTTTGTTTACTCTTGCTTATCTATGAACTATATCAGTTATGCATATTTTATTATGATTATAGATATTAGGTCTATTTAATACATTAGGATAAGGTATTTTCAAGTCTACCTACTAAATCAGACCATTTGAATTAACTGACTTGTGATACATGTGAAGAACGAGACGTTTATCAGCTGCACCTCATGATCTCGGGCTCCGGTTTAGTTCTTACTAAGTTGTGACTTATATATAACATTTTAAGTGAGCCTGCTATGTTAATATGTTGTATACTAGTCAGATAACTAAGTGGGAGAACGTTAGAAATTTAATTTCTAATGATTCATATAATTTTATATTGACACTTGTTATCGTCAAATGTTCTGCATGATTATGTAGTATCTAAGAGACAATTATCTAAAATCCCTCCGTGCCGATTCGTTAAAATTTAAGTATTTTAGTGTGTTTTGTTATATTAGTAAATGTCTTAATAAAAGACATTTAATATTAGTAACTCTTCCTCTTCCTGCATTTATATGAGTAAATGTCTTAATAAAAGACATTTAATATTAGTAACTCTTCCTTCCGCCTTTAATAATTTTTAATATTAGTAACTTTTCCTATTCCCGCCTTTATATATAGTATATATATATATATAAAGTAGAAAACACACAAATTTTCCAAGGTATTTATCAAAAGCCATAATAAATCAAAACCTGGTATCATCAAAGTACATTTTGAAGTGTTACTAACTGGCATTGAAAACATATATATATTATTACTGGGATTATTCCACTCATCGTGAGGATTCTTCAAGTTTCTTTTCATTTTTTCAATTAAGGCGATTTGTTAATTTATTGATTTAATCGTTCTATTAGATCCAAATTGTTAAATCGTTTTCCCAAAATTTTCAACACCGCTTCCATAATAAGTTATGCAAAACGAAAAGAGATTCAGGCCTGTTCTCAATGAAGCTTTTAAAAACCTGCTTTTTAGTTTTTAGAAAAACAAAGAGAACAAGAAAACACAAAACATTTGGTTCTCAGCAAAACATGTAATTAGAGAACAAAAATAGTTTTATGAGAACACTAGAATGAAGCTCGAAGTTTTAAAAAACTCGTTCCCGAGAACTCGATGTAAGGCACCTATTAATTATTTTAATTAATAAGATTCTTACGATATAATCTATTAATTATTTCAATACTAAGAGTCTTTAATGATGAAGACCTCATTAAATTAATTTATTTAATTAAGAGTCTTTAGTTGCCATGACCCCATTAATTATTAATCACAGTTTTATCTTAATTATTTTATTGATTAATTAGATTAATGGTTTTTTCTATCCATTATAATATAGTTTTGTTTAAAGCCAAGACTTATTGACAAGACTTCTTTAGCTACAATATTTGAATATTCTTATCTGTAAGAAAATTATTATTTTATCTTAATACCAAAAACTCAGCAATTTTGCTATTCTCTAGATTGTGTTTGAGGCTTACCATAATTTCTTGTTTAGACTGGTTGTCATTTATCTTGCATGTTACACGCAGCGCTGCGGCATCGTGAGTGGGCTTCCCAATCTAGCGGATCACTTATTTCAAAGAAGATGACAACCAATCCTCGATGAAGACCGACACATTTTTGGTGCAATCAATAACAAGAACATCACTGCATTCTTGAACAAACAATGATAGAAATCGTTTGACAATCGCATAAATTATCACAGGATGTGTTCATGAACATGAACAACCTATTGAATCTAGTCAAGGAGGTAACTCGTAGGCCAACAGTTGTCCCAATTCAAACACGTGGAGACCGGCCATGATATTGACAGATATGAGCTAAACTTTGTTCCCAGTCAATAATCAAATATGGTTAGATTTGAAGAACCAAAACTTGAATTACAATAGGCATGATATGAGTCAGTTTTTAATGTAGGAGATCCCCAAATTTAATGGTGATCCTTGATATTGGGTGCTTTAGATCAGTCGACCGAGGTAGACAAAGGCCTTTGAATGTGAACTGTTACATGATGTGTTGCTAAACTGATATTGTAGGCTGTTACAAGAGTATCAACAGATAGATTGATGGTATTATATTACAGGGGCGTATCCGGTCTAAATGGCAAAGATAAAACAATTATTATGATACTTTGGTTTTTTTGACAAGAACAATATTATAATTTTATGTTTATCAATGGTACACATGGTAGTGTAGAGTGAATGAAATGATACTAGTTGAATTTTTTTAAGACTGAATGGGTGATGGAGAATCCGCTATCTAAAAGTGAGAACCAAACCCAAGGCCCATAAAGCGAGGGAAGGAACTTTCAACTATTGTACTTGAATCCATCACTAATATAAAGTATATAATCTATAGCATTACTAGATGGTAATGAAGAGAAGTAGAAAGTAGAAAGTAGGGAATTCGGTCAGTTTAGATTCTAAATGAAGTAGTTTTCACTGTATAGCTGAATGAATGATCCTATGATTACCATAAAGTTACCTCTATGGCTAACATACTACATACCATATTGATCTTATTCTTAGTGCTTCTCTTCCTGAATGTGCCTCATTATAGGATGAGTTCCAGTTATAACAAAGTCTATGAGAAGGTAGAAGAGCTAAGTAAGCAAGGAGCAGATTCGTGCAGCATGAAGCACACGAGGTTCCAACTTCTCATTATGCCTACAGCAAGATGGGTCACAGTGTGTCAGCTAAAGAGCAATCAACAAAATTACCATTGGATATAGATTTCTTATTCCAAAGTTGGATGATATGCTTGATCAGTTGAGTGGAGCAATTATGTTAAGTAAGATTGACTTGAGGGGTGACTATCATCAAATCAGAATTCGTCAAGGTGATAGGTGGAAGACAACATTCAAGACAAGGGATGATTATAGCAAGCTTCAATGAAAGAGTAAGGATCATCAAAATTATTAAGTGAAGATCACCACGTTTACGTCATTGACTTTGTCAAATTGACGAAGATTTAAAGACCAATGTTACCGATCTTAATTACCTGTCCATATATGAGTTCTCGGTATTTAGAAACAAATCCAGACGCAGTTTGGTTGAGGTGAATCAGACAGAGTAACTCTTATTAACCATTTTAATTATTAAGACTTTAATAATGCAGGACTCTATTTCATCATCTTAATTAAACAAGAATCTTAATGATTTAGAACTCTGTATTAATTATTTCTAAATTACTGTAAGATTTTAATGATGAGAACTCACAATTATTTTACCAAGAGCTTACCCTTTAATTACTACTAAATAATTAGTATTAATTACTTTTTCTTATCCATAAAAGGTATTCTAGTTTCTCGTTTTAGCGAATTTTATTAATAAGATCTGCTTTTATAGCCTAAAAATCAATTTGCATAGGCTCAAAAATGAGCCTATGAAAATGAACAATTAGTATGTAGAAGGGGTCAAGGCCCTCCCAGATAAGATAAAGAGAGCCACACGTAGGGGGCACAACTCATGATGACATCTTGATTGCTCCTGTGCAAGCTCAGTAGCTGAACTGGTCAGTATGTCGGATTGTGTGATCAGGATAATCCGTTGTCAATCGATTGTGGCATAAGAAAAGAAAGCACTCCATCTCCATGATCCGATACCTACTCATTATGTTAAGGATCCCTACGATCACGAATTTCCTAATTATCCAGAATATTCAGCTGAATGGTAATGAAGAGGATATCTCACTATATCAGGAAGATGTCAGATTTCATCTAATACAGCGTCAATGGATCACCACGATAAATAATCGGAATCCATTCGACCGAAGAAAGGCAATTAGCCACAACGCCATCAACAAGAGAATTTTGAATTTCATAAGAAAAGAAACTAACTGAGGATCGAGAGGCAATGACACCCCCACGCACACCCTTTTAATACAGGTTGTAGACCATCCAACCAATGATCGACCAAATACTTTAAGAAGCCTGCCTTGGTATCGATAGAAAAAGCACCATCAATTTGGTGCCGTCTGTGGGAATGACTGTTGCTTTACAAATAAAATGATTTCTCAATGACTGATGGTATCGACTCGAAACATGAGCAGGAGGCATGCCAACCCTCCCTGAGATCAAGACCACCAAAGATCACGCTGACCACACACCTTGAGACACTCTCGAGCTTCCTCACGCCACCAAAGAATGAGACATGTGCACTTCATTTCGTCAATTAGCGTATGCTAAGGGAGTTGGTGGAACTCACCAGAAAGGTGTAGCACCCATAGGAGGCACAATAGGCCTATGAAGGCCGCAATACCATTCCACAGATAAGCAACTTTGCTCCCTACAGACATCGACGGCGGGAGGAAAACATAGCTGACCAGTGGGCATGATCCCTATGCACTCTTGTAGAGATGGTCGTGAATGAGGGAATGCCTATTGTGGATGACAGAGGTGAAAAGCCGACCCTTACCAGCAGTGGAAGGAGGAAACAATCTGGGGAGCGTCTCAGGACATCCAATAAAGACCAGCCACATGAGAGGTTGTAGAAAAGGTCTGTCGCCCCAAACATGATGCCTCAAAGATAGAAAACGGAACTTTGTTTAATTGGCTTGAGGTACTATACTTCCTCTCAACAAACCCAGAACAGAGACAAAAGCTTACTAACTAAATGTGAGACCACCCCACCACCTACAAGAATCGATGAGCCGCATGGATACCAAGACCCCGTGAGATGCAGAGCCTCACATCACGCTATGGCCTGCCTTGGCATGATTCAATAGGCTCCACAGCCTAACCCCCATTGCTTTCAGAAACCTGACTTCACCTGAAAGCTCTGACGACTTGGAAGTCGAGCTACCACCTCGTCGACCGTGGAAGCAAGGCCCTCAAGAAAAACCGAGGTCCTACGTCCAGAGGTTCAACTTAGAGTCATTAAGGGTAGACATCCCAGATGAAAAGTTCGCCATCACAACCTTTATAGCTGGGCTAGGCATATAGTCCAAAGACCTAATGTTCTCTATCTCGAAGAACCCTCAGGCAAGCATGGCCGAGGTGCTCGCCAAAGCAGAAAAATACGTCAACGGCGAGGAGGGCCTTATGTCTAAGCGGGGAAGCTCTTCCGGGCGAAAGGAGAAAAGCAAGGACAAGAAAAAGCGAGACCGAAGCCCTGTGAGACGGCAGACCGAAACATCCCACCCGAGGATAGAGAAGAAGATATCGATCTCCAAAGAGAAAGAGGTAACATCGGGACCGCTTGTCCACCCACTTCACCTTCACAAGCAGACTCCACCAACAACACCCTTGACAAAATTTCGGTGTCTCAAGTCCTATAAGAGGTAACATGAGAAGCTTTTTAAGACTAAACGTCGACGCAAGAAGGACCCAACAAAAAGAGACATGACCAAGTACTGCGAGTTCCACAAAGATCATGGGCATCAGACAGATGACTGTATTAAGTTGAAAAAAGAAATTGAATTCCTAATCCGACGTGGACACCTCCCCTGATACATGGCTCTTGAAAATTTGAATCGTACCTCCTCCACCAATTGCCACCAATAGTTTCTCAAGATCGAACCCCCGAGAGATCAATGTGATCGTGGAGTTGTCGATGGTGGGAATCCAGCCACCAAGAAGGCTCACCTACATGCCTTCGCATCGTGGAGACACCAGTGGGCGTGCCGCCCAAGCTCCTCATTGACACCACCATAACCTTCTGTAACGCCGACTGAAGGGCCGCCACTGATCCCGCTGATGACTCGCTAGTAATCAAGGTCGCCGTGGGCCACAAAATCAGCTTCACAAGGTCCCGATTGACAACGGAGCTCGCGACATAATTCACATCAAGAGTTTGACAAAATGGGCATTGGAAGGAGAAGTCGGAACTAGTAAATGCCCACTTGGTGGATTCAGAGAAAAGTACTACCCCTGTGGTCAGATAACTCATCACTTTCAGAGGAACCCCATGCCGTGTAATTTCACAATGACGATAAAATTCCTCATAGTGGAGGCCCTATCATCATACAACATGTTACTGGGTAGGCTTTCAACGCTAAGGGGCCATCCCTTCCGTCATCATAAGCCAAATTTTTGCATGGAAAATGGAGTAGAATGGCTGAGGAGACTGCAGGTACCAGAGTGCACCGGGCGCCGATGAAACAAAAGCGCTTGACATCATCCACATGGATGAGCTCACACAGAAACTAACTCAGACACCCACCAACACCCCTCGAAGAGCTAGAACCAAGCAACTTGGCCCAGACGCCAAAACCTCCTTATTCGTCTCTAAAGAAATATGAAGCATTCGCTTGGGAGCAAAGAGGGAGACAAGGACACCATCAGCTATCACCCATGCCGAACGTCATCTCTATCCAAACCCGTCAAACATAAAAGAAGAAGCTTACCTGCAAAGGCGTAAGGCGATCAACGAGAGGCTCAATGAACTCCTCCAAGTTCAGCTATCCCAGAAGTAGATTATCCCGACTCGCTTGGCTAACGTGGTTCTCTAAGAAGGCTAATGGAAAATGGCGACTCTACATTGATTTTACCGATGTTAATCGGGCTTGCCCAAGATGTGCCTTCCCCCGCCCGACCTAACTCACAGATGCCACCACGCCACTGAGTCTACTTTCACGGACGCTGGCTATAACCATATCAATAACCTTAACGACCAAGAGAAGACCTCATTCGTGACCGGGCAGGGAACATACTGTTATCAGGTGATGCCTTTTGGGTTGAAGAACGGGGCCACCTATCAAAGGTTGGTAAACGTATCGTTCAAAAATAGATAGTGAACATCCATGGAAGTACATGTATCGACATGTCAGTCATTAGTCAAGGCCGACCTCCACGACCACCGGTTGAATCATTCCAGTCCCGGGTTGACTACAAGATGAAGTTAAACCCAACCAAGTGTGATTTCGGAGTCTCTACAGGGAAATTCTTGGGTTTCATAGTCAACAGCTGTGAAATAGAGGCAAATCCTAACAAGATAAAAGTCGTGCTCGACATGCGACCGCCCTCAAACACTAGAGAAGTTCAAATACTGACCGGAGAATGGAATGACCAGTCACTTTGTGTCCGTGTCTAGTACGCGTTAGCCCTTTTTCAAGTTCAAAAAGGCTCAATTGGATGCCCACTGAAACATGCTCTAGCCACGGGTAAAACCTACTTAAGCTCCCCTTTTTAGTAAGCCCCTCCGAGAAAGAACTCCTTACGCCTACTTGTCAAGCTTCGTACTCGACTAGTGCCCCAGTCGAGAACGAATAGAGCGCATCGCCTGGTCTACACCGCAACCGAGCTATGAGAGGAGCAGAGGAAAGGTATCAGAAGATGGAAAAGCTAGTACTAGCATTGGTGATCGTCGCCAGAAGACTTTGACCATACTTCCAAGCCCACACCATCAAGATTCCACATAACACCCACGGGCAAATATCAGATAAACCGTAAAACCTCGGGAAGACCGGAAACTGGCCATAGAGCTCGAGTGAGTTTGACGTAGCGCTGCTTTCAAGAACAACGATCAGTGACGCTTTTGCAGATTTCATCATGGAATTCACTCCCTCGACGCAGCTTCATCGAACCACCGCCAGCATGTCCCACCTCCCCATCCTGGTGTCAGTCCGCATCGGCCGCCAATGCTCACAAGCGAGGTTGATTCTGATCTCCAGGGATGGGATCGACATGGAATATGCACTTAGATTCTGGTTCCAAGCCTCGAATAACGGCCGACACGGTTGCCATTACCGGATTCTTAACCCTCACCTTCCACAGGTGATGATCAACTAGAGGCGCAATGATTCCCAAATGGGTGGTAAAGAAGAGAAGATTCACGGTTTAAAGGCGAAAAGATGATCCTCTATCTAAAAAAGGTATGCGAGTTGCTCAAAAAGTTCATCAGGTCAGACATGTCCCAAGAACGGAGAATTCATGAGCAAAACGCTTCGCTAAAGTAATTAATGCCACGTAAGAAGACTGGACAGACGGGTACCCCAGCTGAGCACCCCATGGAACCTTTAATGACGTTAACAACACGAGGTCCTCCCAAAGAATGACCGAAAGCAGAAATGGATGGACCCCTTATGGGACTATCTGTTGAACGGGACATTGCCAAGCGATCCGAAGGAGGCATCTAAACTAAGAGCTTATACCGTTAGATTCGCTCATGGGGGAACCCCAACGAGGTTTTTCAGACCCCTCCTCAAATGCATAGGAAAGGGAAAATGCCAACTACGTACTTATAGAGGTGTACGAAGGCATCTATGGCAAACCATATTAGGAGCTCGCCTCGCAGAAAACCCAGGCAAGGCCATTATCGCCTACGACACGCCAAAGCGCGCCATTAACCGGTCAGAAAACGCAAAGCACTCCACAAGAGCATGCCAAGATCTCCACCTTCCATTCAGCCAATGACCCCGATCAGTGCTTCCGCCTTAGCAATGGGACAATATATGGGCTCTTCTGCTTGGAAAAGGTCAGTGCAAATTCGTCATTATAGGAGTGGACTACTTCACCAAATGGGCAAAGGTCGAGCCATTAGCAACAATCACTAAGCAAAAAGTACGTAACTTCGTTTAGCGTTCCATAATATGCCAGTTCGAAATCCCAAAAGCATTAGTATCTGATAATGGAAAGCAGTTAGACAACATGAAATTAAAAACTTTGCGCCAGGCTCAAAATCGGCACTCATTATCGCCTCACCATCCTCACCACCTGACAAGTCAAGTCACTTTATAAGGACTTCAAGGCAAAGACGAAGACTAAGTTGGAAACCTAAAGGAAAATGGGTGGACTGGCCCCAGGTACCATGGGGGCAGCGTAACTGCCACGCAAGTCTAACCCAAGAGACCCGCTCGGCCTTAGCATTCGGGCACCGAGGCGGTAGACCCTGTCGAGGTTGGGCTCAAGTCACCTAGGATCGAGTTCGCAAACACCGAGCACAATGAGGAATCCCTTCGCTTAAACCTTGATATCCTGGAGAAGAAGCGAGAGCAGGCTCTGAAATGCGTCGAGGACTACCAATGAAAAACAACAAGGTACTATGATCGAAAGATTAGGCCTAATAGTTTTAAGCCCGACGACCTAGTACTCAAGAAACTCCTGCCAACAAGGAAAGACCCTACTCACGGGAAACTGGGTCCCAACTGGGAGGGACCCTATATCGTATCAAGGATAATCCAACCTGGAAACTATGAGCTCCAAACGGAAGAGGGAAAGACCTTGCATCACTCCTGGAATCTCGAGCACCTTAAGCGTTTTTACCCATAAACCTCAGATTATATCTGTTAATAAAGCGCAGCAGTTCTACTTTCGTTCAAATAACTTTTTATTTTTTTTATTTTCGGCCTGCCTACTCTCGTAAATCATAAAGAAAGAACAAGTAGACGTGTTTTCAAAGGATGGTACCTTTATTATAATTATTCCAGAAAATTACAATTAGCAAAATCGTTCTCTACATCTCAGAAGATTACAATCAGTAAAACTGCTCTCTACATCTCAGAAAATTACAATCGGCAAACAGCCATGCAAAAAAAAAAAAAAAAAAAACAACCCACAAGAAAGAGAAAAGGAAAGCAGGACAAATAGAAAAGAGGGGAAGAGAGGTATAGCATAAGAAGAGGGATCAGTCACGAATCCAAAAACCACACAAAAAAAAAAAAAAGAAAAAGAAAAGAGGGAGAAGAGGTGATACATAAGAAACAAGACTTGAAGCATTCAACACGCGCCTCTTCAAATCGTGGTACGGCCTAACTCACCACAAATGGTCAGACTGGAGCAACACAATTCCAAAGAATTACGTGATTAGGAACAACACAACTCCAATAAATGGCAGAACAACGAAACCGAACGATGGTCACACCTAAACAGACTTCATGCAAAGAATGGCAATCAAACCCTACTTCGCCATGTCCGAATCCCGCCACGGTACAGATGAACCCGGAGCGGCGATAACGACACAACTCGAAGGAATGCTATTTATAAAGAAAAGCTCGACACCTTGGGAGTCACGAAATTGTTCTTAATTTCAGATCAAGACAAAAACTCACATGCAGACTTTCCTGGGTGGAAGGAATATTTGGGTGCAGCCAGAGCTCCTGATGTCAAAGATCCATCGCGAGTTTAGTTCAACGCAGGAGCCGTGGAGCTCTATATTAAAGAGCCAATGAGTCTGGGCTGCTAAGAGCCAGGAGCTCGGATATTAAAGAGAAAAGTAGCTCACTTCTTCAAGAGCCACCTAGGTCTGTTCAACGAGAGCCAAGATTAGCTCAAAGTTTGCTACATCATGTAGTTTAAATGGTAAAGAGCCAAGTAGCTTAGTTAGGTCAAGAGCCACATAGTTAATTCAATTAAGAGCTGTGAGGGATATCAAAGTAGAGCCAAGAGCTTAGTTCTAAGAGCCAATTTAGCCTACCAACGAGCCGGAGCTCTAAGATACAAAAGGAGCCAATGTAGCTTGTGAGTTTGCTAAGAGCCAGCAGCTAGTTCTTCTCAAGAGCCACATAGCTCAATTCGATGAGAGCCAGGAGCTCGGATATCAAAGAGCCAAGTAGCTCAGTTCGTTAAGAGCCATGTAGCTTAGTTCAACGAGAGCTAGGAGCTCAGATATTAAAGATCCATGTAGCTCAGAGTTTGCTAAGAGCAAGGGCTCATCACAAGAGCCACGTAGATGCTAATTTGACTGAGCTTTAGGAGCTCCATATCAAAGAGCCAAGTAGCTCGCCGTTAAGAGCCAATGTGAGCCTACCAACAGCTGTGAGCTCGATATTAAAAAACAATGACTAGTCACAAGAGCCATGAGCTCAGCTCAACGTCGAGCTGATATTAAAGAGTCACTTTAGCCTCGCCCGTCATCGCGAACTTAGCTTTAACGAGAGCCAAGAGCTCAGATGTTAAAGAGCCACGTAGCTCAAAGTCCAAAGGAGCCATATAGCCTAGTTCCAAGCAGGTCTTAGCTTAGCTTCAAGAGCCTAGCAACTGCCATTAAAGGGCCGCATGTACCCCACTACAACAAAACTGAAGCTTAGCTCTGTTACATAGCCTCTGGGTCTGGAAAAAAGCCTCTATAAAGGGAAAGAGAAAGGCAAAAGATTCAGAAAGTGTGAATACATGTATCGATGTTTCAATAAAGGTCAAAATTGTCATTACAAGAGCCTCAATCGCCGTAACAAAGAGGATGACGGGAAAGCCTGGCACGGAGGCTGCAGACCCAATGGGTCGCTGTGAAAGAAGCATATGCATTAGGGTCAATCGAAGACACCCAAGGCCATCCTCCCGCCGAGTCGATTCTCCTCCCGTCCTCAACAGGACTGAAATTGAAGCTCAAACCCACGTGGAAGACTCAAAAAAGCCCGTACAAAGCTTAGCCACCCAGAGGGCCCATATGGTACATGCCCAGCCCCTCAAACAAAATCACCCTCCTTCCTCGCTTAACTATACCGCACTGAGTTCATCACAAAGCCCTCGTGGCATTCTTCGCTCAGCGCCTAACGGTGCTCTCGCCAACGACCTCGCGGACTCGCCCACGTCGTGGTTTTGAGACGCAGCTCATCCCGCCACCAGCTTCTTCCCATCCGCCCATCACTTGTCCGACCACCCGTGAGCTCACCCCTGGCCGCCTTTAGCTCCTCCATGGTGATTTGCAGCTCATCCTTGACCATCCAGCTCGTAAGTGGCAGCCCTCAACTCATCTCGAGCCTTCTTTTCTTGTTCTTCAACTCGCGATTTCAGCCAAATGAGGTATACTTCAAGTCAATTACACTCAACGCACTCGTCGCTGCCGCACCTAATCTCACAGGCTCCGCCTCTCCGAGGTCGTGGAGGCAACCTGCGCTTTATATGCCCACCACTTAACAGACCCTCGTGATAAACAAGCCTTCTTCACAAGCCACGTAGCCACCCGTTGTAAAACAAGACAAAGGTAAGGACCATTCAAAATCAACGATAGGATGGACGAGTAAAGATGTCGGGACAGACCATAACCGCTCCCTAAAGCGACGAGGCTAGAACTTCCTTAACGGACATAGAATCCGCCTTCTTAAGGTTAGAATCATGTATGATGGACGACAAGGCCCCAGCAGCCAGCTCTGCATTCCCAAACAACGATGCATGTCCAAGATGCTTCCTCCCCTCGCCCTTAGATACCTCGGAAGGAAACTCGGCGCTTTGCGCCTAGGGGCTCCAAACAAAGATAGGCAAGATATCTAGAGGAGGCTCGGCGGTCCTCCCGGGAGGATTCTTGGCTACCATAGCACGAGGAGAGCTTGGTCAGGATCGCTTACCACCGGCACCTCATCCACAAGATGAAGTGTGTGACCTCTCACTCGGAATTGCCCCAGCGACCCTTGCTCCCGAATAGACTATGGCAAGGAGGATGCCCCCAACTGTGATCTTGCCTCGAAGCCGCATACGCCTTGGGCAGCCAGACATCGTGTGGTTTGACAATTCTTTTCTTCTTTCGCCAACAACTCAACCCGCTTAGCTCTTCGAGAAGGCTTCATGACGTAAGGCTGAGATGGCCTAAAGCGAGGGTCGAGAATATTTGTGACTTAAGGCTCGGGGAATATCCAATCTAATAAGCTTGGAATACGTCTGCGGGATACATTTAGCCAACTTCCGCTTCACCTCTTCATCCTCGTGGATCGAGATTAGGCTAATACCTCAAACCGCACAACCAAAGCAAAAGTAGAAACACCTCATGATTTTCGAAGGCTAAACCTAATTAATGCAAACGGAGGCTCAAGTAGGTTCTTGGGGGCAATCCAAACGGTCTGAATGCCGAGCGTATCTCGGTCAACTGGATTATACTCCTAATTACGACCACTGACGAAAAAATAACGCTCCTTCTAGTGTTTATGGGAGGACGGAAGATCCAGATGATCAACTTGGCAATGGAGCGTTTGGAAATGTACAAGAAGCCCTCTGTGGCCTCCTTCACACTAAAGAAGTCCAGGAGCAAAGCTATGCTGGGAACCCCAAGACCTTTATCCCTAAAGACAACCAACAGCCCTACCAGAACTCCCCAGAAATTGGGAGAAAGTTAGGACGGATAGACGTTAAAGTGCTGCAAGACGCTTTTGATAAAAGGGGTGCGTAAGAGAGTGAGGCCGTCAAGGCCCAAAGAAGAAAACCACCGACTGACAAATGTGCTGAAGTGAGAGAATCCACCAAACACATGAACAACTCAGAGGGGGCCCGAGCGAGGCGAAGGTATGTCCAAAAAAGGGCTCGACCCGACTAGGGCCCATTGCTTAGGCATTTTGCACAAGAGTCTCAAGTAGTCGAACACAGTGGAACCTGATCTCACCGACCTTGCTCGCTTTTCAACGGGGAAGGAGGTCCCTCTAGCGGAATCTGGCCGACAACAACGGTTGACGATCAGACTCTTCACTGAATCGCCAATTAGGTTCCTCGAAGGAACGACTCTATGGATAAACTAAGAACGACCGGGCTCTGGGAGGAAGTATGCATGATTAAGCAAGTATAAGGGAGGTCGAACGAATGAAAAAGAGGCGAAATCCCAGCCAAACACGCCCTAATAACCCTAAAGTCAGAACAACAACTCCCCACGGCTAAGATGCGCTCGACAGAACTCCAGCCAAAAAAGTGGGGAAGAGAAGATAAACAATGACCACCGGGGACCCACAGAATCCAGAATAAGAAAAGGTAAACAGGGGAAGAAGAAGGAAGACGTACCAAACTAGGAAAGACAACAACAGAGACAACTCTATGAGATAGAAACGACGTAAACTACCGTGAGCGCCTTAGCAATGATCAAAGAAGTTCAGAGAAAGAAAAATCCGAGACCACGGAGAAAGAGGTTTGAAGAACAAGGGAAACAGAGAAAGAGGTTTGAAGAACAAGGAAAACAGAGAAAGAGGTTTGAAGAACAGAGGAATACAATTCAAATAGCCATAAGGTGCTTCTCAAGACACTGGAAGCGTCAGCCGAAGTGGCTATGAAAATCAAGAAAACCACTCATCTGCGCTGACTACAACAAAGCCCTGACCGCCCGATCAGCCACGTGGAATCCACACCCGATCCAAGAAACGATTCAGCCCTTACTAAAGCCTTCCGCCGCCAAGGGCCGTGTGTCTGAGTAGTGCCGAAAACAGCTTCGACAGCTTGTGACTTTGTTCGTGAAATGAACCATCAAGCAGAGTCGAAACAAAGCGGGCGCTCCTGTAGGCTGATAGAGAGCCGTACGTAGGGGGCCCGATCCATAATGACATCTCGATTGCTCCTCGCAAAGCCTAGGCTAAACCGCTTTAGTGGTTGACAGTGACGGGGATAATCCGCTTCAACCGTTAGGCAAGAAAGAAAGCACCCATCTCCAGCGATCCGATACCTACTCATTAAGGGGGAAAGAAGGACCCACCCATCACGACTCCCTAACATCCTCACATAAGATAGTACATAAGGAAGAGGAGAGATCCCCACCAACTGGGGAAGATGTCATATCACACCTGAAGGAAGAGTTATTGCATCACCCACGATAAATACAGAACCATTCCACCGAAGAAAGGTACGCAGTCACAACGCCATTAACAGTAGAATTCTTTCCTTTTCATAAGAAAGAAACTAACTTAATTAGGCATCAAAGAGGCAGCTAGCACACCCCAACCGGACCACCATTTAAGTGCAGGTTGCAGGTTGTACATCGATCCGGCCCGACTGAACCGGCTTAGCGACTCCAAGAAGCTCCAGCCTAGCATCGATAGAAAAGCACCATTAGTTGAATTTCTATAACATAGTCATCTCTCATCTAAAAGAAAATTATTATTTTTATTTAATAATAAGGACCAAACATGCCCTTGGTGTTTTCTGAAAACTGTTATTGTTCTTTGATCTCCTTATTTTGCAGAAAAAAACAATGGAACCAAATGTGTTTTCTATGTTTTCTTTGTTCTCCTTATTTTGAAGAACAAAAAACAGTTTTCAAAAACAAAAAACAAACAAGTCCCTATTTTCTGTCATTATGAAAAAGATTGGGTTCCATGTGGGACTTTGGTTGCACACTCAACAAGTTTTGAGAGAACACCAAAATGGTGTTTTCTCTATTTAAAAAAAAAACCGTTTTCAAGAACCGTTTTCAAAAACAAAAACCAAACATACCCCTATATTCTGTCATGATGAAAAAGATTGAGTTGGATGATCTTGAAGTTTGGGTACAGGGCCAGAGGAGGTTCATGAAAACGATGAAGGACATTGTTAAGCAAAAACTCGAGTCGTCTTGACTGTGCAGGAGAATTCCTTTGATCAAACCATCAAAGATATGAAAACAGAGAAATTCCTTATGAGATTTTACAGTTAATGTTATATTTGGGCTTTTATTTGCCATTAGTTATGAGTCAATTTCCTCATCAATAACCACATTGATTTTCAAGTTCCTCTTGATCATCCTACAGTCTTGGAGGAGTTAAGGGTAATCCTTCCCCTAAGAATCAATCTGCTACCTCTTCTCTCTCCTATACTGATAAAAAAATGACTTACTTTTATTTTCAGGCTGAGTTTGAGACTATTCTTAGAAAAGAGAGACTCCTGAGTCAACCCTCATGTGATGAGTATAACCATGACTTTTTTACTCTGCTGCTAGTCCCACATTCTCACAACATGGTCTTTTCTTTTTCTTAATAGGAAACTTGTGTTTTTAACCATTTGTTTTTGGAAATAATTATAAAAGTATAAAGAATGAATGCATGATTCAATATGATTTTCCAAAAAAAAATAGTTGTGTTTGTGTATAAAAGTGGTGAGTTACTACCTTAATAAACTTAGTACCACCTCAATGAACAATGCTAAGGTAGTACTACAGTAATAACTCCCACTATCATACATGAAAAAATTATTTTCTATATAAAAACCAGTTATTGAATCATGTATTTTATGAATATTTATGTCTTCATAATATTCCCAACCTCACAGGTCAGCCTAAACACAAGTTTCCTCAATAATAGATGGTTATATTTGGTTTTAGGAAAGTACTAAAAAAGGAAAAAAAATGTTGAGAAAAATAATTTTCATACTGGTTATCTAGTGAAAAATATTTAAAAACCAATATAATAAAATTACTTATAGTATATATTTTTAAATTATTTTAATTTAATATTTATATATATTGATGATTTGAAGTAAATAAAATAAGTTCAAAGCAACAAATAAAATTGTATATTTTTACTTTTCTTTCTACTATTTACTCTATTTTCTTTTCCTTTCATTTTTTTTTAATCAACATAACATATATGTAAACGAAAATGCACAGCCTTGGAATTACTCTTAGAAATTAATGAACTTGTCGGTGGCATGTGAGAATCCCAGGTTATCAATGAAACCCTTAGGTTGGGAAGTGTTGGGAAGTGTAGCTCCTGGTTTGCTAAGAAGAACAACAAAAGATATTGTTATAAATGGTATTACTCTGTGGCCCAAAACTTACACAAAGCTTGATCAAATTTTTTTATAATTACAAGGACTACTACTATGACAACTCTCATTTTATAATTAATTGCATGAATTTCAGGTTATATCATTCAAGGAGTTGACTACTTATGTTAGTCACTCATGCTCTTCAAGTAAACCCTAAGACATTCCAGGATCCTCTAGTCTTCAATCCATGGCGTTGGAAGGTTTGTGACATATGTTGCGGGTTCATTACCTTATGGTCTAATCTTTTGAGTCAAATTAATATTGTAATAAGAAAATATTGGTTTAATTTTGTCACATCCCACATTGGATAAAGGAAAAAGTTTTCGACATTACATAAGTATGGACTTCTTTCAATCTAGCTAATAGACGTTTTAGAATCATAAGGGTTCCTTGAAACCAATACAGTCAATATCTATATGGTTGGATAAGACCGTTACAAAAGTAGTACTCCATCATTGGTTTGACCAATGATCTATGAATCAATAATTTTTTAACTTAAAAGTTACAAAAGCAAGTTTTTTTTTTTTTTAAGTAGATTTCTAGTGGAGGCTATATATATATATATATATATATATATATGTATATATATATATATATATATATATATATATATATATATATATATATATATATATATATATGTATGTATGATGTTTAATTAAAGTAAAGCTAATGATATTTTTATTTTGATGTGAAACAGGAACTGAGTCAAGTGTGATAGCCAAGAACTTCATGCTTCTTTAAGGTGAATAAGACATGGGCGGGGGCAGATTTCACTAGACTCTTGGCCACTTTTTCTCCACGTCTTGGTCACTAAGCATAGGCCAAATGATCTGTCCCATATATTGCTCCTTTTCTTTGAATATTTTTCAATAGCACATGGGGTGGAATTGATAAGGGTGATTTGATTAAATGACCTTGTGAAACCTGTACCTAAATTTGACCCTTCAAATTTTGGTATGCTTTTGACAAAATACCTATTTTATTTTCTTGCAAAATAATAATTTCTTTTAAAAGACAAATGTAAATATATGAAATATAAAGGGCATTTTGTCCGAAGCATATTTTTCAAGGAAAATGATATGGAAATGTTGATTCAATAACGTGAGTATTGTTATTTTTAACAAATATTTCAATTGATAATGTTTCTAGCTTTGCTTCAGTTTTGGCTTTAGGTGGGACGAAATATTAAGGTGAGAAGCTTCAAAACGAAGTCTGATGTTTGGATTTGGGGATGGCATTCACATTAATTTCTTAGAAATTCATAGCTAATATCATGGTGGGACAGCTCAGTTGAAGTCTGGCCTATATTGGAATTTGGGGATGTTAATGTTATTCACATTAAACTCTTATAAATTCATGTCATGGCTAGATATTAAGATGGAAAAGCTTGATTGTGATATTCAATATTGGCTCACTAAAAATGTATTGACTCTTTCTTAACCATATTATGTAAAACCTCATAAAATTTTAATTTTATGAAAAAGAGTAAAACGGTAATTTTGGTCAAAATTCGAAAATTTTCTATATCTCAGATGACAAAATGGACTTCACCGTTGGAATCGCTCTCGAAATTCTAGTTAATATCGTAGAATTTACTAATCTGAATAATAAGAATTTCACGTTTTTCGAGGTATCGAGGGTAGTACAAGACACTTGACACATGTTGAGTGGTTCACGGTATGCCACATGTCAAGTGCAGGGTAAGTCAAACAAAGAGCCCAAGTGGGACCCATAAGAGACATGTGGCACATTATGATTTAGAGAGAAACTGCTAGATGGATAAGGTGATATAAATCCATTGACAATGGGGTATTGACATGTGGCCAAAGAGTACTCTCCAAACTTTAATTTTGACCTAACAGCAGGGAAGGGGGAAAAAGGAGGGAAAAGAAAAAATGTAGGTTTCTAGGAGAGAAGCTCCACCTTCTCTCTAGTTTTTCCTAGCGACGAACTCGCGCTCGGCGATCAAGAAGAAAAGTGTTTCCCGCGCAAAGAGTTTCCAAGATTGGTAATCAGGAGTTTGAAACTCCAAGAGGTAGGTCTTCTCCTACTTTGGTTTTTTTCTACCCTAAGGGTTGTGTGGTGGTGTCTTGCACCAAGGGAAGTGTTGGTTGCATTTTGAACCAAGGGAAGTTGCCCTATTTTGATCATATGCACTAGCCGGACTTTATGACTGATTTTTGGGTAGGAAATAGAGGGAATTTGGCAGTGAGCTATTCAGGCAAATTATAGCCACATCAGTGAAATTGATGTTAGGCTTTTGAATTTCTCCATTCGGACCTCTGAGCCTGCCATAGTCCCCACTTTAATTCGAATTGTCTAAGAGAGCATACGGGCTTACCGGCTAAGAGTCTGCTGGTTAGGGAGCTGGCCTGCAAGACAAATGTAGGGGTCAAGCCTGGGCTAAGAGTCACGGCAGGGGGTCGGGCCATTTAAGAGTCACGGCCAGGTTCCCGTGAGGCCTCCAACTTCAAAGACCATATCTTCTTTGTCCAAACTCCGCTTCTCTGTTCTTAGACTATAGTGAAAGCCCATTGAGTCAAGATTTCAGCCATGTCTCAGTGGGAGGACATTGGCAATCGCCGCTAGGCAGCTTCAGTTAGTGCTGGTCGGCTAGGACTGGTTAGTCATGCGTGACCTCCAACTTTGGAAGGTCATAACTTCTCTGCTCTCAACCCGTTTGTGTGTTCTTGACCCCATGGAAAGCCCATTGAGTCAAAATTTCAGCCATATTTATGTGGAGGACATTGGGCAATCAAGACGGCTAGGGTTGGCCGGTTAGTGCTGTCTGGATAGGATTGGTTAGTCATGCGTGACCTCCAACTTCGGAAGGTCAAAACTTCTTCGTCCGAACTCCGTTTCGGGTGTTCTTGGACTCTATGGAAATCCCATTGAGTCAAGAGTTCAGCCATGTTCTTGTGGAGGACATTGGGAAATCTGGCCAGCTAGGTTTGGCCGGTTAGTGCTGGCCAGCTAGGGTTACTTGCTAAGCGACCGCTTAGGATTGGTTAGTCATGTACGACCTCCAACTTCGTAAGGTCATAACTTCTTCGTCCAAACTCCGTTTTGGGTGTTCTTAGACTGTATGGAAAGCCCATTGTCAAGATTCAACCGTATGTCCGTGATAACTGCAAGGATCATAACTTTCTGGAATTCCTCGTGTTTTGTACAAGCTGCTAGTTTGTTTAGTTGTGTCGATATGAATAGCCTGGTTTTGGCATGACATTGCATGGCATGTCAGGCTACTCAGGCTCGTAGGAATTCATGAGTTAGCCTAAGGAGGTCGTATGGACATGAACTGTTTAGTCATGACTGATGAATTCTAATATGTTTGATACGATGTATATATATATATATATATATATATATATATATATATATATATATATTGGTACTGAAGTATAAGTGGAATTACATGTTTTGTGATATCTGCCAGATGGTGATTGATATGAAGTGAATAACTCGATGAGAATGATTCATGTAGTGTGCATCATACATGTAAATATGAGAAATTGTAGTGGCATTATTACCGCATGTGCACAACAACATCGCGCCGAGTCGGTGTGGGTGCATAGAACGGTTAATTCACCATTCTTGAGCGTGTGGGGAGCTCAAACGATAGCGCCCAATCGAGACCTCACCATGGTATAAAATGAAAATAAATATACGTGTGCTGGCGAGCAAGATGGGGTAGATCCCCCCCAGGCAGACCCACTTACGAGGTTAGACATGATCATGTGAAAGCCCGAAAAATGCGTCGAAAAAGGTGCAGATCCGCTGTAATCCCGAACTGGCCCACAAATGCATTATATTCGAGCAGAACAAAAACATGTACACCTTTTTGGGTATCAAAGGGACTGTAAAGAGACTGTAATGATAATTTATCATATATTTGTGGTATATTGTGAATTAAATATGCAGGAATGGGTCTCGATATATGAGATATGTGAGTGTGATATCGGGGCACCCGATATCCACAGGTTTTCCGCTTGTTGACGGGTTGTCAACGGGACCCCCGGGATAGGGTCGTCACATATTATGTACTTGTAGACCCTTAAAATTTGGAGGCTTAGGAGATTTCTTCCTTTGTGGGAGGCAATTCCACATTGGAAATTGACAAGGAGAGGGCCTTCCTTTCCCTATAAAATGGAGTTTCTCCCCCTTGGTTTGTAAGAAAAGAAAGAAAGGCAGACCATGGGCCTCCACCCCCCACGAAGAGTGGGAGGCGCAATAGTCATAAATATTTTTTGGGAGAAAACTTTTTGGGACAATGAGCCTCTGGTGGAAACCCAAACTTGTCTATGAGTTTTTGTTTTAAGGGAGGATGGACAATCTCCTTAAAAGGAGAGATGCTTAAAACTCTCATAATTTAAATTTTTTTAATAATTTGGGCTTGGAGGTCCCAATTTTGGGAAGTGATCTCGGCTTTAGAGACAATCTCGGTTTGGGAGGCGACTCGGCTGGGGAGCTAGTCGTCTACCAAGTAAGTTTTCTTGACTTTCTTTTTATTTAGAAATTCTTCTTTTATATAGTTATTTTTTAATTAATTGTCTTATATATATATATATATATATATATATATATATATATATATATATATATATATATATATATATATATATATATATATATATATATATATATAATCTATAGATATATATTTAATTTATTGTTATATTTAATTAGTCATTTAATTTATAATATTATTATTTTATTTTCCCTTGTAAATATATTATTTGTTGTTTGTTTTATTTAATTAAATTGGTTGTTGATGTTTTTAAGTGTTAATTTATTTTCTTAACATAGTTCCATCACCCACCTTGTTTGTTTAAAATCCCAAATTTAAAAATTCAGGTTCTAAATTTTCATTTTCTCATTTTAAAATTCCAAGTGTCCAAATTTTAAATTCAAAATCAAAATTCTATTTTCTTAAAATTCAAAATTTTAATTTTAAAATTTGAAGTCCTCAAAATCTCAAATTTCAAATTTTCCAAAGTTCCAATTTAAAATTTTGAATTCTAATTTTAAAATTCAAGTATTTCTATTTCTAAATTTTAAGTCCCTCAATTTCTAATTTAAATATTTCGAGTTTATAAATTAAAAAATCAAGTGCACTGATTTCAAAATTCAAGTTGCTCAATTTTTTAAGTTTCCAATTCCCAATTTCAAAAATCAAGTTCCTTAATTTCCAAATTAAAGTCTCTCAATTTCAAATTTCAAAATTTCAAGTTTCCAATTTAAAATTCAAGTCACCCAATTTCCAACTTACATTTCAAAATCTCAAATTTCAAAATTAAAAATTCTAAATTTCAAAATTCAAGTAGCTTAATTTCAAATTCAAATTATATTTTTGTTCAAATTTTCAAGTTTCAATTTCAAAATTCAAGTCATCTAATTTCCAATTTCAAAATTTTAAATTCCAAATTTCCAAGTCTCAAATTTATAAAACTCAAGTTCTTAATTTCAAAATCAATTTCCAAAATCGATTCAAATTCTAAAACAATTTCATTTTAAAATTCTCAAATTTCAAACTTTTTAATTTGAAAATTTCAATTTCAAGCGGATTTTCAAACATTTCAAGCGCATGATTAATTTCTATAAAATTGAATCTTGTTAAGTTAATTTCCGTAACATGTAAATGGGCTTGGGTGGAGCTTAACATTCCATGTATCATTTTAATAAATAATTTGACATATGATTTATAACCAATTTTTAGTTGAATGTGAATAGTTTCTTATTTTGTTAATCACATTAACATTGTTTTCTATAATTGGTAGTCTTGCGATCGTCAGTGCAACGTTTTTAAATATGACTTTGCTTGAATATTTATTTATATATGTCTTGCATGCTTTTGTATTGTTATTGCTTATCTTCAGTGTTCATTAGTTGATTAGTCAAAAGCCATATTTTTCTTAGTTTGTTTAGTAAGAACAAACTTTAGGGACTTGGGAAGGCACAACTACCTTCCCATCGTACGACTGTATTTTCTTATTATGAGTCAAATTTAGGGTTTATTTCTTATTTTGTTTTCCTTTTAAAGTAAACAAAAATAAGTGGCGACTTCAGCTTAGTTTTAAAAATGGTTTTCAAAATATAAGAGGTCGCCTTTTTAGTAAAAACCATAAAGAATAAGCCCAGAAATCGCGGGGTTCTAATCGACTCATGGGGACAACGAGGTCAAATTGAATACAAATTGGGGAGAGAATGGCTTTGATTACTTGATTGATGGAGTACCTCTTTTGTATTACTCTTTGTATACTTATTATTGGTGGCGAATTGAGTTGATTCTTTGGTGTCTGCTTCGCATGCTTGATTGTTGTATTATTAATATTGGTTGGTTGACTTTGTCGATTGATGCTTTTACTTATCTTGTTATGTCACTTGCGTCTTGTGGTATGCTCATTCTATTCACCTTGACACCTATTATTTTATCATTGTTGTATATTCCACTTATTTTGATGTGTTGATTGTTTTGCTTGACTATTCTTATAGCATGTTGACTTTCTCTCACTATTTGATATTTTATCTCATTCTTTACATGTATACACTTATTTTTTACTTCATTTGTCATGATCTAGTTGATTATATTGGTTGAATATTTTATTTATCAGAGCATGTTGACTCCTCCTTGTTGTATGATTACTCTACTCATCCTAACATGTACATTTTGATTGATTGGTTATCTCATTTTCCTTGACATATTAATTCTCCATTTGCCATATTCATCTTTTGATCCTCTTTTAGCATGTTGTTTTTGTTATATACTCTCCTTGCTCATCTTATACTCCTACTTAGATTATGTGTAGATATGGATGATGTACCTATGCTTTGAACGACTGACTGTTCCATGACTGCCTCTCACCTACTTGATTGCATGTTGCATGTCTATATGGGACACACATCCTTATCTCTAAATTCTTAGTCTCGGTCGATCTATCTTTCTTGATTGTGTGTTTGATTGGAGACTTGTTGTTCCTTGTTTGCTCTTCGACTGAGTTAGTGACTATGAGTAAGGTCTAGTAATGGGTTATATCCATGTTTGGGAGCATTTTGGAGGTGGCCAACATAATGAATCTTTGAGGATCTGATCTTCGAAGACTTGTATAGCGGAGCTAGATTTTAGGATACTTCGTGGCCAAATTGTGCCTTTTTGTTTTTAGATGTCATTTAGGTTTCGGATGCACTCCACACATTCCTTTGTACATTAGTTTATTCCTGAGTCTTGAGGAATGGTGAGCTTTACGAGGCCGTCCACAGGATGTCGAGGAAGTGCATGTGTGGAGTTGATGACCACCTTGCATGGAAGCGCCACGTCCCTTCAGAGACGTGTAGGAGGTTGTGTACCACTAGAGGGCACGATCGCTCCTACTAGGGACCCCTTTGAAAGACCCACCCACCCTTGTCTTTTTAGAGCAACCATTGACCTTCTAGGTTAAGTTTAGATCCTACTGATTAGGACTCTCATCCTACATGTGGGTGCATCTTGTTGAGCCTTGAGGCTAGTTTAGTCATGATATGGATCCAGATTTCTCCATTTTGGTTTCCTTTTAAGGGTATATAGATATTGATCCGAGTTTGGGTTTCAATGGAACAACTTTCTAAATAGTGTTGGCTTATCTGTTTTGATTTCAGTTCAGCATTCACTTATTGATTGTGCTCAGCTCGGGTAGTATCTTTGTCAGTTTTGCTACATTTTAGGGCTTATTATGTTATACAATTTGAGAACACCTTCGTGGATTAGGGTTCAGGGCAAACTAGTTCCCACAACATATAATATGGTTATGGATTTTGTAGCCCCCGATTTTGAGGTCCCGTTAATGACGTCGACGCGAATTTCGGTCTTAGGTCGTGCTGTACCCTAATCTTGGTATTGGATCGTCACTGCATTCTGATGGACACTTCGAGTTGCTTTCGGCACAGTTCCATCGTCCCTTCAGTTTACATTCATTCATATTTAAATCTAAAATATGAAGAAAATGAATAATTACAGTCTGTAGGTCAGATCATGGCGCTCTACCATGATACATACCACACCATACAATAGTCCAGAAAAATTTTATAAAATTCTTTTGTACAAGCTACTTTACAAAAATGTTGCTCGAGGCCACATGTCGGCCTCCTTAGCAATCACGGCCTCATCGGGTCTTAGTCTCCCTGTCACACTCCTATGCTTGAAGGGAGTCCCACGGCGGGTGAGCAAATGCCCGATGAAAAAGTGCCATACCAGAGAACACTTTCACTTTAAAATCATGTGTGACAACCATGAAAACATCCAATCACATTCCATATAAATAATGCAATTCTATATGGAATATTACGTGTCATACATGAGATGAGACTCCTCATGCCCATAAACTCGAGTCCTGACCGACTCCCTCACACATGCAGATGCCAAGTGTGAAAACCAGTGTTCAATCCATGGCGTTGGAAAGTTTGTGATGCTAAGGTCTGAATCCTATGGTTTGATATATGTTACCTTATGGTTTAATCTTTTGAGTCAAATTAATTTCTTAATAAAAAGATCTTTGGTTTAAGTAGTACTCAATGTTCAGTTTGACCAATGAAATGTGAATCGATAACTTTTCATTCAATGTTCAATTTGATTTTAAAAATGTTATACAGATTTATTATTGTTCTTATTATTTTAATATTTTTTTAGTTACGATGTTGCTTATAACTTTGTTTTGATATTTATTTATTTGCATACTACATTGTAGTCCTCTATCATGTATCGATCTTGGTTTTTCCGATGCAACATCCAGCCTTACCACTTGATCCAAATGTTAAGGCTGTTAGAATTGTCCATATAATTTGAATTTTAAATTCAAATTTAAATCTCCCATATCACCTCTTCCTCAACCCTTACATCTCTTAGGGAAACCAGTGATGGCCTGGTCTCCATATAAAGAATGATGAGGCATTTTTTTTTGGTCCTGGCTCTTTCAAATATACACAGAGAAAATTCACCATCCAATTTATTTTGAGAAGGGTTTAGAAGAACTAAGAAAATTCGTTTTCAATTCTTCCAGTATTACAGTTTCTCTGTTTCTCAACAATGGCCGGAGATATGTATATTATGGCATTTTGCTTCCGTATATGACTTGATTATGTTGTTGGTATCTTTATATGATCAGATTATTTGATTACTTGATTTTACATTTGGTATCAGAGCACTGTATGACCTTTGCCTTGTTTAAAAAAATTTGCTTTTGGTTTAGGAATATTTTGCAAACCATATTTAATGAAAGTCAATACAAGACTTTTAGATGAAACTTCATATATGTTTTTACATGATGAATAAATAATACCTTTTTATTCAAATTTAAATAGTCCCATTTCGGTGCCTTCAAAATTAGAATTTTGAATATATTTATTCAAGATGGTTTTTACATCTTTTAATGTAAATAAAAGGGTAAGAAATCTTTAGAAAACATGTTTATGGGAAAACCTTTCCTTTCCCTTTTAAACATGGCTTCTGGACCAAAAAAAAAAACTGGTTTTTTTTTGGGTAGAAAACGAGTTCCAGAGGTTGAAGATGACTTAGTTGAATTTGGGTTACAGGCCTTGAGCTGCTGTATTTCCTGCGAGGCCTCAAGGCTTTGATGTGGAGTAAGTTTAGGCTTGGGCCTTATTAAAATTAAGCAAAACAATGTAAACTGGGGTGGGCTTGGGCCTTATTAAGATTAAAAAAAAAAAAAAAAAGTAGGTTTCGAACCCATTACCATCATATAAATTAAAGATTAAATCAATCACTTAGGCTTCATGGTTGGTTCATGAATCTATGGATATTCAAAAATATTTGTCAGTTTGATCATTGCGCATTCAACACCTGTTGTGTTTGAAGTTTGCGGGGATAGAAAATCCTATTTGGATAGCGTTAACTGTTTGGCTCTGAGAATAAAGTCTAAGATCCACTTTGTTTAGGCTGCGAGGGGATAGTCGATGCATTATTTGGATGTGAGGACATCCATAAAAATGACCTGGGATAACCCTATTTGGCTTTAGGATACCCACAGTATGTTTGTTTGTAGGGATAGCCATTAATTCTAAATTCATAAAATTTGGTGTCTAAGAGGATTTGAACTCTTAATATAAGTCCTCTACCTTTAGGCTAGGTCTTGAAGTTGTTAGTAGTTTTGTTGGTTTTCTCTATGAGATTGATGGCTATTAGCAAAATTTATGAAAAAAATTATTTGTAAATAGAAATTAAACACACAAGTATTCGGACTTAATCGGCTACCTCTCTTGATGAACTAGATGTTTGATTGATATTCTGATGTCGACCACAGGCGATTTTATGTTTAAAATATAGGAATTAAATTTCACATATATTAAATTTATTGTGATTATTTGTATGTGTATAGTTTACATACAAAATTAATTGAATGATAATCTTATTGTTTAAATTGTAAAGTTTTTTGCAATAATGTTAAGTGATTGATATAATTTTTAATTAATTAGGGAATAGCCACAACATCCTTAATTATTTAAAATTATATATTAAGTTTTAAGATCACATTTGATTACATTAATTGTAATTAATTATATGGAATGTGATAAATCTCATCCCACATGATTTTTTATTATATTTTGTATGGTTTAATTAGGATGAGATATCAAATTATATTTTCTAATTTTTCCAGGATTAGGAAAATAGACATGATTTGATAGTTTTATCATAAGATTTTTAAGTCTAAATGAATAAACTTTAGCCACAGACCAAGTTTTATGTTACTAGATTTATGATTTAAAAGCATGATTTACATTGGTAAAACCTTGATGTTATTTTTGCCTCAATCCTTGATTAATAAGCATGTATATTTTAAAATATTGCGGTTATTCAACATGCGAACATTTTTTATTTTTAAGTGTGATATTCACGAACTAAGGGTGATAGCATAAGGTATGGAATGAGAGAATTCTTACTACGTTTGGGATGGATGGATATTGATACGCTATAGAGGAAGGAGACTTCGAATATTACGAAGCAAACCTTTGCGAAGTTAAATGCGTCTTTATGATAAGTGGGAGAGGTCAATCGCCTCCGTGTTCATAAGAGCCCGAAAGATGTCTACCATTTGTTTATTCGTGGTTCATCAGTACAGTGATAAAAGTCGAACCATACGAAAGTCATCGATGAGCAATTTGTAACTTTTGACAAAACGGCGCTGAGCAGAATACGTTGACTACCGTCGACTTCTTTGATAAAATTTATACGTCTCGTATCCTGAAGGCGCGTACTGGTAAATGGCCTCTTGGGCCTATAAACCAATACTCGCAAATAAATATGACTATATTCCAATGATCAAGAGTTATACATTTCTCTTAATAAATACATATTAAAATTTACAATTCTAATACATATTATCCAAACCGTAATGCAAACAGGCTTTCTTCAAAATCGGCCTCTAAAAGTAGTTTTTCTCGACGCTCACATGCACGAAAAAATGTTCACTCGACGGGGTGGTATCGCCCGATAGTGGAATCACCACAAATGGGTTCTTCTCCTTTAGTCGTATGCAATGCTCAATTTAAACACACTTTGAAGTAAATAAGTGATCCCTACGAATGTCTACACGCCCACATTCCATGTCTCGAGTCCTCAGACTCCTCCACACTTGCCTAAGCCATGTATAGGAAAATATCATTTCAAAACAAAAACTTGTTGTTTCATGAAAATACCTTCTGAGTCAATACATTAAAAAATATGGGACTACTCTTAGGCGGAGTGGTTGGTGAGCTTCAGGTCATGGTCCTCATCCAAAATGATCACATTGGCCCATCTCCCAACCCAATTCTGGAAAATCGTCATCAAGTGTACCATGCCGTGTTCGTTTTAAATTCATGTCATGCTCCTTTAAATTCTAGGTTACCCGGTGCATATGAAATGCGTTATCTTAATTTCAATCATTTTTTATCTGATATATAATTCTCGTATATTCACAAATTACATTCTGTAGCAATTTAACATGGATCCAACCATCACCCGAACTAGCTCACTTGGGCTGTTGATATTAAATGGCATCACCCCGAGTGGCTCATTTGAGCAATTCTAATCTCATCTCCATTGACCTACACACCTGATTATATTCCATATAATTGAGCAAATCCTAATCATCTCAGGCTGTACACAATTATATTCCGTATAATTGTGACATCATGTTAACACATCAAGCTTATGCATTAACCTATTAATTTCCACCTAACTCAAGCCATTCATTTCAAAAATATTTCAATAAATTATGAAACAAACACTGACGACCCTTTACCACAGTCCACGAGTTTGTCGAATGGGACTCAAAAATTCTCACAAAAATTCGACAATTCGGTCTGATTTTGGGGCTGGAGTCAAGCACTGGCCGTTGAGCCTCAAACCAAGCAAGGCAGTAAAAAACACTTAAACAAAGTGTAGCTTCAAGTAGAATAAAACTCTGCCTCACGGAGTTTGTGAAACTCAAACTTTTTGTGTCGTGTAGCTCTCTATCTTGCGTAAGATCAACTTTGCCTTCGGTAAGCGAAAACCTCTGATCGATTTTATTAGATCACGAGAAAAGCGAAGAGAAGAAAAATAAAAATAAAATATCTCTCCCCAGGCGCCTCTCTCTCTCCCACGCCATTTGACCTCTCCTTCATCCTTTTGATTTTAATTTTTTTTTCATTTTATTATAATATTATATTATTATTATTATTATTATTATTATTATTTTGAATACATGATTCATATTGTTTTATTCGGGTATGTTTTTACTCCGAAAATTTTTATTTCTTTTGATTGATTATTTTAAATGAACTTTAACTCAAGCCATTTTTCGACTTAGAAATTTTCGTAAAAAAATCTCGTCGCACAGTCAACGCGATTTATCAACCGAAATTAAGTAAAATATTACATTTGTCTCGGGGTCGTGAAACTTTTAAGGTCGCTCTTAGATTCATGGACAGAAATTGCTTGGCGTGGTCAGTTTGTCATCAGGAATAGAATTTCGGTTTCAATAGAATTAGATTTTACCACTTTTAGAAAAATTGAATTTTCTCGGGTTTTTTACAAAATATTTTCTAGTACCTTAATTATACAATTTCATCCCTTCTAAGCTCATCGGGATAAGAGGAGTGTGTGATCATATCATGCTCATGAGGGATATAGCGGCTCAACTTAAGTCATTAAAAGTTACCATGTCAGACACTTTCCTTGTTCATTATATATTGAACACTTTGTCCCAACAATACAGTCCCTTCAAAATCTCTTACAAAACACGCAAGGATAAATGGTCAATTAATGAATTGTTGACCATGTGTGTGCAAGAGGAGGGAAGGTTGATGATTGAAGAGGGTGAAAGGGTTAACTTGACCACCTTTGGAAAGATAAGAAAGGATGGTAAAGAAAGGGAAAGATTCTATTGACCGGGCATAAAGAAGAATTCAAAGTGTTTTTTTCTGTAAAAAGAAGGGACACATGAAGAAGGATTGCTCAAAAGATCTTGCTTGATAAGAAAGGTACTCAATTTTCTTTTGTCTGTTATGAATCTAATATGGTTAATGTTAATCATAACACATGGTGGATTGATTATGGTTCTACAATCCATGTTTCAAATACCTTACAGAGTATGCAAAACCTAAGGAAGCTTAGTGTGGGAAGTGAACATTTATCTATTCGAAATTTGAAGATGAGATTCCGTGTAAACTTCTGTGGCACTTGTAGCCTTATATTAACGGCCAGTTTCATTCTAAATTAGAAAAGACATTTTATGTTCCAAGTTTCTTTAGGAATTTAATTTCAATTTGTGACTTATTACCTTTAGGATTTTCTTTAACTTTCAGATTCGGGTTTTAGTTTATCTAATAATTCCAAAGTTATTGGTTATGGTGCATTGTTTGATAGTCTTTTCCATATTCAATTACACAATGATGTTACTTATAATTCTATGCATGTTACATTTGGATTAAAAGATGGAAATTATAGATGAGAATCCTCTATGTTATAGCCTTAGAAGATTGGGACACATCTCAAGTGAAAGAATGAAGAAATTGGTTAATGATGGGGTACTTAGTGCCCGGATTTTCTTGATTTTGAAACTTGTGTGAATTGCATTAAGAGACGAAGCAAACAGAAGCAAGTCTAAAAGGAGGGTGAAAGAGAGACGAACACAATAGAGATTATACATCTGCCGACATTTGTTGTCACGACATGGATCTTGAATGGTCTAAAATACTTATCACATTAAGTAGATGATTATTCATGATACATGTATCTCTACTTACTTCATTCCAAAGATGAAGCTTTAGAAGCCTTTAAAGTTTTTAAGACCGAAGGAGAGAATCAATGTGGAAAACATATGAAGATCGTGAGATCGGATAGAGGTGGAGAGTACATAGGTAAATACAGGGAGAATGGACAAGCTCTTAGTGCATTTAAACAGTTTCTTCGAAAATAAGTTGTTCCCAAGTACACTATGCACAATTCTTTGGATCGAATAGTTGTGTGAAAGCCCGAACTTTAATGGACATGGTAAGGAGTATGAGGAGTATCTGAAAACTACCGATACTTGTAGTCTGAAGCTCTAAAGATGTGAGTGTATATATTAGAGCAAAGTTTCAACGAAAGTGTCCCTAAGACACCTTTAAGTTATTCAAAGGTTGGAAAGCTAGGAGTTTGCGACATATTACGCGTTTAGGATGCCCGGGTTTTAGTGAAATTTATAACGCATGAAAAGAATTTGCTTCAAGACCATTGGTGGGTATTTTCATTGGATGTATTGAAAGGTCCGAGGGTATAGATTTTATTGTCCACCTCCTGACACTAGGTTGTGGAATCAAGAAATGCAAAATTTCTTGAGAATGACTTGATTAGTGGGAGTGATCAGTTTTAGGACATTATTTATGAGAAGGATTGTTATGAAGGTCAACCTTTTTGTTCAAGTGATAGATTGATTGTCATTCACACCCACAGTACAACTAGAGTGTGAGACGACTATTTTTGAAGTTCCATATTCTTCAATATTGATGTTTGTAGATCGAGTTGCTGTGAAGAAATTCGAGAAATTGTTGAACAACCAATTGGCTTGACAGTTGATCAACAAATTCCTTAAGAGAATGATAAAGAAATATTAAGAAGATCTACAAGAGTTAGGAAATCAGCAATTCCTAATGATTATATGTAAGACCCGAGAAAAAATTCCAATTTTCTCAAAAAGAGCAAAATCGTAATTTCGGTAAAAATCAGAATTTTCTAGTCTCGGATAATAACGGACATCTCAGTTAAATCGTCTATGAAAATTTAAGCGATCACGTCGGATTTCATTGGATTAGAGGTGGTCGGGATTCAGTTTTCGAGGCGTAGGGTGTCGGGTGACACATGGCAAGGTAAGGGGATGCCATATGGCACCATGAGAGAGTGACACTTGGCAAGCCCGGTATGGTCCACGAATGGCTCACAATGAGCCATGTGTGGGAAAAGGAATTCCATGGCCATATGAGTAGCCATGTGGTGATGATGTCATTAGAAATAAGAAAAGAAATATATGAAAGAGAGCCACACCTTTAATTTGAGAAAGGGAGGCAATTTCCTCCGCTGTGGATGTGTCAGTGAGCTCAGGGTGAGAAAATGACTAAAGAGAAGAGAAAATGAGGAGAATGAAGGGAATGAAGTGAAAAGAGAAAAAGGAAAGAAAAGCGAAAGGAGAGAGAAAGAAGGAAGGAAGGAAGAAAAGAAAGGAAAGAAATAAGTAGAGAAAAGAGAAAAAGAGGAGAAGGAAGGAAGAAGGGAAAAGGAAGATTTCAGGTTTGAGTGATCGCGTTCGAAAGTTCCTAGGGCCAAAGTGGAGTACACGCCGATTAGGATCTCGATGTGGACACCCGAAAGTCGGAGTTCGACAAACTCCAGTGGGATATTTTCTCTTGGTTACTTTTAAGCTAAAGAACTTTATAATGGTAGGGAGTTCAACATGGAAGTATGAGAGGCCGTGTAAATTAGTTCGAGCTTTGGAATTAAAGGAATTGTGGATTTAATAGGTTTCACCACGATCCTTGCGGCCCGTGGGAGTTAAGTTTGGACTAGAAACTGAAAGTTTCTAGGTGCTGTGGTTTGTTGTTATGAAAATGATGCTTGGAACCGGATTGGTTCATGTTTGCAAAAGGGGCCGTGAGGTACCACGTTCAGATAGTCCTAATTTTGAACCTTGTTGTGTGTTATGGCTTGCTTGAATAACTACACTTTTGCACTTTTACACTTTACACTAAGGTATTTTGAAATATGATATTGATGCACTTTTGATGTATTAATATATTTTGCATGGAGGTAGATTATATGTATGAATTATAATTGTCCATGGTGTGTAAATGTTTCATGTAGCGCTCATTCATGCATGTAACATGAGGAAAATGCATGGGCATCATGCATTTCATATGCACGGTCACATTGCGTCAGGTCGGGTGTGGGTGCGGGGTGGGATTTATTCATCGGGGTTGAGTGAATGGGTCGTGAGCTCGGGAGAAAAATGGAATGAGAAAGTCAGTGAGATTCACGAGTGTGTAAATGATCAAAATGATAAGTACATGTTTTGGGCGAACAGGTTGGGAATTAGATCCCAGGGGTGAAAAGTCCCGGTTCACGCACGAGTTAGACATGATCCAGAAGCGATGTAAGTTAGTGAAAATGTTGAAAAAGGCATCAAATCCTACAGTGTAAACCCAGAATCAGATTGCCCTGAAAATAAGGAAAGAATCAAATCGAGGTTTTGATAAATAAAATTGGAGGGTGTTGATGGTTTAGTCATGGTGTGTGCAAGGTTTTATTCAGCTTGGCATTGGGGTGTGGGAATTCGGTTAGGACTTGGGTCGTGAGCATGAGGTTGCATCTCATGCATGATATCAGACATTTCATATAATAGTAAATAATTGTATGGAATGCGTTGATTGTTGTTATGCCATCGCATATGTTTAGGTGGGGAATGTCGCCTGAGGCTTTCTGACTGCTCACCAGTCGTGGGACCTACTCAAGTCTGTTTATCAGGGAGGCGGTGCAGTGAGGTAGTTATTAGGAAGAAAGTAGAGATGTGAACTTGGATGAAATATTTTATGAGATGTATAAATCTTTTTGTAGAACTGACATGGAAACTATGATAATATAGTTGATTATTTCGTTTATGGTAAGGATGTATGGGCCCATGTGGCTATTTTACTCGTGTATTGTGTCGCGTAACCACGAGGCAGTATAATTCTCATGAGTTGACGGTGGTCAATGACACCACGGTTGGAAGTCGCATTATATAGTGTATTCTGATAATTGGACTATAACATTGGAGCAGAAAATGATCCGAAGCGTTTTCCTGAGCCATGAGTTCTAAGGGAATCTAACTCTTAGTGCGGTCTCACTGAAAAAGAAGAAATAAGATTACATGACATCTGCAGGGTTTGGGATGCTTGTTGGGTTAGCCTAATGGTGTAAAAGCCATTGGATGTAAATGGGTACAAAACAAAAGTGACTCCATGATCAACATTGAGGGCATAAAGGCGGGCTTCGTTGCGAGATTCACTCGAGGGGAAAATTATTTCTACGAGACCTTTCTCATATATCTAAAGAAAATTCTTTTTGGATAATCAGCATTAGTTTCATTTGTGACTTTGGTTACATCAAATAGGTTTGTAAAAACAACTCACAATAGTATCCCCAGAGGAAGGGATTTGTAATGACTGAAGAGGATTCTACAGTGAAATTTGAGCATTTAGTTGCATGCTTAAGAAATCCATATATGGATTAAAACAGCGATCATGTATTAATTATTTAAGATTCATGATGATTACTTAATTGAGTTTCAGAAAAAATATAGTGGATCGATGTATATGCAAAAGGTCGATGGGAGTTAGATTTGTTTTCTTATGTTATATGTGGGTGATATTCACCTTTAAGCTTGTATTAAGGTTTGTTATATGAAGGTGAAACAATTTTCTCGAACTTTGATATGAAGGATCTGGGAGGCATCTTATGTCATTGGCATTAAGATCCATAGGAAGATCATCGAGGCATTTGGGTTTGTCTTGGGGACCTATGTCGATAAAAGTTTTAGAGATTTGCCTTGAAAAATTGTTCAAATTTAGCAGCACCCATTGAAGGGTGACATATTCGATTGAATCGATTGCTAAATGATTTGAGATGATTACATGAAGACATTCATATGCTTGACTATTGGAAGCGATGTATGCTCTGGATCACATGCTGGACTCAATGTTTGACTGTTATTGAATATAGGAAGATATCAAAGTAATCAAGATTCGACCTTGGAGAGCAAAGAAGGTGATAAGATGCCTTCAAGGAATAAGGATTACATGCTTATGTATAGGCAGATATAGATGGTTTGAAGGTGATTGAAGAAGTGAACTTGTTGTTTGTGTTGATTATAATAGTCAAACATCGGTTATATTTTCAAGCTAGTGATGGAGTTGTATATTGGAGGAAGTGCGAAGCGGAGACTTTGGCTACCACTTCCGCTATGGAGCCAGAGTTAAGTATCTTGTTTTGTTTCAGCTGCTTGTAGTGTATGGTTAGATAATTAAGTTGTATTGTGATAACTTCAGTGCGGTGTTTATGGCTAAGTGATAAGGTGAGTAAATAAGCATATCGGCATTAAATGCTTAGCCATAAGAGAGCGTGTTAAAGAAGAGAAAGTGGTCGTGAATTTTTATTAGCATTGAGTCGATGATTGCAGTCCTTTAAGCTAAGGCATACCCTTACCAGTATTTTAAGGATCATGTGATAATACACATGGGACTTGGTTCAGTCATATTTGTATGCATTACCATTAATTAATACAATGAAACTCACCTCAATCGATATTTTGTATATGGTTTTACTACATTTGATTATTATTATTATTTTGAAATATCATAGCGATTAGATAACATATGAACATTATTAAGTTTAAGGGTTTGTGTTGAGGAACTTGATATATTATAATACATGGAAAATACTACTCACTATAAAAGGACCTAGCATCATGATTTATATATTTAGTTTTCTCTTCTCATAGGTGTTGAACTATATGGACCAAGTGGGAGAATGTTAGAATGGTCCTTATAATTTGAATTTTAAATTCAAATTTAAATCTCCATAACACTCTATTTCTGTATACACCCTCTTAGGGAAACCGGTGTGGCACAGTCTCCATATAAAGAATTAGTGAAACATTTTGGTCCTAAGCCTACTCAAATATACAGAGAGAAAATTCACCATCCAATTTATTTTGAGAAGGTTTTAGAAGAACCAAGAAAATTCGTTTTCAATTCTTCCAGTATTCTAGTTTCTCTATTTCTCAACAATGGCTGAAGGTATGTATATTTTGGCATTTTGTTTCTGTATATGATCTGATTAAGTTGTTGGTATATAAGATTATTTGATTACTTGATTTTACAAAGGCATGACGTTACTTATTCATTAAATGTTTACATTGGCTTAAAAATTGAATATATTCATTCTTAATTGTACAAGAGCAAGTTTTTTTTTTTTTTTTGTGAGTAGATTTTCTAGTGGAGGCAATGATGTTTAATTAGTATAGCTTATAACTGATTATATTTTATTCTTTGATGTGAAACAGGAACTTGAGTCAAGTGTGATAGCCAAGAATTTCATACCTTTTGGTGTGGGAATAAGACAATGCGCAGGGCGTTTCACTAAGATTCTCTTGACCCACTTTTCTCCAATATGTAGTCACTAAGTATGGGTCAATGACCCCAACTATATATTGTTCCTTTTCTTTGTGATATTTTCCATTATAGCACATTATGGTGAAATTAATAATGTTTGAATTTTTTGGTTTAGGTGGACGAGAACATTAGGTGGGAAGCTCAGACGAAGTCCGATGTTGGGCTTTGGGGATGACATTCACATCAATCTCTCAAAAATCACTTCGTTATGGTGAGACAGCTCAAGATTTTGAAGTCTATATTGGAATTTGGGGATTTCTCATTAAACTCCAATAAATTCATGTCATGGCTTGATCGTCCTATCTATCTATATATATATATATATATATATATATATATACTTGATGATGATGACGGTAATGATAATGATGAGTAATTTGATATAATCAAGTGATTAAATATACTTATGTTATTGTAATTTTAATTTAATACAAGCCATTTAGTATGTTGTTCCTTTTATTCTTTATGCGGTAGAAAGGTGGTATGGTCCATTTCCAGCCTTAAAATTATATTCCTTTAACAAATATTTTTTGACAGTTAAATACTTTAATTACTGATGATGCATTTTTCAACCGGAACTAGGCCGGAGCGTGTAGGGATCGTTGGATCGGACCTGGGTTGCTGACGGGTTGGGATCTGGGGCTCTTGTGATTGTTTGGGGTGAGGTATGATCATTTGCCTTTGTTGATTGCTTGAGGTTACGGATTGTAGCACTCTCTCTGCAAAACACAAAGGAAGAAGGGGTCGGCGGGGCTTCGCCAGAGTGGCAGCCTTTCAGTGCCTAAGTCGGTTCTTTACGAGAGAAAAGAGGCTGTAGGCCTTAAGTGCTTATAGGGCGTATGTTTTGCGTGCACTTTCCTTGATGGGGTGACCTTGTATTTATAGTAGATATTCTCAGGTTGGATGGTGGTTAGGATTCATTCCCATTGGATGGGATATTTCTTATTATAGTCCATATCGGATTTGGTATAGGATATAGAAAGAGTAGTTTATTTGGGATAATCTTCCTTCCTTACTAGGAGATTTGGCTGGACTTGCGGAATGATATATTATTAGGGACTATACTATTTTACGTACACATGGGAGACTTTTCCATAAAAGTGGCCTTTGGGCTGACGGATTGGACCTCTTTCTGGGCTAGCTAAAAGATTTGGAATCTTGACGTAAAAGTGAGTGTATAGTTAAACGGCTTTTCGCTGGAATTATTTGATGAGCACTTAGACCGACATTGGGGTAGCCTCTTTCTTAGGCTTGGTGTGTGGGCTTGCGAGCCTTATTTTTCAAACCCCTATCAGTTGCCCCCGGCCCTTGTGCAATACGATTTATGCGTGGGGCGAGAACGTAACATTCTCGCATCGGGTGTAATTTCCACGTGCGCTTTCGTTTGGATTAGTTAGGGCTTGGTGTTAGTCATTTGTCTTGTGATAATGATGACTCTTGATTTAACTATTGTATCCTCTTGATTCCTTTGTTTCTTTCTGGACATCCTTGTCTTGTGTACCCAGCCACAGGATCTTTTGTTTGCGCCTTTAGCGAGTTCGGACTTCTTCTCTTAGTCTTACGTAGAGCCTTTTTGTGTAGGGTCTTTCTGTTGTCTTTACGGAGTCCCCAAGTCTTGGTTTTCTTGATTTCTTTCGAGGCGATAAGGCGAGTTGTTTTGGGTTAGTTAAATTTTGTTTTCATTATCTAATTTTATCATGGGTCCGAGTCGTTCTTCTTCTTTGCGTATCGATGGTGATTCTTGTTATTGATGGTTCTGACGAGCTTGAGTGAATTGTCTCAGCTGGTTTGGTCGGAGGAGGTGGGCTCAAGTGCCCAGGCGCCTCCTCTTCCCACTGGGCGAGGGCGAGGGGAAGTGAATACGGTCACAAATACCACGGGGGAGTCGGAATATCGAGATATCTTAGTTAAGCATGCTAGCTATGGGGCTAGAAGGTCGGTCCTTCATATGGGGCCATCTTTGCCAGACGTTATTAGCCTCCTTTTGGCGTTCAGGTGTGATCCCCTGATGTTTTGACCCTCTATGTGGTCTCTGTACCTAGGATGGTGTGTTTCTTCGAAGTGTCCTTCGATAACGGTCTTCGCTTCCCTTTGCATCCCTTCATAAAAGGGGTTTTGCAGCATTTCAATGTGTCTGCCTTGACTAAGCCCAGTGGTTGGGGCATTTTGGTTAATCTCTAGCGGTTTCTTTAGGGGCGGGGCTCGGTGTTCCAAGTATGTAACCTTCTTATCTTTTCGGCCCGGAAGGAGACATCAGGGCTTTCTTATTTCTCCGTGTTCAGGCGCCCCTCCCCAGTGATTTAGATCTTCCCTCCTCCCGTAGGCGTGGAAGTGACGTTATTTTCGTTAGCGGCGTAGTGGGAGTATGCTCCTTTAAACAGGGCGACACTGCAGGCGTTCCGTGGCAAACTACCAGAGGCCATTAGTGTCGTTTTGTTTGGTTGTAACTTGTGCGTGGTGTTGGACATCTACGATTAATACTTTGTTTACATATTTCGGTGCTCGAATTGATCTCATTGGCGAAGATAATGCCATAGTGTTGGCGTTGGGTGAGTGCCTTCCTCGTCATGCGTGGGTTGATTTAAGTCGGATGTTCCCCGTCGTTGAGCTAAGTTCACTTTCGATCTGGCGCTGCAGAGACCGCCTCCTTCCAGCGTAAAGTTTCTCAGTTGGGCCAGCCTGGCGATAAACCCATTTAGGGGAGCGTTGGCGATTGGAGGTGGTATCCCGGAAGCCCCGGAGTAGGAAACGAAAAACCTCGCACTCTGTTGAGAAGGATAGGCTGGTTGTGGTTAAAGTTCCAAAGTTGGGGGCATCGTCATCTTCTCCGTCCTCTCATATCCATAAATCAGGACGGGTTATGGCTCCTATAGTTTTAAGCTCGCGGTCCCGTTACAGGTACAACTGCCGGGAGCGAAGGGTCCCTCGGGTGGGGCGGGTTGAAGCGACAGTGCGATCATATCAAGTGCAGGTGCTTGACGAAGAAAGTTAGAGTCGCCTTCTCGGAGAGGAAGGCGAGGAGGAAAGATCCGGAACCCCAAGTTGGTAGAGACGGGGATTCTTTACTTCACCGATCTTGAGCTTGCGGCGACGCGATCATCTAATCTTAGGGACTCACGATCTTAAGAGGTCGTTCTTATTTATCCTAGTTGATGAGGCGTTGACCCTATCTTTCCAGGGGGTCGCCTCCGTAAGTTCTATCTTGCCCTTTTTGACTTCATTTTGTGGTGAGTTTTTTGAGCTTCGTTGGATGTTGATTTTATCTTTGGATGTCACAATTGGCTCTCATTTGAAGGGTTTAGCCGGAAAAGCCCAAAATAAATAGAAGGTCATCTTAAAGCGGCTCTCGAGCTTATAAGGCGGGTGGTGCCCTCACATCTGATTTGGCTGCGAGGTCGGATGCAAGTATGGCCAGGAAGGCGTGAAGCTCGAGTCGAGATCCCCGAAACATACCAGCTTCGGCTCGTGTTCGGTAGGGATTAGGGAGGGCGAGGCCGGAATGGCAGGGGCGGCTGGGGTGAGGCTTCGGGAGGCTCGGAGTGAATTGAGCTGCGTGGAAACGACTTGATGGAGGCGGGACGAGAGTTTGTGGCTCACTTTAGTATGAACTTTAGATGGCCGGGGACCCAAGCTCTCACGTCCCGAGGCGAGCCCGGGTCCCAGGAAGAGGCTGCGTGCAATCGAGAGCGATCTTCGTGACGAGCGACAACTGGCGGCGGACGGAGCTCGTCGCGAGGCTGCAAGGCGGTCGGCTCGATTGGGGCGCTGAATGAGGAGTGTTATGGGTTGCGTGGGGATCTTCATCAGCAAATATCTTTGGTGGCTCAGCGGGACGAAGTTGTTGGAAGACTGAGGGCTGAGGCATCTAATCAATGGATTTCTGGGTGGCTTGCCTTTCAGAAGAATTTGTCGATACTATCAGGCACGGATTTAACCTTGGGCCTTCGGCAGGGATGAGAAGGGTCCTTCTCGTGATTATCTTTGGAGGCGACACCCAGTTGATCGCCCTCCCCCTCTTCATACGTCACTCCTCCTTCGATGCGATCTCACATTGCTCGTCTTCGCTTGTCAATCGACTTTTACACTTTTTTTTTTTTTTTGTTGTTGTTGGGCCTGGGACCCAAGATATATGTAACCTTTTCGTCAATGAATATTTATTAATTCATCTTACTTCTTTCGCCTTTATTTGCGCTCTTCGTGCTGTTATGCTTGATTTGGCTTTACTTCTTGTATGCATGATCTGTATTAAGCTCCTGAGTTTAGATGTTGTAGGCTCCTGGCCCGGTGTAGGAACCACGGGCTCTCAGGTCTTAGGGTTGAATAGCTGGGTTGAGGCGCCCTTGGGCACGTGGCTGAGTGTCAGTTGAGCCTTTGGAGTGTGTGTTGTTGAGGCTGGCAGCGGTCACGTGTTGATCTATCTTCATAGACTGCGTGGCCTGTGCTGATTGGGTGAACTCGTCAAAGTGAGCTACTGGGCTCCGTCGGCTGAGTTGTCTGAGCTGAGTTGACTCCTTAGGCCGCGTGGCTTGCGCTGAGTGGATGAACTTTCGTCGATGTGAATTTCTTTGGGCTCGATGGTGAGTTACTTTGGCGGTTGACTCAGCCCAGGCCACGTGATACTGCGATGGGTGTTGAGCGCGTGATGTGAGTTGGTGGGCTCTGATGTGGCGATTACTTTGAGTTGAGTTAATTTCTTTGGGAGGAGCTCGTCACATCTTAACCGGTGAGCTTCGTCCATGTGAGCTTCTTTGGGAGGGCCGTCTATGCGGGTGCTGGGCGAGCCGACCTGTGAATTGGTGGGAGGAGCTCGTGCATGCGAATTCTTGGGAGCGCTCGTCCCGTCACGGACGGTTAGGCGAGCCGTCCGTGGTTCTTTGGGAAGAGCTGGATTGTCTGAGACGGTTGAGGCCGAGCTCGTCCATGTGGGCTGGCCCCGGGAGGGCTCGTGCATGCGAGCGGTTGGGCGAGCCGTCCATGTGAACTTCCGGGGAAGAGCTCGTCAATGCTAACGAGTTAGGCGGGCTCGTCCATGTGAGGCTGAGAAGAGCTCTGAGTGCGAAGCAGGTTGGGCGACTTGTCCAGTAATATTTGTTGGGAGGAACTCGTCTGTCTGGCAGTTAGGCGAGCTTGTCCATGTGAAGTGCTGGGCTCATCAATGTTGAGTTGGGCGAGCTTCAAAGATCCAAGCGTAATGAGCTTCTTTGGGAGAAGCTTGTCGATGTGAGCTATTTGGGAAGAGCTCTGTCGGTGCGAAGCAGTTGGGGCGGAGGCTGGTCGAGTGAGTTGTTAGACTCAGATTGGGTGAGTTACTTTGGTGATCGACTCCTCGGTGGCGTGACTTTGTGTAGAGTGAGCGAACTTCAGTCAAGTGTTATTTCTTGGAGCTCGGTATGGTAGGAGTGGCGATGTGGCTGGGTGTCGATGTAAATTAGGCGTCTTTGGTGATCGACCCTCGGGTAAGCGTGGCAATGCGTGAGCCAGACTCATCAAAGTGAAATTTCTTTGGGCTCCGGGCGTTATGGCCAGTGGCGATGGCCAGAGGAGTGGCGATGTAGCTATTTGATCGACTCCCGGAGTAGCGTGACACGTGCGGAGTAGACGAACTCGTCAGTGTGCTTGGGCTCCGTGTATGGTAGAGTGGCGATGTGGTCAGTGAGCGATGTGGCGCGAGGCGTCGACTGCCAGTGGCGTGACGTGCATAGTGAGCGGGCTTCGTTAAAGTGAAATTTCTTTGGGCCGATGTTATGTTGCAGAGTGGCGATGTACGGCGATCGACTCCTCGGTGGCGTGACTGTGTTGGTGAAGCGAACTTCGTCAAAGTGGCTATTTAGCGTCACGGCCATTCGACTCCCCAATTTTCTTGGAAGGTGCGAAGGCGTCTTTAATCGCGACTTATGGAGAATTTGGAAAGTTCGGGTGACTTTTGGTCTTTGGCCTTCTTATAAATGGCGACTTCATTTCTTTATGGAGTTTATATTTACGTGCAACACAGTGCGTGCTTAGAAATTTGGGTGAGATGAAGCGTCGAAATGCGGGTCATCTTGGGGATCGCCACAGAAGATTACGGTGCGATTTTGTCGGTTGTGCTTGTGGGGTTGTGTTTTTAGTATTGTAGACGATGTATCAGCATGCGAGACCGCTCACCTTGATGCTCGAACTCACGATATGATTCCCGCTATATGCAGCCGTGTACTTACTCTTAGCAAACATTGATGTTTTCCGCGATGCATTTGAGGATGGGTGTGAAGAAACCTAAGCTTATCTGAGAACTTCCTTTATGATTAGTGAACACAGGCGGATCTTGTCCTTATTTTATTCTTAACTTTGAGATTCGTCGGTGGACTATTAGTCTATTATATGGTTCGAATGGGGTCCATCCGGGTTCGGCAGGCTCGACCTGGGCAACCTCCAGCGTCGCGGTCAGATGAGGGCTCTGCGCCGGGTACTCCGGCTTGGTGTTGACTGCTTGGGTCTTCTGTGGGGCATTCTTAACTTTGCGGCGTCGGCTCGGGATTTCTACGGTACAGAACATGTTTGACCTTTTAATACCAAACAATTTTTCAATAAATCTCGTACCTTTTGGAATATAGGATCATCCTCAGCTTTTGGCCTCGTAGGTATCTTATCTGTCTTACCACTTGAGGTGGGGGTCATTGTGGAGACCTCTATTTGGTCAACTTTCGATGAATGAGCGGGATTGAGACTCTTTATGGCGATCCTCATACTCGGCCTCGTTGTTGGAGGCTTGGAATCCGAATCTGAGTGCATATTCGATATCTATTCCTTCTGGAGAGGTCGGGATTAGACTGCTCCCTCACTTAGCGTTTGAGGCTCCGTATAGAGTTTCGGATGGGGAGGTCATTCCATTGCTTGATGCGTTCTCGTGAAACCTGCGAGGTGAATTCCATGTGAGTCGGCCCCTAAGACACCCTTTTATTGCGGTTTTGGCTTGTATCGATCTTCGAACTCGCTCATTTCACATGGCCATTCATCGATAACCAGGAGACCACGGTTTATGTATTTGCTGCTTCATCGGGTGTGTTGAACCATGGTGTGAGCACGGAAGTAAGAGCGAGTTTCGGCTGCGGATTACGAGGCGAAATTAATTTTCCATCCTTGGGTATCTCTCCTCTGCTCTCTTGGCTTAGAACCTTGATAGTGGCCCCGGATCTTGCACTTTCGTTCCTTGTCTCTGACGAGGGCTATGGTCGAGAAATGCAGGCTTGCCGAAAGGGTATGGGGTGAGGAGCTCCCAGCTAGCGGGACTTACGAATGGGTTGGAACGAATATGTTTTTAAGTCGAGAATGCTTCTTCGCTTAATATCCCATTGGAATGCCTTCTTCGGGACTTGGAAGAAAGGTTGGCATTTGTCACTTGCTGCGGATACGAGGCAGAGCAGGGCGCGATCGCTCCATCAGCGCTGAACTTCCTTTATACTTGATGGTGATGGCATGTCGAGCACGACCTTATCTTATCTGGATTTGCTTGATTCCTCGGTGGTTGACTATGAAACCCGGGAATTTCGTGATCTGTAGAGAGGCGCATAGTGGATTCGGTTTCATGTTGTAGTTTCTCGAGATCCTAAAGCGTTTCGGATAGATTGGTATGTGGGCTCGGGCATGATGGATTTTACCGGCTATGTCATCTATAGTACACTTCCATGGTGTGCCTAAGCCGGTTCTGAAACATTCGATTCACCCGATCACCGATATGTAGCTCCTGCGTTTTGAGCCCCAACTTGGCATCACACGATATGAAATGGGACCACTGTAGTGCGATGAGCGAGGTCTTTCTTGGTCGCGCGGGATCATACGTCTGGTTGTGGCGGAGAAGGCATCCATAAAGCGAGAGTTGATGGCCAGCGGTGGCATCTGATGAGGTCGATTAGCGGCGAGAGAGCTTGTCCTTTGGACATGCTTTGTTGATGTCGATGTAAGTCGATCTGATCGCCACTTCTTGGATTTGCCTTTTTAATGAAGTCACAGCGTTGGCTAGCCACTGAGTCATTCTACCTCACACGATCGAAAACTACGCTTGTAGGAGTTCTTTGGCTTCCTCGTTGATGGATTTTTGTCTTTGCGTGAAGCTCCTCTCTCACTTTTGTTTGATTGGCTTGAAGGATGGGGCGACGTTCGACTGTAGTGGTGCGGCAGGATCAAATTCCTCGTATCAGCTGCTTCCATGCGACGTCTTTGTTTGTTTTAAAAATGGATAAGAAGGTTTTGGGAACAAGCTAGCTTGGATCAGATATAGGCGAGATGTTAGGGTGCGTCGATCCGATATCTGGGTTCGAGTTCTTGATGGCTCGAGTCGGGTGACCACCTGCGTCACCGTGTCGAGGCTCATCGGCTATATGTTAATCCATAGTTTTGTTCATGGATCTTGAGTAGCATTCCGCCAGCCACTCATTTGGTCTCCTCCGAACCATTCTGCCCTGGGTTTACGGTGGGAATTTGATCATCATGTGATATAGGAGGGATGGCTTTCATTGCATTGAGAGAGAGTGCGCTTGACAACATGTTGTAAGCGAGGCGGGCGTCTACGACAAAGGAACCTTCTTTGCGGTCGTTGCACGGCATGGGGGATCTCCCGAGGTGAGTACTATTGTGAGCTGAGGTAGTGTACCTCAGAGAACTCCGTGGTGAGCATTGTGGGTTCGGTTCTCTTGATGCCCGTTTATGAAGAATTTGACGAAAATGATGTCTAATTTGAACTCCAGTTGTCAGTGGGACCCAGATGTTTGTTTTGTTGGCCACTCTTTATGCGAACTACCGATGAGTGCGTCATGAGGTGTTGGCATCCCTCTGATGCGAGTCGAGAGAAAGTGATCGGCGTGTCGATCGTGGTAGTTTAGTGCCTTTGTATTTACTGCTACCTCAGTTGACTTGATGCTCTACGAGGTGGGCCTTACGTCTTTGAACTAGATTCTCCTCCTCCTGAGTCCTCAGAGATTGCAGTTCACCCGAGGGGTTGTTGGTGTTAGTCGTCATCTGCCCAGGGTGTGGTGGTTGCTCGGGCTGGAACACAGTTACGAACTTGACTGCGGATCGATTTTTCGGGATATAAAGCGTCGGAGGTATCGCGCCGTATCAAAATACTCTATTTCTCTCTTAAAATTTGTATCTGCGGGTTGTCGTCTTGATTATCAGTAGTCCTATGAATTCGCGATCTTAGATTATCTCTTATTTGTAGGAGTCGAAGCTTCATTTGAGTTGGCCATCTCGAGGAGCTGATGGTTAAATCGCCGCACGGGCGCGCGTCACGAAGAGTATCGGGGTGAAATGGCTGAAGTGAATAACGTCGTAAAATCTCTCGGGTATGGTAGGCTAAAAGCGATCTTTTGAGATTGCCGCCATTTTTGGGGCAGCTCCATTCTTCAACTGGAGACGTTTCCTGGTCGCTTTGCCTCTTGAGGCTTCGTCCTCGTCGTTTGTCCATCCCGCTCTTTTCTTTGTGAATGGGAGAGCTCTCTTTCTTGGATATGAGGGCCTCTTCACCGTTAATATATTTCTCCGCTTTTGCGAGCACCTGCGCATGCTTGTTTGCAGGGGATTTTTGGGATGGAAGAGCATTAAGTCTTTCGGTGAATCCACTGAGCCCGACCATGAGACCTTGATGATTACGAACTTCTCATCGGTATATCTACCTTTAGGGCTTCGGTATTGAATTGCTGGACATAGCAGACCTCGGAGGCTTTCTGCGTGCCTGTTTGATAGTTAAACGAGGATGGTAACTTGGCTACGTAAATCCTGGCTCAATGAGTGAAGGCCGACGCCAATGGAATGACTCCACTGAGCGAGGAGATTGATAGTGGTGGGAGTCTATTGAACCATGCCAAAGTTTGGGCCTTTTGAGTGATAAGCGAAAGCTCTGCGCCATGGCGGATCTTGATACCCATGCAACTCCATTTGATTTGTAGGTGTTGAGATGATCGGCAGGGATCTCTAGTACCATGACGCTTCCACATGGCGATGCAGGCTTAGGTGGAAGGGGAAGTGGAGTACCTCGGTACAATATAGGGTGGCTGGGTTGTTGTACCAAAGATTGTCCATAGTGTGGGGCACGTCTTTCACCCACCTCCTTCAGGTGAGCTGTGCTGGAGGTTCTTGAACCTCTGTTCCCATGAGTGTTCATGTTGAGGATGGCGTAATTCTCCGTTCGACGTAACTCTCCGAGTGGTTCGGTTCGCCTTCTTCTCGGGGCTGATAACATTAGTGCCCCCGAACACATTTGGGTCTACTCTCGGTTTAAATGCCCCAGGGAATACAGGCAGTGTGTTGTCAACTTCATGGAGCGCTGTGTCATGACCTTCCACGAGTTTATGTCGGCGCCTCCGGGGTTTGTCATTGAGTTGTTCTAACTTTTACGTCGGGCGTTGATTGGTGAAGTGAAGTGCTTCCACCTCATGCATGTTGACTTGCATTGCTTCTACCGCGCCAGGGAAGTGATTTTATCTGCGTTGCTTGGTTGATCCTGCATCCTTGGAGGATTAAGCGTTACTCTGCTTGTATTCGAGTCGATACCATCGATCGCGAGAAATCAGTTATATTTGTAAAGGCCCATCGTTCCCACAGGTGATCAGTGATGCCTTTTTCAAGCGGGCCCAGAGTAGGAGCGTGGGATGTTGGATCGGACTGGAGTTCTTTGGTGGGTTGAGATGAGGCTCTTGGCGACATGCGGTAGGAGTATGATCATTACCAGTGATCCACTTGGGCTCTGGATATAACACTCCTACGCAAAACCTGAGGAAGAAGGGGTCGCGAGGCTTACGCCAGTAGCCGCTCCCGATCACTAAGTCGATTTCTTCTGAGAGAAAGAGGCTGCAGGCTTTGCTTATAGGGCGTATGTTTTTGCGTACTGCCGATGGGAGTGACCTTGTGTTATAGTAGATATTCTCCCAGTTGGGTGTAGTTAGGATTCATTCCATTGGATCGGATATTTCTTATTATATTCCATACTCCAGTTTGGTATAGAATGAAAGAGTAGTTTATTTGGGATAATCTTCCTTCCTTACTAGGGAGAGATTTGGCTGGAGCTTTACTTGGAATAATATATTGTATGAACTATTCCTATTTTCTGTGCCTGTGTGAGCTTTTGCTTAAGTGGCCTTTGGGCGGCTGGATGGACCTCTTTCACGGGTGGCGAAAAGGAGTGGAATCTTTGGCGTAAAGGCAGGAGTGCCTCATTAGAGCCAGCCTTTCCTTTGGAATTCAAGCAGTGAGCCTTCGTGTTTCAGGTGGCCTCTTTCTTGGGCTTAGTGTGTGGGCTTGTGAACCTTATTTTCAAACCTTATCAATTACAATATATATTTATCCCTATTAGAATTCAAACCCAGGCCCTTCCCTTTCTTATGTCACATCTTTTATAAATGTTAGCATTCTACCACATGAATTAGGTATAATGAAGCTTCCTCTATCAATTCTTTAAATATTTTTGACAATACAAGGTTGGTGGGTGTTAGGAAAGAATAGAGAATGTCAACAAAGCCAAAACCAAGAATGGAGAAAGAATCAAGTATAAGTAATGTTTTAAAAATTAGACCGAACCAGTTCAACCGATTCTCATTTGAGAACCGTTTTCCACTAAACCGTCAACTGTATGAACCGACAGTTTGATTGCTAAACTGGATGAATCGTTCGATTCATTAACTGTTTAATTATTTTTGATTAGATATTTCTGACCAAATGGACTCAGAACTCAAAACCCACGGCGTCAGCACGGTAAAGATCTCACCATCTATGGCTTGGCTTTGCTATGGACAAAGAAGCCTGCTATCCCTTTAAATTTTTTGTGGGACAATTGTATGGGCCGATGAAAAACAAAGGGTGATTAATTTGATTAAATGAACTTTTGAAAATCCAATTTTAGAAATTTAATATTTTATTAATTTTTGGTTTAATTTTGATAAAAATATCCTTATTTTCTTACAAAAACAACTTTTTCTTTTAAAATACAATGTAAATACATGAAATAAAAAAGTATCTTTGTCCAAAATATGTTGTTTTTCAAGAAAAACATGGAAAATGTTTTTCTTTGAAGGAACATAGGAGAGTTTAGATTCACAAATTTAGAGTTATTTGATTTCTTTTAACCAAATATTTCATAAACAAAACATAACCATGATGGGTGAGGGCTATATGGGCTGTAGAAAAACAAAGAACATAGTAGTGTGTAGTATAAAGCACTCTATCAGCCACTAAACTAGTACTACTTTTTGAATTATTCTGTACAAAGCAAATATTAACTTCTCTGCAGCATAGTTTGCCAAAAAAAAAAAAAACTATATAGAAGCATATAATTATATTTGACATTTTTTTCTTCCATTTTAATTTGTTTATACATTTTAAATTTAATACATATTTGATTCAAAAATTTTAATTTGATTTAATTATATATAAAATTTATTAGATATTTGTAATATTATTAATTTTTAATTATATATTAAAAAATTTAAAAATTATCTTAAATTTTAATAAATATAAATTATATATTTACAATGTTAATGTTTGACCACGATTCAATCACCGATCCAACCAGTGAACTATGAATCGATAGCACCAGTTTATTGTCGATTGTATTTTAAAGCATTGAGTACAAGTGAGACGACAATTTTTCGTGAAAACCCCCAAATAAAAGTGTAAAAACCACGAGCCTATAGACCACTTAAAACTTCATCTATTTCTTCATTCAGCTACAAAAAAAGCATATATAACAATAATAAAACAATACCTAAAACTAACTCAGTCCATATACTGGCTCGAGTAAGTAGGGTTCCAAAATTTAAAAAATGGGACATTCACGGAAGGGAAGAGAATTACCGGTTCAAGTCTCAATAAAGATAGTTTACTACATTATAACAAAATGTTAAGTTATCAAAAAAAAAAAAAAAAAACAAGAGGCTTATAATTAAATTAGTCAAAAATCGCTTTGTAGAACTCTTTCAAGAAACATTATGATGGAATTTTGGCTTAGATATAGGAGGATTGTCCAATTGCACCAATTACCCTTGGATCTTATCATCTCTCGGTATCCCTTAGTAGCATAATTTGTTAGATTTCCTTTTAGTGGGCTGACAAGTGTTAAATTTTGGACATGATTATCATTTGTCTATTCGATATGATAAAGTTAGTGATACATTAAAGGTTGAATTTAGGGTTATGAAATAATTATATAATTATTTCATTAATTATAAAATATGGAATTAATGTGTGGTTTCCACAATTTTTGCCCTTAATGCTTAGTTTTGATGGGTGATAACATTAAGAAGCTGATTAAATAATTTGAGCGAGAGTGCAGGTTTTAAAACTACGGCCACGTTATCTGCGGCGCCGTTGGAAGGCGAATCGTTGCTTAGGTTTCTGATGGAAAACCAGGCTCTAGCCTCCATGCCAGAGGGAAACGCATTGCTGCGTTATGCAATTACGATGGATTACGGTATGTCTTACAATATTGGCTTATTGATCTTTGATTAGTAATACATGATTCTAGGGTTATGTGGTTTTGTGCACGTATTTGGTGTATGATAATAAAAATCACATCTATGTGTTTATTCTTGTGTATTTAATCTAACATAATTCACTTGCTCGATTAAGCTTTCATTAGTTTAGTTTAGTTTAATTTTGGTTTTAAACTCAATATTGACCGTTTGAATATTTGGGAAGTATTATAATTTTGGTACTTAAATCCCCCATTTCCTTATGGATCAATATCTAGACTTAGGTACTCTTTATTACTTGGACAAGTGTATATACTTGTGCAAAATAGGCGTTCATTACATATTTTATTGCATATTTTTAATAAACAACACGAATATATTTATAAGTTTTTGATGTCATTACCGAGGATCTAACAAGTCCTTGGTGCTACACCAGAAGCGCTATCAAGTTTTTAAAAAAAAACTTGGTCATTAACATTGAGCTACCATTTCTTGAGGCCCATCCAGCATAGGACGGGAAGTTATACCCGGAATAGAAATTTGTTATAAACCCCTCGTGCATATCTTGTAAGGAAGATTTACATACCACTAGGTCCACATAAGACAACACTCTTGGAAAACTACGCTTGAATTCAATGGGTGCACACGTAATATACCAATTAATATCATTTGTCCTCCTACCCCTTCTAACTCAGACAGTATCTTCTATGTGGGAAAACCCGTCAGTGCACGTGATTCCATTTTATGGTCTCTTCTATGAGGGAAAACCCGTCAGTGCACGTGATTCCATTTTATGAGAGCTCCAAGAAATTCTTGTCATATCTATTCGATATATAGGTGTGTCATTAATCATAAATTTGACCAAAAATATCAAGATTTCCGATATCATCACTTGTTCACAAGTTTTCCCAACCTATCATCCCTATCTTCTAAAGACCATTTATATATAAACCTTGAGACAAAACTAGAAAGGGTTAATCTAACATAAACCCTTTTTATTGATAAAATTAACTACTAATTAATTAAGGTAAGAATAACTTTGATGAAGGATACTAAAATAAGCATGTCAATTAACGAGCTATCTCATTAAAATCTACTATCGCCATTTCTCTTAGCTTTCTGCTTTTTTTCTAGTGATTTTCCTTATGATGTGTGACATTTATTTGTGTGTAGAGCGATATAGGCAAGCGAATGTCGTCGGATTATAGTCGGCGGTATATATAATGGTCGCGTTGTATTCTCCAGATTTGTAGGTTTTGAAGTAGAATTATTGTCATTAACGCGAGTGTTGTTTAGTTTTATGATTTTCATGAATTTGTATGTATTTCTTTCAAGATAGTACTAGTTTGAATCAATAAAATTGTTCATTTCAAAAAATAAATAAAAAAATAAAACCCCAGGGGTGACGCAGCCATGGTTGCAGCTGTGCCTTGGCATTTTTCTCTTCTTTATAAGGGATTCCATGGACTATATGACACACATCACATATCTCAATGGAGAGGAAAGTAGCCATCGTCGGAGCTGGCATCAGCGGCCTCCTTGCCTGCAAGTATACCCTCTCCAAAGGCTTCACTCCGGTCGTTTTCGAGGCCCGGAGCAGCATCGGCGGCGTATGGAGGAAGACGCTGGAGACTACAAAGCTCCAAACACCAAAACCATTCTACCAGTTCTCGGACTGCATGGCCGTCTTCGGTGAAAGAAGAGTTTCCAAACCAGTTCCAAGTTTTCCATTACCTTCAGTCTTATGCTCACTATTTTGACTTGCTCAGGCACATCAAATTCAACAGTAAGGTGGTGAGAATTGAGTATGAAGGAGGTTCAGATGAAGAGATGCAGGCATGGGAGCTGTGGGGAGGCAATGGCGAGCCATTCAGCTGTAAAGGGAAGTGGAACCTTACTGTGAATGACACACAGCTTCTTTCAACTGAGGTATATAATATACGTGATTGTATGTACAAACATATTTTCTCAAATTACTGTTAGAGTTGGTGATTCGAAATCTGGTTCAACTAATAATTATTGTGAATAATTATTGCCCCATGGAATTACCCGTAATAATTATTGTCACAGGTTTCCCCAACTGTGAGAGTCGGGCAATAATTATTGCAGGTTTCATGCGATTACCATTTTGGCGCCAAAGAGGATTGGACTCAGATTTTAAATACCTGTAAATATCCGACTTTTTTTTTTTTTTAAGATTTTGGGTTCTATTTACAATAATCCAATTTTTTATTTAGCTTTTTAAAATAATGAATTTCTTCTTCTTTATAAAGGTTTTCATATAAATATGTGTTTCCTCTTTTGTTTTTGGTTTTATGATTAAGTCTTTCTACTTTTTGTTTTAGTTTTTGGCATTATTAGTTTGAAATTACAGCGATTTAATGTTTTACGATGCTTGAGAGGCTCGAACCTGGAAGGCCTGGTCTTTCCTTATGCTTCCCTCAACCCTTCAACCATTGATTCACTGCCCCCTTTTGTTTGATAGATACATGCAACTGATGAATCAGTAATTACAACAATATAATAATACTAATTTCCAGCTAGTAAGCAGGCTATTACTATTAAGGAATGGCAAGAATCTGAATCAAATTTCTTTGATTTGTTCTAAGGGATTGGACTCTTTGATAAAAGTTGTAGATATGACGCAGGTTTACCAAGTGGACTTTATCATCCTCTGCGTTGGACGGTTCCCCCCAGATGTTCCAAACATCCCAGAAATTTCCCCAGGAAAGGCCCAGAGGCGTTTCATGGAAAGGTGATACATTCCATGGAGTATTCTGCCATGGTTGCAAGTGCAGCTGAATTCATCAAAGGGAAACGAATAGCTGTGGTTGGTTTCCAGAAACATGCACTGGACATATCCATGGAGTGCTCAGCAGTAAATGGTATGAGACAGATTCTATTGTAAATCAGATTTTAGGATTTGTTCGTACTTGTGGATTGTGGATTGGTGATAAAGTACACAAATGCCTATGATATTTATCAAATGTCCAACAATAGAAAATATAAAAATTATTTATAGTAGCCTCTTTGTAATAAACTTGAAAAGTCATATTTAGACAAAATCTGGCAAAAGTCTAAAGATAAATAACTCATACAATAACTTAATCTCTATAGGCATTTTATCCACATCTCCGTAACAGCTAAATCATTAGAGCGTTTTATTAAGGTGTCTTTTTGTACCTCTTTCTTGATTTTAAAATAGTTAGATTTTAAATATTTTGTAGATTCATCTTTTAAACCCAGTTATCAACTTTTTTTTTGGTCTTACAGACATTTGTTAAATGGCTGAATATGTTTATATTGTCAACGGAGTGAACAGATAAACAAATAGACGTTTAACATCGTTGAGGTGTCACCCGCTAGCGGCCCGACACATAAGCAAATTATGTCCTTTGATGGGTGACATGTCAACGGCATTAGACACTCGATTGTCGATTTGTTCACTCATATATTTGAAGGTTAAGTTAGACATATGAACAAAGGTCATGGACAATTATATACCTTACCCATGTGGATTAACTAGAAATGAATGAGTGATTTTATTTTCTCTTTTTTGTAGGAGAGAAAAATCCATGCAGAGTGTTATACAAGACAGAGCACTGGAACGTCCCAGATTATGAGCCATGGGGATTGCCTCTGGCTTATCTGTATTTTAGTCGCTTCTCAGAGCTTCTACTTCATAAGCCTGGGGAAGGCTTCTTTCTGAGTCTCCTAGCAACCATTCTTTCTCCTGTGGTATATATATATATATCTATATCTCTAACACATACAAGTGTCTGAAATCTAGATTTGCAGTTTCTAAAAAGTTAAGCTATGTCTTGCATAATCTTTTGACAGAGATGGGGATTCTCGAAATGGGTGGAATCCCATATAAGAAGAAAACTGTTTTTAGAAAAGTTTGGAATGGTACCAAAACATAGCTTTCTCAAAGAGATCAGCGCTTGTTTGATCTCGACAGTGCCGGAAGGGTTCTATGATAGAGTTGAAAGGGGAAGCATCGCTCTGAAGAAAGCTCTAAGTTTAGCTTCTGCCAAAAGGGCATTTTGGTTGACGGCGGGCCGCCTGTAAAGAAACTGGATCTGGTCATTATGGCTCTGGATTTAATGGAGAAAGAAGATAAAAGATATTTTGCGTCCTCCAACTTCCAGGACTGCATCCTTAGGTCTCGACTGCATCAGTTCCATTCTACGATTTACCATCTTTATAATCCGATCTTAAGTTTATGTCAAGAAGCATGACATTGGTATTGCCAAATCTTACTGGTTTGAGCTTTTAGGAAATTGATAGTTTAATTTCCCTATTTTTTGTATTTGATAATCCAAAGACTTCCTTTGTTGTTGCTCTAGGTAGTGGCAAAGCTAGTATTTAAAGGTTAGGGGCATAGACTAGTATTTAAGCTAGTATTTTCACTTGAAACTTGAAGAAGAAAGATCGATCTTCATTTAATTTGATTGATTATGATCCTTAAGAATTTATGGGCTGGAAGGTGAGTTTGAATATGGGGAAGTGCACAGTTGTGATGCAATGTGAGGCTCTAATTCGTACTCTCCTTTGCTTATCCGAATTATAAGCAAGGGCTTTAGCAATGCATTTTAGCATTATATTCTCCTTTTCTTCTAAAGAGCACACTTTTAATTTTATTTTTTCTCGAACCATAACCTTATCGGGAATACTAGGGGAGAAGGGGCATAGCTAGGTTTACTGATGCATCTCGCTTTCTTGAGTGTCATAGCCCGAACTCAAATCATTACAAGTTTGGACTTTTAGGAAATTGGTTTAACAGGGTACTAATTTATTTCTTATTCCACTTGATAGGGAATGCATCATCCTCGTATTCGCAGCTAATATAATTGGATTCTCAGAGAGTGTTTCAAACTTGTACACATCGGAGATGAGGTGCACGATTATTTCATGAGCTTCTTGGCACATTAAGGCTGCGGGCAGTGATGAGATAGGAAGATCTGAAAGATGGGACAAATATGAAGCAATCCTCCAGCCCAGTACTACCGGAGAGATCATGCATAAGAAACTCTTCATGTATGGTACAATGATCAACTCTGCAAGGATATGGGATGAAACCCTAAGAGAAAGAAGAGATTTTTTGCTGAATTGTTTGAGCCTTACGTCCCTAGTGATTACTGCCCTTCCTAAAGGTGAAATTAACATTAATTCAATTTTCGTGTAAAGATTGAGTGTCTGTGCCCTTTCTGCCATAGTACATTTCCCAAGGAAATAAAAGTAGTTTGAGTTATCTAGTCATGTCAGATGAAGTAATATAGTTTGTACTTCATTTCACATTTTAAGTTCAAAGATCTTAAATTATTTTACCTAATATATTTCATCATCCTAGTAAGTTGATATACCAATCACATTTATATTCTTTAAGTAAGATTTCTAAGCTTTTAACCGGATTGGGACGGCACATTCAATCCAAGTAGTCAAATTCAAAATTTGGTAGGTTTTATATCAACCTTTGTAGATATTTTTCCAAAACCTATATTACCAATTCTAGAGCATGCATGTTGATGATATTTGCCAAATATTTTAACATAATTAGGTTAATAATCTATGTTTGTTTGAATAACATGGTATCACACGTAATATATAAAAGTGAATAAAAGAAAAAAAATTTTAAAAAATTTAAAATTTTCTTTTTATAGATAAACCCAGCTGACCGGCCCCTGGTCTACCAGCCCGCCCATCCATAGGTGGGCTGCAGGCCTGAAATTAGTATTGGGTATGGCCTAGGTCCACCCATAGATTAGTCAACGAGCTTGAACCCAGCCCGGACTAGACCATGGGCCTTATACCTCTAAGCCGGACAGCTCAGTCCAATCTGAAGGAGTCACTACATTCAAACGCGTTAGGTTGATAAAGTCATATAAGTTATATTTGTTGTTTGTCACTTAAATGCTTTATTATAACCTTGAAATTTGGGCTACATGCTTTAAAAGAAAAGAAATTCGAACCGTTCAATTCTTGTAGAACCGCCTCAATGGTCTGATCGTCGGTTCTAGTGATTCGCTCCCGATCGATTCAATCTGAAAACATTATAAGGGTTGATCGGATCGAAAAGACTTTTGATCCATGGTCCAATAGGTTGGATCGATCTATACTATTCGATTTTTAAAATATTAGATGAAGATGTCTTAAAAAAAATCGGTAAATGATTTTGCTTTGAAAGCCGAAATTACTCAAAAAGTTAAAATAATAAAAATGATAAAAATAAAGTCAAAAAATTGTATGTTAAAGGTAATTATTTCAAGGATTAAAAAAACCCAAAATAATATAAAATAAAATAAAACGGAACGGTTCCCCAAGTTTCTACGTTGTGATTAGCTGTCACCTTTTTTTATATTTTATTTTTGCCTCCTTTCTCATATGAGCTGTGAGAAGGTACAGACTTGCCAAGTTCCGAAAGAAGTAGATGCTGAATTTATGTAAATAATTTATGCAAGTTTCCAACTTTTTTGTACGACTACTTCCTACTTAAATAATTAAAGAAAGGATATCAATGAAGAATCGAAGATATTGTACATTATTCAAAAGAAATTTTCCTGGAGTTGAACCAGGAGCACATATACCCTATTTGAAATTCCATTGATATTTAGAGTTTGTTTGGTTCATGTATTTAAAAACTGTTTTTGATAATAATTTTTAAAAACATAAAAAACATAATTTTAATATTATTTAAAAACTATTTTTATTTTTTAAATTTAATGTTTTTTATGTTATTAATATTTTCAGAACAAAAAAAATGAACCAAATTTGCTACCCCGTTTTTATTATCCTTTTTGTTTTTTAAAATAAAAAACAGTTTTGAAAAACTGAAACCAACCCTACCCTTGCACTAACCTATCCGAAGCCCTCACACTCCAAGAGGCTATCTCTAACCCATGTGGGACTTCGGTCACACTCCAAAAGGCTTGTATATATGGGTTCAGATCAACGGTCGTACTCTAGAAGATGCCTCAGTAACTACACAGACTTTTTTTAATAAATAGACAGCCAGTCGATCAATTATTAGGAAGCGTGTTTGAATCAAGCAATCCCTGAACAAACAACAAATCTTTTCTTATTCTAAATGTAAATGCAAGAGTGATTCAGTACTAGTAATGAAGCACATCCTATAACACAAATGGAGAAGAAGGTGGGCATAATCGGAGCAGCCATCAGCGGCCTCCTAGCAAGCAAATACACCCTCTCCAAGGGCTATACCCCATTTGTTTTCGAATCTCGGGGAAGCATCGGAGGTGTTTGGACGCAGACTTTCAAGACTATCAAGCTCCAATCACCCAGATCTCTCTACCAATTCTCAGACTTCCCATGGTCGTCTTCTCTTCCAGAGCTTCCCGACCATTCCCAAGTTTTGGATTATCTTCTCTCTTACGCTACCCACTTCAACCTGCTTCCCCATATCAAGTTCAACTCCAAAGTACTTGGAATCAAATATGAAGGTCTGTCTGATGAAGAGGTGTAGGCATGGGATCTCTGGAGCGGTACCGGTGAACCCTTCAACTCTAAAGGGAAATGGAACATTACAGTATAGGACACAAAAAATTTCTCAATTGAGATACATGATTTCGATCAGACCATTTTTTTCTTTGTTATTCAAAAAATCATGCAAAGACATATGATAGGCTCAAAATGTGCCATATAAAATGTGTGTGCTATATCTTTGAGTCTGCGTGTTGCCCCAAGTAATAAAATGGAAGTATGAATATCGTCTCACGAGGATTAAGTTATTAAGTATTGAAATTAGAATAGTTCTAACTTTATTTGGATAATACAAATGTGAGAAGTTGAAATAGAAAACAAACTAAACTAAAGTCTCTAATATACAAAGAGAAAATGTACAAGCCTAGGGTTTTAGTTTATCCCAACAAATTCCTATGGTGAAGATTTGAAATAAGTTCCAATGATGCCTAAATTATATATTAATAGTGGATTCACTAAACACATGTTATTCTTTCTCAAGCAATGACAATCTACCCTTGAAAAAGGCTCTAATGTATCTCTACCTCAAACCATCATAACCAAGCATTGCATTAAGCATTAGAAACCCACAAAGCCTCATATAACTCACAAATATCTCTATTCTATGAAGAAACATGACATTATATTCATGGTGTAACCTAATTATTGTTTCTCAACCTCAAATTAGGTCACAAATCATGTTAATGGTGATCAATCATCAACAAGCTTGAGAAATTGAATTGAACATTTAATATATATAAATCCAAACATCAAAGATTACAAATCAAAACTAAACACCATGGTTCATTGTTTAGACTACATCAAAACCCTAAGTAAGTTAGTTCATGGAGGGGAGAAATACAACCATAGAAAATGAAGAAAAATAAGAAAATAGGAGAAGAGGATAGACAAAACTCATTTATTCTTTCCAAATATCCTTCTTCTTCTTCTTCTTCTTCTTCGAAGCCAAGAAACGATCTCTACAAAAGAGATTTGCCTTGAGGTGTTTCCATCCAAAGGATCTTCTCCTTTGCCCCCAAGAGCAACTCCCATCGAACTCCCCTCAAAAAGTCCCTTCAAAATGCCCTAAAATTGTTCTTTTTATATGGAAAAAAAATAGAGAGATCAAGAGGATATAGGCTTCGGCAAAAACATGGGCCTTGACATCCATCTTTGCGAGTGTAGTAGATGTGACTACTTGATGGCAAAAATAGACTACTAGAACCATCCAAGCCAACTCATGCTAAAGCGTGACCAACTCATGCTAAAGCGTGAGCAACTCACATTTAATTTAGAAATTCTCCCCTTCACTTCGCGATGTCGTATCTTGCTTATTCGAATTCCAAATCATGTGATCTTGGTGTCTACGGAAAGCTCTCGGAGTCTAGAATTTGCCCATGCCAATGAAGTCATAGAAGTACACATCAATGGTGAAAGGATCACATGTTTATTTGTATTTGCATGATGACACTGGTTTTCTTGTTGCTGTTTGGAACAAATGGTGGCCTAATCACAGATTAGGAAGAAATAGTGGAACTGTTTTATCTCATGCAGCATACTAAACCTAAGCAAAACATGGGGATAAAATGAGTATTTAAGATACTCATCACACCCCTAAACTTAAATCTTTGCTTGTCCTCAAGCAAAGGAAAAACACACATATATACAAAGCACTAAAATAGATATGAGTAAAAAATGGTGCTAGCAACAAGCTCGGAGAAGACCATGACAAAGTTCTATGGAAACAATATAGCCTACATAGAGATCTGACACATTTTAAGATCTTTAAAGACAAGAAATCTATGGGCTTGCATGCGATCAAGGCAAGCTTTGCCCTCAATTTCTCAATAAATTCTCAGCAAAAGAAACTCCATGAAAATGGTATATATGTTAGATCTCAAATGTAGACGGAGGTTCCAAGACACTTTTCAACCAAACTCAACTCACTCATTCGAAAAACAATAACAAAAATAGGCTAAGAACACACCTTTCATTCAATACTGAAACTAGAAAGTAGGATGCAATGCTAAGGCGCTCTAGAAAAGTGTCCATGTAGCGGGGATCCATTGGCAAGTCCCCACCAGATAGTTAAGGGCATCGGGCATTAAATTCCCCTCAAACTTCACCCCAAATACTAAACTAGAAAACCAAAGCACCTACTTGTGAGATTGAACCATCCTCTGTCCTATGTAATGGGTAGTGAAGTCAATGACTTCCAACCAATTTGATTAGGGAATTAGGCTTTGAAAGACCCCTCGGACTGTGCCCCGGATTCCGACTAGAACAACTCACTTATTTCTTCTTTTTTTTTTTTGCAATTGTGGGGCTCATTGGCCCTCTTTATTAAGGTGTCCCAACACTATGGAAGTTAAAACCTCTCAAGGTAAGTTTAGTTTGAGAAGAAGAGGCCGAAACCTCGATGTACAAATGAGATCTAGTGTGTGTGTGCACGAGTTCCATTAAGAAGTGGTTCCTTGAAAAACACGAAGGCTCTACAACCAAGCCTCCCACAACCACTAGATACACTTAATCTTAAATTGCATAAATGTGATGGTATTCCAAGTTTTGGCTAAATAAAACAAACTTTTGAAGCAAAATGTCAAAGCATTCTCAAGCTTGATTGTTAAGCACCAAACCAACTCCTTATGAGACACAAAACACACAATACACAAACACAAACATGTATAACACAAGTTACTAAAGAAATCCAAAGCTGATTCTACCACAATTTGTCCCCCAAACTTGAACAAAACATTTCCCTCAATGCAATAGAGCATGAAAAACAAAAAGGGAAAAAGAGGACTCCCCTGAAGCGATCATCTTATTTCTCTTGCCTTAGGATCAAGTTTAGGACTTCCAAAAACTTGAAAAGAACAACTAAAAATAAAACAAGATCAAACAGGAAAAATCAACTAAAAAAAACTAGAAAAGGGAAAAGGAAACATTACTAAGCTTGGGTTACCAACAACAGATTGCAAGGTGATTGTTGCCTCCATCATTCCCTAGGAAGCCATAGTTGTGCTCAAATATCTTCTTGAGCACGTATGAACTCCTAAGGCACGCAGTTTCCTAGAATTAGGGCTTTCTTCACTTTAGTTTTCATTTTATTTTAAATCAACTCTAAGATAGTCTCATCCATCTTTGAAATGGGATCGAGTTAACTTTCATTTTTACTTTCTCATGCACATCTCTGAAGAAGGGTCATGTTCTACGGAATAGTCATATCAACTTCTTTTTGCATATCTTTTTATTTTGGAAAAGTTGACTCCTCTTTTCCAACTATCTCATTTAGCACTATGGCATTCCCACCACTTCCTCTTTAACTCCTCATATGTAGGCAAACTCATTTGTTGCTCTTCTAAAAGGGTCTTGACCATTTTCCCTACTTATACCTCTAAGCTTTTGAGTTGATTTGACTGAATTTGAAGAATTGCTCGTCTTATTCATGAATTTAGCCTGAGAATTGGCAAATTCAATTCGAGACTTAATCATTTCAACCATGGATTCTTCTAGACTTGAGATAACCATTTGACCTTAGTAATTTTTCATTTCAACCATGGAATTGGCCAATTCAGTCATTGCTCTTTCAAGGTTCGACTCTTTTCTTGTGGAGGTTGAGGAACATCTTGATTTATCTCCCATGAGAGGTATGAGTGATACTTAAATACTCATTTTATCCCCATGTTTTACTTAGGTTTTATTAGTTTTATGATATAAATAAGTGTCCTAATGTTTTACTTTCCCAATTTTGTGACTAGGACAATTATTGAGCGGAAACGAGTGAAATCAAAGAAAAATCAGCAAAGTCATCATGCATTCGCAGAAAACATGTGATCATTTTTCATAGATATCATTCTAGGCTCCCTCATTGACATGGGCAGATTCTAGACTCCAAGGGATTTCCATAGATACCAAGATCGCGTGATTCGGAGTTCGGATGAAGAAGTTATGAAGAAAGGAGTGAGGGACGCCAAAAACAAGAAATTCTGGGTGAAAGCATGACAACATGGTATAATGTGGGTATTTTCACGCTTCAGCATGGTTTGGCTATGAGTCTTCCAATAGCTCCCATTTTTTTGCCATGTTGTAGCACCAAATCCATCACGCTATAATGTGATGTCGAGGCCCATTTATTCTGCTCTCTTGGGTTTGGCATAAAGGGGAGCAAATTAGGGCATTTAGGGAGAAGGTTCGATGAGAGGAGTTTGGGAGGAGCTCTTGGAGGCAAGGAAGAAGACCCTTTGAGTGGAAACACCCAAGGCAAATCGTTCTTGGAGGAAATTAATTTTGGCCTTGAAGGAGATTTGAAGAGAAGAAATGGGTTTCATCTACACTCTTCTCCCATTTTCTTGATCTTCATTTTCTATGGTTTTATTTCTTTTCTCCATGAACTAATCCCATTTTCTAGGGCTTTAGATGTAGTTTGTTTATGATTTATGTATTTGAACATTGATTTACTTTCTATTTGATATTTGAAGCGCATTTCTATTAAATGCCCTATTCCATTCTTCGTTACATGTTAATGTTTGTACACCATTGGCATGCTTATGGTTCAATTCAAGATTTGAGAAATGAGAGTTGAATTAGACATGTGTAGGGTATCACATTTCACCATTGAGAAGAGATTCTCATGGGTTTTGTGTGGTAATTTAGGCCTCTAGGGTTTATTGCGCTCTTAGGGTTTTGGGGTTGAGTAGAAATGCAAGATACCTAAGTTCTATGGGTAGAATGTGGATTATCGAGAGAGATTCAAATATGCAAAAGTGAGGCTTAACATTAATAGGTGATTTGAATATCAATTGGGGGTGAATTGAACTAGAACGCATAAGGATTAACCAAATGAAATCTAAACCTTAGGCTTCTCCACTTTATTTCTTATCCTTGCATGTTAGTTTAGGATTTTTAGTTTTATTGGAACACCTTTTTATTCTCATATCTTTCATCATCCAAATAAAGCTAGGATTACCCAATTTTGGTATTTAGTAACCCAATCATCATGGGATGATACTTATACTTTCACTTTATTACTTGAGGCGTTGCGCATGTAGCCACACACATTTTATAGCACACATTTTTGCCTATCAGTTATCCGAATACTGAACTTGTTCCATAAGCATGCACGGGTTCCAACCTTGCCTAGGCACCCTTTGATGTTAGTCATTGGCTAATTGCCTCCTTTGTAGTTCTTGGATGAGACGAGAAATTTTAGTTGATAAGTAGATGACGACCTCCATTGTGAATCAACTCCTACAACACAAAAACAAAAAACAAAATCGAGAGTAAAAATAGAAAATGAAAATAAAGCAAGCCTAACTATATCCAAAGTAAAGAAGGATTAATTGGTATCCTTATTAGTAAAAACGCCTAATCCCCTACAATGACACCAAAAACTTGATAGGCTCAAAATGTGCTATATAAAATGTGTATTGTGCCTATATGCATGATGCACGTGTTGCCTCAAGTAATAAAATGGAAGTATGAGTATCGTCCCACGAGGATTAATTTACTAAGTATTGAAATTAGAATAGTCATAACTTTATTTGGATAACACAAATGTGAGAAGTTGAAATAGAAAACAAATTAAACTAAAGTCTCTAATATACAAAGAGAAAATGTAATTACAAGAAAGCCTAGGGTTTTGATTTCATCTAACAAATTCCTATGGTGAGATTCGAAATGGTCTCAATGATGCCTAAATTATATATTAATGGCAGATTTCACCTAAACACATGTTTTTCTTTCTTAAGCAATAACATTACCCTTGGAAAGGTTCTAATGTATCTCTACCTCAAACCATCATAACCAGGATTGCATTAAACACTTCAAAGAAACCCACAAGCTACATTCTAAATCTCTCTACTCTTCTATAGAAATATATATCTATTCATGATCAACTTAAACCTTTATTCTAACAAACCTCAAATTAAGTCACAAATCATGTTAACTGTGATCAATCATCCAACAAGCTTGAGAATTGAATAGAACATTTAATATATATAAATCCAAACATTAAAGATTTTAAATCAAAACCTAAACACTTCATGGTTTCATTATTTTAGACTACATCAAAACCCTAGCTAGAAAAGTAAAGTTAGTTCATGGGAGAGAAAATGCAACCATGAAAATGAAGAAAAGCAAAAAAATAGGAGAAGATGATAGATGAAACCCATTTCTTCTCTTGAATCTCTCTTCTTCTTCTTCAAAGCCAAGAAACGATCTCACCAAGAGAGATTTGCCTTTGGGTGTTTCTACCCAAAGGATCTTCTCCTTTGCCTCCAAGAGCAACTCCCCTCAAAAACTCCCTTCAAAATGCCCTAAAATTGCTCTTTATATATGGCCAAAAACAGAGAGATTGAGAGGATATGGAAGCCCCGGCAAAAACCTTGGGCCACGACATCCGCGTTGTAGCATATGCCAGGTAGATCCTGCCTTTGCGGCGGGGAAAAATGGGAAGCTCTTTGGAACCATCCAAGCCAACTTATGTCGTAGCATGAGTGGACTCATGCCGTAGCGTGAGTGGACCATGCTAAAGCGTGAGTGGACTCATGCTAAAGCGTGAGCAACTCATGATAAAGAGTGAGCAACTCACGTTTAATTCATAAATTCGCCCCTTCACTTCATGATGTCGTATCTTGCTCATTCGGACTCTGAATCATGTGATATTGGTGTCTACAAAAAGCTCTCGGATTCTAGAATATGCCCAAGCAAATGAGGGAACCATAGAATTATATCACGTAGGTGAAAGGATCACATGTTTTATGTGACTGCATGATGACTTTTTAGATTTTTCTTCGATTTCGCTCATTTCCTCTCAATGGTTGGCCTAATCATAAAATTGAGAAAAGAGAACATTAGGACCTTATTTATCTCCTTAAAACTACTAAAACCTAAGCAAAACATGGGGATAAAAGGAGTATTTAAGATACTCATCAACATATATTATACTTATGTCATTACATACAAGGAACTAATCAAGCAAACACGGAAAATCAAATCACCACCTCTCAATCTTGGTCATTCTTCTTTATTAAACCGTCGATTCTCCTAACAACCAAAGCTTGTAGGATTTGGGTTTAATATAAATATTATGTTTTATACCCTCTCTCATATGGAGAGTCAAAATATGTGATAGGTCCCAGTCAGAAGCAGGATAATAAGCAAAGAAAATAGTTCAATTTAGGGCAAGAACAAACCACAAACAAACTTTTTATTTTCGAATTCTCCACTCCCCAAATGATAACATTGAGTGTTTAAATACAAAGCAACGAACTTTTCCTAGCCTAATATCATACCACTAACAAAGTGGCTAAAGACTTAAAATTAAACCCTAAATATTTGGGAAGTAGTGGATAATCGGCTTGCCACTAAAAGAAAGTAGTTGAACACTTGGATTAAAATAGTAAATGAATAATGTAATGATATTAAATAAATGGAAAAGTGGTCAAAGACCCACTTTATTTGACCTAAAATTAAGCAACACATCAACCCACAACATGACTTGTTGAAACGGTTCCAAAAACCTAGCTTTCATAGCGTGGGTGTCTTCTTGGCACCTTGACTTTATATTCTTGCTCTATCAATATGATGGTCCACATCTTGCTTCTCTGTTAAGAAGTTAGTAGTCATTAATCTGGTGACTATTTTTGCTTAATACACACTAGATGTTCTTGTAAGGTGTGTGCCCAAAAACATTGCTGGGTATGGGCCCAAAGTCCCATATCGATTAGAAATAGGAAGACTTATGAGTTTATGAGCATGGACTATATCCAATTGATCTGATGCCTTTTGGGGAAAAAACCAAAAAACAAAACCACAAGGACTTAGTGTTGGAATATGTCTCAAATTCCTAATTATTATTAATTCATATTTGTAAAGAATATTTTATATGATAATTCTTAGGTTGTTATATTATTGTAATATTAGGTTTCCTTATAGAATAAGGAAAGTAGTTAGAAACATCACTATAAATATTCCGAGTCATGAGGGAAAAAAGTAATGAGAGAGAGATGAACTTGTAAAGTTTATAAGGGGTGTGTAGAGATGTGAGGAAGAATGGGGATACTTGGCGGAGGGAGAGAGATTTCTTGGTTCAAGGTATGAATACAACGAATGGGGAAACATGAAATGCTCTGGAACCCACCAGAAGGTTGTTTTACCTCTCTATAATATTTTTTATCAGATAATCGGGAAAGATTCCTCTCATCCTCGTGGATGTAGCATGGTCACAAATCACGTTAAAACCTAATGCATCTTTGTGTGAGTTATTCTTTAGGTTCCCTTCTATTATTGTAATATAATTAGGTTATCATATTATTGTAATATTAGGTTTCCTTCTAAAATAAGGAAAGTTGTTAGGAATATCAGTATAAATATTTTGGATCATGAGGGGAAAAAGTTATGAGAGAGAGATGGCTTGTAAAGTTTATACGGTGTGTGTAGAGATGTGAGGAAGAACATGGATACCCGGTGAAGTAAGGGAATTCACTGTTCAGGGTATGGATATAATGAATGGGGAAACATGAGATGTTTCAGGAACCCAATTGTATGTTGTTCTACCTTTGTAATATTTTATCATATAGTGAAAGATCTTCTCATCCTGGGGATGTGCATAGTCGGGCCGAATCCATGTTAAAACTCAGGCATCTTGTATATTTTTAGGTTTCCTTCTATTTTTGTAATATAATTAGGTTATTATATTATTGTAACATTAGGTTTCCTTCTAGAATAAGGAAATTCATTAGGAATATCAATATAAATGTTCTGGATCATGAGGGGAAAAAGTTATAAGAGAGAGAAGAGCTTGTAAAGTTTATATGGGGTGTGTAGAGATGTGAGGAAGAACGGGGATACCCGGTGGAGTGAGGAATTTCACTGGTTCAGGGTATGGATATAATGAATAGGGAAACATGGGATGTTTCGGGAGCCCAATTGTATGATGTTCTACCTTTGTAATATTTTCTATTGTATAGTAGAAAGATTCTCTCTCATCCATGGATGTAAGCATGGTTGGTCAAACCAGGTTAAAACCTCGTGCATCTTTGTGTGAGTTATTATTTATCTTTTTGTTCTTGAATTACTATCATCTACATCAAAGCTTCCACTAGCACAACAATTGGTATCAGAGCCAAGGTTTCAGAATTGGTCATGTAGGTGGAATCCTCGGATGTCGAACATAGGTGGTAAGCCCAAATTAGTTGGCTATAGATGCATGGTTATGCTCTATCAAATAGGCGGTGTGTCTTCATGTACATGTTGCTGCTCCACGATGAAGAGGTGTTGTCCTAGATAAAAGCAAGCTCTCGAGGCAGGTGGTGTTTCCTGTAAGGCGTATGCTAGAATGCAATAGAAGCCAAGATAAATCCTAGGGTGCAGAGAGTGGATGGATGGACCATCGTTTTAGAGGAGATTCGGTTGTACTTGTTTGAGGGGAGGATTTTTAAAGAGTAAAATCTAAGATTTCTAAAAGAACAAATATTTCAAAGCATACAAGATGAAGACAGAAAGGAATTTCAGTTCAAGGTGGAGTTAATGATGGAATTTGATCAAAGGGGGAGATTGTTTGAATATGTCTCAAATTCCTAATTAGTATTATTTCCTATTTGTAAAAAATATTTTATAGGATAATTCTTATGTTGTTATATTATTGTAATATTAGGGTTCCTTGTAGAATAAGGAAAGTAGTTAGGAACATCACTATAAATATGCTGGGTCATGAGAGAAAAAAGTAATGAGAGAGAGATGAGCTTGTGAAGTTTATACGAGGTGTGTAAAGATGTGATGAAGAACGAGGATACCTGAGGGAATGAGGGATTTCACAGTTTAGGGTATGGGTACAATGAATGGGGAAACATGGGATGTTTCGAGAACCCAACTATATGTTGTTCTATCTCTGTAATATTTTCTATTGTATAGTGGAAAGATTCTCTCATCCGCATGTGGTTATTCTTTATCTTTTGCTCTTGAATTATTACGATCTACATCAAAGTCACAAGACAACACTTGCACTCCAAAATGCACAATATCATATCACACAAGATAAAGACACCCAATATATTTCCCACAAACAAACCAAGCGCCGAATCCACGACCCGCTAAAACCGCGCTTAATTTGAAAATCATGCTTCACATCCTTCCTAAAATACAGAAAAAGATAGGCGTGAATATTTACAGCTCAAATACATATTCATTTTTCTGATTACCAGCCTTTTTGATGTTCATTGTTAAGCAGGATTACCAAGTGGACTTTGTTATCCTATGTGTCGGACAATACAGCGAAATTCTGAAGATACCAGAATTTCCGGCGGGGAAAAGCCCAGAAGCGTTCCGAGGAAAGGTGATACATAATAAATTCAATGGAGTATGCCGCCATGGATTTCGACACAGCAGCTGAATTCATCAAAGGGAAAAGAATAACTGTGGTCGGATTCCAGAAATCTGCTCTGGACATCGCCATGGAGTGCTCAACAGCAAATGGTAAGAGATTGTTTCAGATTCCCATACTATTTTCCTGATAAACAAACAGAAATCCCACCCCCATCCCCCCAAATAGATTGAATAGAAAGGATTGAATTTTTTGCAGGAGTGCTGGAATCCATGCAGACTGTTATACAGGACCGAGCACTTAAATCATCCTGGGATTGTTGTCCATGGTGGGCCCCTTGATTATATGTATTTTAAACTGGTTTGCCGAGCTCTGGTCACAAGAAGGGCCTTCTGAGTCTCCTTACAATTCTTTCACCTTGTATATAATTGGACTTACGCTGTGTGCTACCCAAAGTCTCACACCGGTTGTGATTATGATGAATCAGCCTACTGAATTGATAATCGAGCTTAAACTTGGAGTTCACTTGAATAAAACCTGCCCTCAAATTCACATCAGCTTTTGATGCTCAAGACTCAACTTGAAGAATAGACGAGCTACTAGAACTCGACTAGACAAAGCTCGAATCAATTAAAAAATTAATAAATAATTACACTTGAAATCGACTTGAGTTTGACTTGATTGATAAAATAATAAAACTCGATTAAGCTCGCGAGTAGCTTGAATCGGATATCAGGATATTTAAACTCAGCCGACCGAGTATCCTATGAGTGTAGCCTCAGAAATTTCGCGAGCAGGCCGACCGCTTACAACCTGTGACTTAGAATAGAAGAAGCAACGACGCCCATTTCCCGGGGTCCTGCTGACCACTCCGGTCAACCTCGCGAATACCTTCGGCTCTCATATCACGGTACCCACACGAAAAGAAACGCAACATTGGCCTACACATCATACTCACCAAAATACGTCCAACTATATTATGATAGTCTCAAGAGTCATATATGTCACTTTAATACAAACATATATTAAAAATTAAGAGTTTTAATACATGTTTTGGCTAAAAATATAAGCTTGGCCAATCCGGCTTTCTTCAAAAGCTGCCCTCCTAACAGTCACGCCTTCCGAACACTCCACGACTGAAATAATTTTCCCCTCGACCAGTGAGCAATGCCCAAAGAAATGAATTATCCTACATGGGTTACTCCCCACCTAAGTGTATATGCAATGGTTCAACACAAACACATTCAAGCAAATATACGATCCCCACTAATATCTACACGATATGCATGAGGAATGTGACTCACCCTTTCCCATGTCTTGAGCCCTCATTGACTCCCTCACACATGCCTAAGCTGTTCACAAAAACACCGGCTGTCTCTCTCTCTCGCCTAAAACAAAAGGTTTTGTTCTCGAAAACATACTACCGAAGCCTCAGAAATCTATCGACAACCCGAGGTGAATTGCCGGGTGATTCTCCGAAACGCCATGGTCCGCTCCAGACGAATCACGGACAACTCTCCAAGGCAATTCTTCAAAATCTTCCTCAAATTCCTTTACAACCATTTTTCCTTTTCTTTCTTTTTCATGCCATGCACTCACACATATCGTTTCTAAAGGTTCTGGTGCATATGAAATGCATTATGCCATTTTAAACAACACATGCCAATATATCTCAATCATGCATATATTAACAAATCTACATATTAACCACATGTTATTCATTCATAATAATGATCAAAATTACCATACGGGCTAATAAATAATTCAATTCCAAGGCTCACACAATTATATTTTATATAATTCAAACACACACTCCAAGCCATTCACTCTAAGCAATATTTTGCAAAAAACACACATGGACAATTTTAGTCCAACCATCCACCTGGGCTATTTTAACAGTCCAAAAACAATGTGTGGGCTGTCCAAAATTGCCCAAAAATTCCAAAGATTCGTCCCCCTCCGAGAACCAACCACCGTCTACCCAAACACTCCAATCACAATTTAACACACAACACATATGGACCAATAATAACCAAATCACCTGACTCCATTTCAAAATAGTCCTAAAATTTCAAAGACTTCATTCCCAAGTTTCTCGGGATCGACCATACCCCGCCACTCACGACCTCATATCAACCAAACCATTTACAAGGCTCTTAAACAAAAATCAAGAACCCCTAACTCCCTGGAGTTATTCAAACTTCCCAAACCTCCAAGTGCTCATGCAGCCCTCGTCGTGAAAGAACTTCGTTTCCTACGATCGAATTGACGGCTCGATCGCCGGAAAATTGTAGAGAAGTCGGTTCTCTCTCTAAAAATCCCTTCCTTTCTCTCTTTCCTTTCTCTCTATTTTGGCTTCTCCTAAACCCGCTGGAGAGCTCTCGTCAATATGACTTCATTCCTCTCATGCTACATGTCAAATTTCTATCGCCTGGGGATTACACCTTATCCTCTTATTCACCTACTCTTGATTTTCTCCTCCATCGGCATGACGCCATGTGTCCACCCATGGCCCACACTGTTCCTCATGTTTGACTTAATTCTCGCACACGACATCGTAAGACTTTGCGAATGACCAAAATGCGCTAAGTGTTCAAGACTACCTCTATTCTCGAAAACAAATTTCGACTATCTCGCACCACGAAATTAACAGGGGCCTGGGATTCTCGCGAGACGATTCCAACTCGTTCGCTTGGCCATCCGAGATCTTAAAATTCCGGATTTTGATTTAAATTACCATTTTACATTTTTTTTCTCGTAAAATTAAATTTTCAGCTTTTACAAAGTGCGAAAGTTAATAAACATGAACAATATCTAATTGGTACTAGGTCTTGGGGGAAAAAGCTCAAAAACAAAATTACAAGAGCTTATAAACGAAAATGAACAATATTATATAAATATGGATGCGACTTCGATTTTTGAAATATATGTAAAATTAATTCTCCGATAATTCTTTGGACAGAAATGGGTGTTCTCGAAGTTTGTGGAAACTTACATAACTCACAAGCGCTGTCCCTGGCAAAGTTTGGCATGGTGCCGGAGCAAAGTTTTCATAAAGGCATCAGTTCTTGTATGACATCATCAATGTCGAGGGAGTTCTATGACAGAGTTGAGAAGGGAAGTATCATTCTGAAGAAGGGTCCCAAGTTTAGCTTCTGCATAGAAGGTTGATGCTGAGGCTACTCCTCTGGAGACTGATTTGGTCATATTGGCTACAGGGTTCAAGGGAGATGAGAAGCTTAAAGACATATTTGTGTCCCCCACCTTTGGAAACCACAACAATATTGGCTCTCTCTTCAGGTTAGCATAGTGATCTGAATTCCTTTTGAAGAAATATTCGGTTAAAAGACATCAAATACTTCAAAATTTGTGAATCTAACATCTCTAATGTTTTTTTTTTGGAAAATAATCTATTTTAAACAAATATAAATTTCTATATTTCATGTATTTACACTATCTTTTAAAAGAATGAGTTATTTTAACAAAAATAGCACATTTTTGTCTAAACACTAAAATTCGATGAATGTCGATTAAAATTAGGTTTTCAAAAGATCATTTGATCAAATCATTATTTTTTGAAATATTTTATGTTAAAAAAAAAAATTAATAAAAAATATAAATAGGCAACCAGAAATAAAAGATCAAGAATAATAATCACACATATTTACATAGAAATCCTAAATAGGAAAATTAGATGATGAGAAATCTATTGAGCCCAAAAAAACACAAATTAAAATAGAAATCCACTCATGAAAAAACTAAACTAAATACAAGATTAGAGTTGATGATGCCTTTTTTCAACCGGAATCGGGCCGAGCGGTAAAATCGCCAAGGTGACTGATTGCCTACGGCCGGGATGCAGTTTTGGATTGTCCTGCCGAGGTAGGGACCGTCGCCGCACCGTGGATCCGCAAAGTGGACGCAGCACCCTCCGCAAAAATCAAGGAAGAAGGGGGGTTGGCAAAGGCTGTGCCCGTGGCCGCTCCGACGCCTAAGCTAGCTTTCTTCGAGGCAAGAGAGATCGGCTAGAGGGAAATGTGCTGCATATGAGTTCGTTGGCCTAAGAGTGCGTGATCTTTCACTGCGGCTATATATTTATAGTTGATGTCCAACCAGCCAGATCAGACCAGGGATTTGTTCCCATTTGATGGGATTTTCTTATCAAGACGGATTTGGTAATGGATTTAGAAATAGCCGCTATTCGGGATAATCCTCCTTCCTTATCGGGGAGACCCAATCGGTGATGATCTGCTATTATTTTCCTTCCTATTGATAAGATTTGGTTGATTGGCAGGGATAATATATTGTTGGGGGTTATTCTATTTTCTCAGACTGGGCGAAATACGATCCGATTTCAGTGTGATGCCATGGACCTTCTTGGGATTCATCCAAGATCGTCTGACTGGCTGGGCTCTGCCCCTGCTTTGGGCCGGTACCGAGGGGCCTTAGGTATTGCTGGGCGCGCTAATTTTCAAGCTTGGTGAGGGCCTCAAGGTACCATTTTTCAACCTTATCAATAGCTCTGTGCTCTCGGGGGTACCTGCGGTACGTGGGCAGTGGTCAGATCGCCGCATCTACGTGCAATTTCACGTGGTCTGCTTGAGGTCGAGTTAAGGCTTACGCCGCTATATGTCTTGTGATAATGATGACTCTCTGGGTTTTCGCCGTTTCTACCTCTTCTAGTTTTTCGCAGAATCTCCTCTCGTCTCCGTGCTTCTCTGGTCCTCCAACCTCTTCCGCGATCTCGTACTTTATTTCGTCGTAGTTCTCTCGCTTCACTCCTTGCAGTCTTTTTCGTATTTTTTCCCGAGGTAGGCTTCTTCCGTCTGGGACCACCGCGTCTCTACCTTTCGTTTCTCTTCGACGGCACGACGAGGCGCTAGGTTAAATTGACTGGATTTCGCTTTTTACCGTTTTGCTTTTATTACGGGTCCGGTCAGCTTCTTCTTCTTTACGTATTGGCAATGACTCTTCGCTGTTACCGGTTTTGACTCCGTTAGGATGCTTCCGGTCGTTTCTACTTCGTGGTTGAACCCCAAAACGCTCCTGGGCGCCCTCCTCTTCCCTCGATAAGGATAAAGGAAAATAAACCCAATTAAATATCCCTGTGGGTCGACACCTAAATACGCTCGTCCAACATGTCGCGACCGCTGGACCTAGCAAAGGCCTACCCTTCGTGATGGGGTTACCTTTGCCGAACGCTATCGACCGGGCGTCCGGAAGTTCGACCCCGACGCCTTGACTTTACGCAGCTTCCGTGCCTAGGATGGTATGCTTCTTCGAAGTCGCCTTTGATAATGGTCTTCGTTTTCCACCGCACCTTCATGAAAGTGGGCTCCGCAACATTTCAATAACCGTCATTCTCAACTCGCTCCTAACACTGAGGTATTTTGGTGGGTCGATATTCCTTTTTTAGGGACAAGAGGCCTGTCCCTAGTGTGGCTTTGTTACTCTATCTTTAGCCCAGCTGAGACTACCAAGGGCTTCCTTTATTTCCAGCTGAGCTCCTTTCAGATCTCGATTCCTTCCTCCCATAGGTCGGGAAGGTGGACGCTTATTTCTTTGTGAGCGAATGCGAATCGGGAGTATGGATCCTTCCGACAAGGACGACACTGGGCGCTCCGGTGGCTGGACCCACCCCGATAATCTTCGTGAGGCTCGTCTGCTTTCGCAAGATAACTCAGGTGAAGGTCACGAATATTTCCGATTCAGATTATTCTCATGCTCCTGTGTGCTCGACTCGACCCACGTCGAAGATAATATCGTAGTTTCCAAATGGGCTGGCTATCGTCCCGCCGTCCCACGTAGAGTCACAAAACTCCGACATTCCTAGTCCATCTGACTCCGAGGTCCACGCTGCTCCATCGGGCTCGAGGCCCCGCCTCCTTCCACCACGGGAGTCTCTCCCATTAGCTTTACCGCACCCACTCCCTACTAGGGGAGAAATTTTGTCCAAATGGGGGCACCGTCTTAAGCCCTGGGAGTGCAACCGGAAAAATCAAGCTCCACCGAGAAAGATCGGCCGGCTTCGACAAGGTTCGGGAATCGGGGCGTCTCCGAATTTCATTTAAAGCGGAGCTGGCATAGCCGTCGCGACCGAGGCCCAGGGTCACGAGCTCTCCGTCCCTCTGTTTTCCCGCCACAGCGCAAAAACTCGATGGAGCCGCCGAAACTACCGCTGGCGCCTATTATCGTCTGGGAACCCGCTCTTCTCAAGAGTGCTAGCCACCGCGGCGAAGAGTCAAGAGAAAATCGGGAATCAAAAGTCGCGGCGATGAGGACTCTTCGCTTTTCAATACGAACTCGCGCAGCGACCGTCTGTCCTATGATTCTGACCTGAGGTCGAAAGCGCTGCCGGCTGATGAGGCTCGGCTCTATCCTTCGGGGTTGCCCCAAGTCCCTCGTGACCGATAGTGTCTGCTTTCAAAGGATCCGCGGTCGATGTTGACTTCATGTTTAATGTGCAGGTAGCCACTCATTTGAAGGGTCTGACCGATAAGGCCAAACTAAACGAAAAGCATGTAAAAATCTCCCGGATTTATAAGGCGAAGGCGGCCTCTCTTTCTTCTGAGCGGACCGAGCTGCAAGAACGGCGCAAATGTATGACCAAGAGGTGGAGAGACTTGCAAACTGACGAAGCATACAATACGGGCCGTGTTCTGGGCGGAAAGTAGAGAGGATGAAGTTCGGCGCAGCTTGGCGGCTAAGAAGGCGAGCTTCGGAGGTCCGTGGTGAGCTCCAGTTGCGCCAATGATCTGACGAGACCCGGACGGGCTACAAATCCTCCCAAGACGAGCTTCAAACGGCTAGGGATGATTCATCACATCCCGGGCGAGCCACGGAGTCTTAAGAGGAGGCCGCGCCCAATGGCGACCGTGATAAAGTAGCGCAGCCTAGCCGTGGCTCGGCGAGGCCTCCCGTGCCGTGGCGCCGCTTAGACACGGCCGGTCGAGGCCCTCCGAGTCAGAACGGCGGCACCGAACAGGAGTGTCGTGGATTGCGCGGATCTTCACCAAAGAATATCCTTGGTCGGGCTTCAGAGGGATGATGTTATTAGCAGATCAGGGACCAAGCCGCTCGGGCCTGCGGCTCGCTTCAGCCAGATGCCGTTAACGCCCACCCGTAATTTGACTTCAACTTCGATCTCCAGTGACGAGGAGGTGAGGAGTCTTTCTCCGCAAATTATTCGAGAACCGATACCTCGCTGAAGCCCATTCCCCTTTATCGCTTGTTCCTCCCGCTGACGCCTAGGTTTCGTACTCATTTCCGCCCCGCCTCGATATCGACTTTTATATTTTTCTTTATGTACACTCGCCTTTGTCGAGCTTAGTCTTAGACATATGTGTAGCTCTCCTTTTAATATATATTCATTTTTTATCATCTGCGTTCTCACTGTAGTATTTTCGCTTTTCTTCATTAATTGTATGGCCTGAATTGAGGGTATGAGGTGAGCAATTAAGCTCACAAACTCGTGAGCCGCCGAGGTTCTTATCGCGCACTGTACGAGCCGGACCGATTCCTCTAGGCTATAAGGGCCCTCGTATAGGCTGAGCTCGTCAAATTTGAAATGGTCTCGTGACTGCCTTGTATGCGCTGAACTGGATTTTAGTCAGTAAGGGCGAGCTCGCCAACTCGAAATACTGGACTCCACCTACCGGACCGCACGAGCTGAACATATTCCTTAGGGTCGGCACACCTATTTTGCGTAGCTCGTCACCGAGCTACCGATTCCATCTACTGATTTGACGCGCTGAAATCGTATCCCTCAGGGCCTCAGACTTAGACTATTTTTGGCAGTGAGTCTGGTCACTGTTTCCAGATTCCATCTACCGATTCGCATGAGCTGAACAGATTCCCAGTCGCACGACCCATTTTCGGCAAGAGCTCGTCACCTTGAGCACCGATCTCCATCTACTGATTCTCAGACAAGCAATAACATATCCCCAGTCGCACGACCTATTTTCTCGCGCAGCCCGTCACCGAGCTTATTGATCTCCACCTACTGACGGTACGAGTCAACGTATCTCAGTCGCATGACCTATTTTCGCGCAGCTCGGGCCAACTTAAGCTACCGATCTCTATCTACCGATTCGCATGAGTCAACATATTCCTTAGTCGCATGACCTATGCTTCAGTCGCTGAGCTCGAACGACTATCGGGCTCCATCTATGAATAGTCGGATGTGGCTCGCCCATATGAACTCGCTAATTGCGTCAAGAAGCGTAGCTCACCCATGTGAATCGCCAGAAGAGCCGTCGAACGGCCGCAAGGTGGTAGCTCGCTCATGAGAACCTGGAAGAGCTTGTCAAGGATAGCTTGGGTAGAGCTCGTCCATGAGAACTGCTGGGAAGAGCTCGTCCATGTGGACTCGTCAATCACGAACTTCTGGGAAGAGTTTGTCCATGTGAACTGCTGGGAAGAGCTCGTCTAGGTGGACTTCTAGGAAGAGCTCGTCAATGCGAACAGTTGGGCAGAGCTCGTCTAGGTGGACTTCTTGGGGAAGAGCCTGGCCCATGAGAACTCGCTCGGGAAGAGCCCATCAAGGCGGATGTCTGGGCGGTAGCCTGGTCCATGAGCCGCAGTTCCGTGCGATGTGGACCGAGTGGCGATGAAGCTGAGTGGCGATGTAGCCGAGTGGCGATGAGGCAGCCGAGCGGCGATGCACTGAAATGACCGACTCCCTCGTGCAGCGATCATCTGCAGTGTGACGAACTCGTCAAAGTGAGCTGCTAGGCTCCGGGCTCTATGGCCGAGTGGCGATGTAGCCGAGTGGCGATGTAGCCTGAGCTGATCTGACTCCTCAGGTAGCGTGACCGAGTGGCGATGTAGCCTGAGCTGATCTGACTCCTCGTGTGGGGCTGCGGACTCGCCTAGAGTGTACGAACTCAAAGTGAGCTGGGCTCGGCGTTGTGGCCTAGTGGCGATGTAGCCGAGTGGCGATGTAGCTTGAGCTGATCTGACTCCTCGTAGCGACTCGCCCGTAGTAGACGACTTCGCTAAAGTGGAGTCACTGGGCTCGGGGCGCGTGGCTTAGTAGCATGTAATGCCGGCGGGTAATGTAGCCGGGCGGCGATGTGTACCTGAGCCGATCTGACTCGCAAAGGATTCGCCCGCAGTAGACGACAACGGGGTCAAAGTGAGTCATTGGCTCGCGCCGGGTCGAGTGGCGATGTGAGCCGAAAGTGGGCTATGTACTGAAATGATCCGACTCCGGGTACAAGTGGACTGGCCCAGCAGTGTATCGGACCACAAAGTGAGCTGGCCGGGCTCAGGCGCCGTGGGCCGAGTGGCGATAGCCGAGTGGCGCATGTAGCCCGAAATGACCGACTCCTCGTAGCGTGATTCGTCTGCAGTGTGACGCAATCGGGCCAAAGTGAGTCGGCCGGGCTTCGCGCCGCGCGTCGAGCTACGACAGAAATTCGGACCGACCGACTCCCCTCGCGTACGCGACTGGCCCGTAGTAGACTAACTCACAAAGGGAGTCTGGCCCGCGGGTCGCAGACGACCGCTGGATTGAACCACAGGGTATAAGCCATTCAACTTCCTACTTTGGAAAGGTGCGAACGCTTTAATGTCGACGATGGAGAATTTGGAACGTTCAGTGACTTTTGAAAGTGCTTCGTCTTCTTATAAATGGCTATCATCATGGGCTTATACTTTGTACATTCTGCTTTTTCTGGTGCGTAACCAAAATCTGGGTGAGATGAAGCGTCGAAGTCCGGGGCGTTTCGCCGGGGATCCTTCCAAGATCTGGGATCACTTGGTCGCTCTTCTACATGCGGGAGTTGTGTTTTTCCCTAGTCTCCCCATGAGTCGATGTTGTCCCTGGCTGGGATAGATGCGTCCGGCAGGGCACGCATTTTCGCGTCGCCTTCTCCATTTCCTCGTTCTTATTTCTCTTCCTTCCCTCCTTTCTCCTCCTTCTTTTTCATCTTTCTTCCACATCTCATTCTCCCTTTTTTGTTTCTTATGCACAAACCCTTCCCACCCCCTTTTCTTCTCCTCTTTTCCGCGCTCTTTCTTTTCCTTCTCCTTCTTTTCATTCTCTCTCTTTCTCCTTTCGCCCTCTTTATTTTTTATTTTTTTTTATTTTAAGGGAACTGCTTGTATCGAGACAGAATCGATGACATCACTGATTGTAACCAATGTAATCCCGATTGGAATAAAGAGTGACTTTTAAGTCTATAAACTTTCTCATGTATTTTTCTATGTCTTATAGACCGAACTGCTTGAGATGTCTAACTAAATAACCAAAGGAATGCCAACTCGTTACATAAGAATCGATAAGGCTCTATTTAATATTACAAAACCGATGCCTACCGGTAAAAACGCTTAAGATGCCTCGTGATTCCATGTATGTGGTAAGATTTTTCCTCCCTCCTATTGAGCTCATAATCGGGCCTCGGTCCGACGACCTCGAGATGACGACGTGAAGGGCCTTCCCAATTGAGGCCCGGGGCTTTCTCCACATGCGCCTGTGTTCTTCCTTACCGGCAGAGTTTTTAAGACTAAATCACCCTAAGTATATAGCTCCCGGGGTTTGACTTTTTTATTATAATAATTGGCCGCCTTCCTTTAATAATCCTTCAGACGCTTTAAAACTTGCTCGCCATCCGTGAGTTCTAAGTTTAGGACGGTGGCCTCGTCATCAGGTTCCACTGATGCTAACTCGATCCCGAGACTTTATTCGACCTCAACTTGGCCACCGTCAAAGGTCAAGGTTGCATGAATGGGGTTTCTCGTTGCCGGGACTTATGTGTCATCCTTAGCCTATAGTACTTGGGAGATTCTGCAATTTCCTTTAAGGTCTTCCAATTTGGTCTTCAAAGGAGGCTTTAAGGGTTACGATGACTCCGGCTTTATCGTTGGATTGGTGTCTTTGGGATGGTAATAATTTTAATTAGGCTCTGACACGAGAAATCCCCAGTTGCGATGTCGACTATTTTCCGTTATGCGATACGGGGCTCTTGGAATACCAAACCTGCATATGATGGTTCGCCACACAAAGTTGCGTATCTTCTGTCTTTGTAATTGTGGCTAAGGGCTCGGCTTCCGCCAGCCAATTGAAGTAATCCTTTGTGATGATTATGAATTTGCGACCCTTACCAATGGGCGGGGTCCCGGTATGTCAAACCCCCGCGTTGGAGCGACCGAGGGCTGTGATCGGCGTTAAAGGGCTTTGATGGGAGCGTAGAGATCTTGGCGTGCTCTGGCGAGGATACGCATTTTCTTGACTAGGTCGGTTGCATGCTGAGTATTGTAGGCCCGGTGGTACCCCGCACCAGGGCTTTTTCACCTTTAATCTTTCGAGCTCCGATATGGTTCCCGCATATGCCCTCGTGTACTTCTCTCAGCACGTACTCGGTGTCTTCTCCTCGCCCTTATTTTAGCCGCTTCTTTCGGGTCGATGCGGTGAAACCCCAGTCTATAATATAATCCGAATGGGCTCCCATCAGTCGGTTGGACAGGCACGGGCAACCACCTCGCCATAGAGATCGATTGAGGGTTCCGCCAGGTACTCGACAGGTGTCGACCTGGCGGGAGTCTTCTGTGAAATTTGTGGCTGGCTTTGCCCGAGGCGTCGGCTCGGGAGTTCTGCTCGGGGACATCGCCCGACCCACTGAACCCGGCCACGAATTTTTAATATGTCACGAACTTTTCGGAGGTATAAGATCATCCTTTCACTTTTGGCCTCGTGGGGTATCTTCTATTTTGTCGACCACCAGGTTGGGATCCTTTATGAATATCTAATTTGTCGAGCTTCAATGAATGGTGGGTTGAGGCCTGCTATGTGACCTCATACTCGGCCCACGTTGTTGGAAGTATGGAATCAATCTGAGTCGCCGATATCTATTCCTTCCTAGAGAGGTGGGGTTAGACCTGCTTTCGGCTTCACTGTACGCGTTTGAGGCTCCATCTATAGAGAGTTTCCAGATAGGGAGGTCATTCATTATTTGAGCGTTCTAAGCCGGTTCCGCTGAGGAGAATTCCATGACGAAGTCAGCTAAGACTTGCCCTTTTATTGCAGTTTTTGGCTTGTATCTGATGTCGAACTCGCTCAGCTCTATGGCCCATTTCATCAACCTTCCGGAGACTTGGTTTATGTAACACTGTTTCATCGAATTATTCGTTGGAACTTCTATAGTATGAGCACAGAGTATGGTAGACTTAAGCTGCGGGATTACGAGCCAAATTAACTTTCCATTCTTAGGTACCTTTCCTCTTGCTCCTCTAGGCAGTACGCAATAAGTAAAAAAGCGGATCTTTTCAGGTTCTTGTCTCACGAAGGAGTAGCTGGTCGAGAAGTGCGGCGCAGTATAGGGTGAGGAGCTCCCCTTCAACGGGACTTACCAGAATGGGTGGAGCTCAAATATGTTTTTAAAGCCGAGAATGCTTCTTGTGCTTAATATCCATCAGGAATGCCTTCTTGAACTGGAAGAAGGTTATGGCATTTGTCACTTGCCACGGATACAGGCAAACAGGCGACAATCCTTCTCCAGTTAAACGGCCCGAACTTCAGCATAGCAGTGGGCGATGGCATGTCGAGCCCGACCTTTATTTGTCTGGTTCTTTGATTCCTCGCTGGTTGACTATGAAACCCAGGAATTTCCCGGCTGATACGCCGAAGGCACATTTAGCTGAATTCAATTTCATGTTGTAGTTTCTCGAATCACGGCAACCGGATAGATGAGTTATGGAGCTAATTTGTGATGAATTTTATGACGCCATACATCTATATCTTCCATAGTTATTGCCTAAGCGGTTTTGAAACATTCGATTCACCAATCTCGATGCTATGTAGCTCCTGCGTTTTGAGCCCGAATGGCATCCTGCGATAGCGAGTAGGTTCCTGTTGTGAAGTAATGAGCGAGGTCTTTTCTTGAGTGGCACAGGTCCATCTTGATCCCAGTTGTAGTAGGAGAGGCATCCATAAAATGAGGAGTTGATGGCTATGATGACATCTACGATGAAGTCGATTCGGCTGCGGAGAAGAAATGTCAGCTGGCGTACTTTGTTGATGTCGGTGGGGAGTCGATCTTAGTCGCCACTAGTTTGCCTTTTGGCGAGTCACGGCGTTGGCTAGCCACTCGGGTATTCTACCTCCTGATCATCTGCGAGGTTCTTCTGACTTCCTCGTTGATGGCTTTTTGTCTTTCTGGCGTGAAGCTCCTCCTCTTTGGTTGATTGGCTTGAAGGATGGGCTGACGTTATTTGGCGAGTGGTGTGGATCAATCCCTCCCATGTCAGCTGCTTCACGAAGACGTCTTTGTTTTGCTTTAAAATGGATAAGGGTTTGAGGTCTTGGGTAGCTTGGATCGATAATGTGGCGAGATGCTCCGGGTCGTCATCCAGTAATACGGGTTCCAGCTCTTCTAATGGCTCGGGTCGGTGATCCTGTCAGCGCGTATCGGGCTCATCCGGTATATGTTGTGTCGACCGCCTTTTATTTCCATGGATCTTGAGGTAACGCATTCCTGGCGACCGTTAGTCTCCTCGAACCATTCTACTCCGTTCTGTTAGGGAACTTGATCATCATATATGGTATGCAGCGGAGGATAAACTCTTGCGATGAGAGGGCACGCCCGGTAACATGTTGTAAGCAGACGGGGCGTCTACGACGAGGAACCTTGCCACGGTCGTCGCCTGGCATGGGGGATCTCCCAAGGTGAGCACTAGTTGTATTGAGCCTAGAGGTAGTACCTTTTCCCCATAAAACCCTCATAAGTGAGCATTGACGGGTTCCAGTTTCTCCCTTCCGATGACCATTTGTGAAGGTGCGCCAAAGATGATGTCGGTAGAACTCCGTTAATCAGTGGAGTGCAGATGAAGGCTGTCTTATTTGGCCCTCTTGCACGAACTACAGTGGAGTCGTCGTGAGGTGTTAGCATCCCTCAAGTGCGAATCGGGAGAAAGTGATGAGCATGTGTCGGGTCGTGGTAGTTTAGACCTTTGCTTTGTGTTGCCTCCACGTTGACGATCTTTGCGTAGGTGGGCCTTACGTCTTGACTGAACTCTCCCCGTCCTCCCTGCGAATCCTCCACGAGATTACCTGGATTTCACAAGAGGAGTTCTTTGTGTTGTGTCGTCATCTGTCGAGTGGTGGATTCTTCGGGGCGGAGCACAGTTACGAGCTTGACCTGGATCCCGATTTTCGGGGGATATAAAAGCGTCGAATTATCCCGCGCCATTATCAAGTACTCACATTTCTCTCTTGAGTTGTATGCGATCGTCCGTCTGCGATGTAGTAGTCCTATGGAGTTCCTTGATTACTTGGGATTAATCTCTTGTTGTAGGGTCGACTTCATCTGAGTTGGCCATCTCAGGAATTGTTCGTTTCGTCCGGCGCGAGGACACGCGACACGAGGCGTCGAAGTGAAGCGGCGGGGCGAGTGCGTCGTCGTCTCTCGGACTGCGGTGGACCCAGACGATCTCTGAGGTTGCCACGCCTTTTTGGGGATCGTTCTTCATTTTTCTTTGGAGATCCTTCCTGGTCGCTTTGTCTTTTGGGGCTTCGTCCTCGTCGTTTGTCTGTCCCGCTTTTTTCTTTATGAGTGGAAGAGCTCTCTTTCTTGGATATGAGGGCTTCTTCACCGTTGATATACTTCTCCGCTTTTGCGAGCACCTCTGCCATGCTTGTTTGGGGATTTTTGGATATGGAAAACATTAAGTCTTCGGTGAATCCCTAAACCAGCATGAGCAGTGATCGCCAGGCTTCTCGATCAAGTATGTCCACCTTTGGGGCTCGGCATTGAGCCGTGGACATAAGACCTCGAGGCTTTCTTGCGTACCATGTTTGATGGTCGAGGATGGTAACTTGGCTTTCTGTACGTCCTGGCTCCAATGAAGTGAGAGACGAATGCAATGGATAAGTCCCTGAATGAGGAGATTGACGACGGTGGGAGTCTATTGAACCATGCCAAGGCTGGGCCTTTCAGGGTGATTGCGAAAGCTCTGTGCTGGATCTTGTTACCCTTCTTGACTCCATTTGATTTTGTAGGTGTTGAGATGATCGGCCAGGATCTCTAGTACCATCGAATCCCTTCCACATGGCGACCGAACTTATTTGTTGGAAGGGAAGTGGAGTACCTCTCCGCTGTATCGGGTGACTCAGTTTGTTGCACCAAAAGGTGTCCATAGTGTCGGGCGCGTCCTTTCCACCACTTCCTTCGCGCGGCGAGTTCTTGGCACGGGTTCTTGGTCTCTGATTTCCCATGAGTGTTCATCTTCGGGGGTGGCGTAATTCTCATTCTCATTATGTTCCCCAAGGGCTGCTTCATTGCCTTCTTCTCCCGGGGCTAGATGCGGTCTATGCCCCCGGGCACGGCTGGATTCTGCTTCGATTTCAGCCCTTTGGGGAATATCGACATTATGCTGTCCCTCACGGGGGGCGCCAGTGTCGTGACCTTCCTGAGTTTGTCGCGCCTCCCGGGGTGGTCGGATGCGTACGGTGAGTTGTTCTAGCGTTACGTCAGGCGATTGATTAGTGAGGGCGAAGTGCTTCCACCTCGTCGATTGTTGGCTTACATTGCTTCTAAACGATGCACGGAGATTGGTATGCGCGTTGCTGGGTGATCTGCATCCTTGGAGGATTAAGCGTTACTCACGCTTGTGTTAGTGTTGACCATCGATGGCGAAATCAGTTATATTTATAAAAAGGCTATGCGTTCCCACGGTGGCGCCAATGATGATGCCTTTTCTTGGGCGGGCTGGGCGTGTAGGGAGTCGTTGGTAGGACTGGATTGCCGGCGGTGGGATCTGAGTCGCGGTTATGCGAAATTTGAGTGGGACATTGCACTATGGATCTGGGGCTATGGACGTGCACTCTCGCAAAATCAAGAAGAAGGGGTCGGCGAGGGCTTCGCCAGGTGGCCGCCTCATGCTAGTCCGGTTTCTTTAGGAAAAGAGGGGCGCAGAGGGCGAATGTGTTGCATATGGTCTGCGTCCCAAGTGCGTGCCTTTCCACTTGCGTGGGGGTGGCCATATGTTACTTAGTTGATGTCCAACGGTTAATAAGTAACTAAGTTTGTTCCCATTGGATGGGATTTTCTTATCAGTATCGGATTTGGTAATGGATTTAGAAAGAGCTGTTTATTTGGGATAATCCTCCTTCCTTATTGAGGGGAGACCAGGTGATGATCATTATTTTCATACGCTATTGATAAGATTTGGTTGGATTGACGAGGATAATATATTATTTAGGGGTTATTCTATTTTACGTATGGGCGAAATACGATATGATTTGCGGATGGACCTTCTAATTCATCCAGGTCGTCCAGCAGCTGGACCTAGCGGGCCGGACCTCGTTTTGGGGAGTACACGATGGGGGCTGGAGTATTGCGTTAGGCGTCACTTATTTGGGCTGGGTTAGTGGGCCTGCGAGCCCATTTTTCAAACCCTATCAAGAGTATTATCATTATTAATATCAATGATGGGCTATAAGATTGAATTACATCAACACAATCATATACTATTAGAGAATCCCCAGATCTATAATGTTGTTCGACAAAACTTTTAGGTTTGATAAAATATAATTCAAATCATTACATTCTGACATTTGAATTGTGATCTTACGGAGTTTCTTATTTGACCAGGCAATGCATTCAACATGAGTTCACAACTAAAGCGGTGATCGGATCACGAGATAGTCTTTCAAAACTTGTGCAGGCGGAGATGATAAGCCGATTGGCTGGTGGAGTTTCTTAATGACACATTCAAGAACATAAGCATGCATCGAGTAGATGTAGAAAGATGCGAAAGATGGAGACCGAATATATGAAGCAAAACTTCAGGGAATGACTACCCGAGAGAATCATGCATAAATTTGCTCTTCATATATGGTTCAATGATCAACTCTTGCAAGGACATGGGAGGCACCCCAAGAGGAAGAAAGGATTTTTATTTACGGGTGTTTGAGCCTTATGGTACATGGATTCTTGTCGATTTCTTGAAGTCGATGAAACGTAAATCCTCCACCAACATATATTTATTTCAATAATGTGATTTGAGTACAAAGTGCTCCATGTTGAAGGAAAGAAAGATATTAATTAATCACCCATCATGCTTAATTAGCTCATGTGGCCATGTTCAAAGAGCCATTAACTATAATAATAAATCGACTTGATATCAACGGATACGTAAATTATAATAAATAGAGAGTTTAAAAAATTATATAAATTATTAGAGCATATATGTAATTAAGTGACTTACAAGTTAATAAAATAAAAATTATTTATATTTAGTACTATTTAAATAACTATAAAACATTCACTAAAAGAATTACAAAATTATAATATACTTATTACAAATACACGTATTATAAAATTAATTAAATATTATATAAAAAATAAAAAAAATAGTTTAATTAATTGTAACTATTTATTTAAAAAATTAATTAATTTTATTTAACAAAAGCAATATATAAAAATAATTATAATTATTATAATAGTTTATGGTAAGTTAGACATTAATTTAAAAGTAATTTAGTCTTTATCTTCAAATTCCTTCTTTAAATTAATTTAAATAATAATTTATTATTATAATTTTCGCCAAAATTTGTTATTAAAAATGTTATAACTAAACTACTATTTAATATCATATCCTAAATATAAAAAATATTGATATTTGTTTCAAAAAACATAGCAAAATCATAATTAAACAAAAAAATTATCGATTAAATTAATACTAACCCATCTTTCCTCATTTAATAAATCATCCTAGGAAGTTAATAAATTTCTCAAAACTCTCCCTTCTTTCTCGTGTCTCCCTCCCCTTTGATCTTCGTCTACCCGTCCTCAGAAACATCATCCTACAATTTAATAGGCCTTCATAGCGCCACAGCTTCATCATCGTCCAATCCTTTGTACCTGAAACCCTTCCACTGTTGACCTCTCATAAAGTCTCAATAGGGAATTGTCATTTCTACAACGCCGCTCTAAAAAATTTGGTTGATTTTTGTACAAGTTTTGATTTTTAGTTATTTTGAAGAGGAATCTCCCAAAAAGTTTTGATTTTTAATTATTTTGAAGAGGAATCAAAATCTGGTTGATCTCTATACAAGTTTTGATTTTTAGTTATTTTGAAGAGGAATCTCCCAAAAAGTTTTGATTTTTAGTTATTTGCTACATTAATTAAAATGTTTAGCAGTCAAAAAATATTAATTAATTATAAAATATTAAGAAAGATGAAGAAATTGGATGATTGGAGAGAATATCCCATAAAATCGTTACCATTAATGCCTTTAAATTATGTTGTCTTTCACTTGTTTTAATTTGGAAAAGATACCAGAGAGAGGTTGGAGATAGAGTTTTTTGAATATGCTACCAAGTTCAGATAATGATTAAATTACTAATCGTACTGGTAGATCCCATGTCTTACGTAGTACATAAACCATGTACAGAAAGATGGGACAAATACATGAAGCGGGAAAGAATTATCGATATAAGACTCCATTTGTAACTTGAAAAGTATTAGAAAAAGAAAAAAAAAACTAAGAAAAATGATATTCTCATGTTTGGTTTTATCATGAAAAATATAAAAGAAAATCAAATATAATAAAATTTTTTTAAATTGTACATAATTTTTTATTTTTTATTCATTATATAACAAAAGAAGAAACAAATGAAATGAGTTTGAATAATATATATAATTAATTTTATTAAATTTAAACTCTTTGTTGGAGTATCGTGTGTGAGAATTCTTGTCAAGAAACAAAATCTATGAAGTGCTTCAGCTATTGATGTAATAGATGAATTGTAGTAAACCGTGCAACACATAAGTCCAAAGTTGTTTTGTATCTCAAGTATTGATGAATACAAGAAGGTGAGCCTTACTAGTTAAGCTGACACATTGGAAAAAATTCTCTAAATCAAGAAAGATATTTAGAAAATTAGATTTTATCCTCACGTGTATTGAGTGAGGAAATGCAAAGAATATTGTGCATATTCTGAATCAACAAAGATCTCAATAGTAAGAGATCTCATATGTAGGAGCCCAGTTGGAAAAGAAAATATCTTGCTCTATACATAAGGAAGGATATCAACCAATGATGGCAAACATATAAAACGGTTTTGGAAAATTGTGGATTTAGTCAAAATAAAGATTCTCAACCGTGCTTAAAAGCGGTAGAGACCTTTGGAGATCATCAATTAAGCACACAAATGAGGATTTCTAGTGGAGCTGTCTTTGGAGAAAGAGCAGCTATAGGTATTGCCCAAAACCTTGATGGTGAGCATTCCACTTACTCCCATTATAAAAAATAAGGTTTTTGGTGACGACTATTTAGTCACAGTCAAGTAAAATTGACAGGACCCGACCTCGATACCCTCTCAGGATTCCCCGGATGGTCCCGCCTAGTGAAGTCCCACTGTTCAATCCCTAGGGAATATCCGATGGAACCTCACTTTAAGAAAGAAAGTAAACACATGCATTAATATAATACCTCGAATATATATAAAAGATCCACAACTGACTCGAATCCACAACCGACCTATCTTCTTTGTAGGTCATAACCACAAATACACATAATAAGAAGACTCATACGAGTTCAATACTAGATCAGAGCATTCTAGAGTGTTTTGTGAATTTAGGGATACAAATGAAAAATAAATGAAGTCCAATAGATAGATAGATGAATGGGAATCACGTAGGCGTCGCGAAGAGTGATGTAGAAGGCGGCGCGAGGTAGGTCTCTGGTACTGGACTAGGAAGCAGTTTAAAACAATAAAGCGTGAGATAATAATAATCTCGAGAGAGTGGCATAATTTATAAGGAAAATAATGTTTTATTTTGAAATTCCCTCTCTCAAGGCCTCACGTCACTCTTTTGCAAGGTTCCACCATTTAAAATCATTTCACAAAAACCGAACATACCCAGTCATATTATGAAATTTATCTTAAATTTAGAGAAATTATTATTAAAACTATAACCTGAATTTATTCACCATAAATATTAAAATGGTTATAAAACACTCGAACCATGATGTACCATACCATATCCTTCATAAGCGAGTAGGATACCACCTCCACGACCCTCAACCTCGAAAGGTGTCGTGGTAATAATAATAATGATGAACCGTCGGTAAACCCGACCTCACGACCGTGGAAATAATATATAACCGTTGGATGAAACCAACCTCACGACACCGTGACAAACCAGTCTGCTTTGTAATATAAAAAGCGGTCGAACCTTTGGTATATGAGTACGTCGATTTATAATAGCAAGCGCGGTATCGCTGCTTCCGTATCTTAAGCGATCTTGTATTATAAATTAGAGGTATAAATTTAATTTCAACAACTCGATCAAATATATTGATGAATTCCAATTCATCCAATTCATGCAATAGAGAAATACACAATGAAAATATTCACCACCAGCAATTTTAAGCACATAAAACTTTAAAATATTTAACATGCTTAAAATCATAAAAATCTCAAAATTCATTTCTTAAATCAATAAATTTGCAAAGTGGTTTAAAACCTCAATCCATGTATAATATATTTAAATACCTAAATTATCCATTAACTCGGTAAAAAATTTTAAATATTAAAATGTTATTAATTCGCATGAAATGATAAGCTTTGTTTATATAAAAAGCGGATAATTATATTTATGCATAACCAACAAGTACGATCAAATAATGTATATATAAAATAATTAACCACAATTATATATCATAATAATACCCCAAAGCATTTTAAAACATATAAACCACTCACTTGACTCTGGTGCTCAGTCCTGGCTCTCACTGCCCGGGGATCGTCTCAACTCGGCGTGAGTGCTTGTAATATAATAAAAAAAAAAATGCAGCAGAGCTCGATAACTAAGCAGACATTGGGATACTGAAATGTGTTAGAATAATTTTAGAACTATGAAACTATCCAAATTGAACTCCGAAACGAGGTCGATTATCTGATGTGCCCTACGGACCCAATACCCGAGAATTAGGGCTTTTGCACAGGCTAATTTTTTTAAAAATTGAATCACTCCGATAAATCATAAAATATCCAATTTCACTAATCCATCTTCAATTTTTGCCTAATTTGACAATTGGTGCCCAATTTCAGTCCAAACCTTTTCATTAGTACTAAATGACTCGAAAATGGAAAAAACCATAACGGCGTCCAAAATTTACAAACTTTTATATCGGAAATCCCGAAGACCAGAACCACGAAGTACCCTTACCTTGGTTCAAAGAAGTTAGGTGGTGGTGAAAAACCATCCAAATACGCGCAAATTTGTTTCGTGCGTATCTTTCATGATGATGAATATGAAGAAAGGACCACGGGAATGAGTTCAGAGGGTCCAAAAATGGGGGGAAGGAGGTATGGGTCGGCCTGGAATGGCCGAAAAATGAAGAAAATCGGCGACCCACCGTGGTGGCAGCCGCCGCGTTCGCCGGCCCGATCCGGGCGCGTCCGACGGCAGTTGGCCATGAAATTTGGCCGGCGAGGTCACCTCACCTTGCCCTTCCTCCCTGGACGGCGCGTGTGCAAGGGTGGTGGCCGGAATCGTCTCCCACGGCTAAAACCCGATTGGCCTGAAAACGGGTCAAAACGACCTAGTTCGAAGTCCACGGGTCTTGGGAAATTTTCCTAGGGTTTTGGAGCTGAAAATGAGTGTTTTGGGGCTAGGGTTCTATTTGGCACGCAAAACTAGGTTTATATAGAGCATAGGATCGTTTTCAAGTAAAAACTAAGGACAGCCTTGGACATTGATGTTTGAACTTCCCAAGGCCATAACTTTTTATCCGTAAGTCGGATTTTGACGTTTAACCCGTCTATGAACTCGTATCGACGAGGCCTACGAAATTGTGTCTTAGTCAGCCCAAAATTTTCATCCTTGAAAAGAGTCAACTTGAGCCACATACTAATTGTTGGTCAAACTTAGTCAAACTTAAGTCAAAGCGTGGTTAAAAACTTGTATTATTTGGTACGGGTTGTTACAAAAATGCATTGACTAAATATGATTTTTATGTAACCATAAATGTAGATCACCCAAAAAATGACTGATGGGAATTTTAGCCATGGTTTATTGGAAACCGTGACTATGTAAAAACTAATGACGAGGAAAGAAATTTGGCACGAATCATTTAGTCAATGTTTTTCCCAAAACCATGACTAAAAATTATCGAATGTCTCTTTTGGTCACAACCATGACCAAAAGTCACATTAGTGTACTTTTGGTCACGGTTTATAGTAAAACCGTGACCCAAAGTCACATTAGTGTACTTTTGGTCACGGTTTATAGTAAAACCGTGACCCAAAGTCACATTAAGTCACAACCATGTCTAGTCTTTAGTTTTTGTTTCGGGACTACTGTCCAGAAATGGTAAAAAAAAAAAATTGGTAAAAGGTTCTAGTGTAGAATAGATTAAATGGGTCCGTGTTATTTGATTCCATGGGACTGTGTTGTTGTACTGTGTTATATGACTATGTTGTTTCCAGTACAGACCTGATTAAATGCCCATGGGACAGTGTAGTCTTGGTTGGGATTGAGTATATTGGACTGTGTTGTTCATAGTGTAATCCAGGTTGGGACTGGGTAATTGGATTGTCTTGCTCCACGAGTGGATGGAGTTTTGGATTCCACAGTGATTCGTAGGGAGTAAATACGGCGAATTTCGCAAATCGTGTAATTTCACGGCCCGAAGGCTTCTGAAATTTATGGTCTGGCCCCGCGGAGGTTGCTACGGTTTTGGCCTCGACGGACGTGATAACTTTCTCGTCCGAACTCCATTTTGGGTGTTCTTGGACTCTATGGAAACCCCATGGAGTCAAGAATCTATCCATGTGATGGTGGAGAGCAATTGGTGTTCACAACTTTGCGGAAAGTTGATGTTGTACCAAGTGTGTAGGTTGCTTGGTTGTGTTGATGCAAGAAGTTACGTGTTGACATGACCATTACCTAGCATGGCATAGGCTATATTGTGTGCATAGTATGCCATGTCTTAGCCTAGGAAATGAGGTGTGTCATTACTCGCCTAAGTAGTGATTGAGGGTCATGAATGACCAGGTATGGTTAAGCTCTAACTATGGGTTGAAGTCCGAGTGTTTTGAGACTGTTTCTGAATAGTTTGAGACTAGGTTTAAAGGTCAGTTTCAGTTCTGGCGTGGTTAGTCTCGAGACTAGGTAAGGTGTCCTAATGTCAGGGGCCGTTCGGGGCTCAGGATAAGGGCAGTTGTTAGGGTGGAAAGAATTAGGAAGGATATCCAGATGACCATTTGGAAGGGAAATCGGTTGACTTGTTGATCGATTGGTTCATTATTTAGAGAAGCTTAGGGTGCTACGGTATCCAATCGGACGACCATCAAGTCGATCGGTTCAGTAGACAATGTCTTCTTGACCTGTTTCGGGGCTGATTTGGAGCCCGGGTTTGCAACGTTTTGGGGTCGGTCTCTAGGCCATGTTGTACTTGTTTAAGGCTTGCTTCGAAGGCCTTTGTTTGTGGTTGATTGTTGTGGCATCTCTTGGTTAAGAGGTGTCATGTTTGGCTTGCAATATGGGTACATTACCATATTGGTTTGTAATGTGTTTGCTAGTGAACATGGCCAGCACATGGCATGTTATAGGATATCCTAGGGGCATGACGTGCCATGGTTAGCCTAGGGATAGAGGTAAGCCATTAGTTGCCTGGGTATGACATTGTTTGCAGTGGTAACTTTGTGCTTGTGTGTTGTATTAACATTGGTTGGTTGTAAGGGGAATTATGTAAGCTAAGATGATTGCCCACGATTGGATTCAGTGTATGGAGCTCATAACCGCGAGGTTATAGTATCCTGGGGTGCATAGTGGCCGAATAATTGGTTCTATGTTGTATATGCTATGTTTGATATATTGACATGCTTGCGTGATTTATAAGCGGGTTCGCGTGGAGCATGAATTGTCCATGGTACACGATGTAGTGTATGGTATTAGGATGTCCTTGTTGTAATCATTGTACATAGGACATGATATATAGTGCAATGGCACAACTGCATTGCATTGATGCATGATCATTGCATGACATGGGTGTGTGTGCATGGGTGTGGTCATCCATCACCATTGTTGATGAATGGGTAGTGAGCTCGTACTTTGGATGACGTCCAATAAATGTCTCACGGTTTAAAACATAAAAAGAAATATATGTATTGTGTGTTGGGCGGAGCAAGAAGGGGACCGTTAACCTCCTCAGGTGAAAAGCCTGGAACATGGGTGTATGAAGGACCAGCGATTGTGATTCGAGTTTTGTTGCCCCAGCGAAAGAACCGCGGTCATGGTTATCATAGACTTCGAGTTGTGTGATAAGTCGAGATTGACTCGGGATTAGTTTGCTTATTGGCACTTGCATTGAAATAAATTCGGTGGTGACTGGGATGTGAACATGATAATATTTATGCATAACAAATGACATTCATGTAGACATTTTAACGGATGGGTGCTTGTAGTCTGACCATTGCATGCTTTTAGGTGGAGTAGCCTTGGAGATTATCACTACTAAGTTTTGTCACCATCGTGGGACCCCCTTTTGGGGTATAGGTTTAGTACCGAATTGGTTGAACGACATCTGTGAGCCGCATGTGGGATGAAGGCAGGATGTGGCTTCATTTTGTTTAGTGTATTTCTTGTGACGGCGTTGGCTTACATTAATACATGTTTTTGTATAAAGCAGTTGTATACGAGCAGGTTGATCAAATAGTCTATTGTGTTTTATGTTAAATGTCTGCCTAGGCCAAAAGGATAGGCACATGTTTATAAAATTACACAGGTTATGCTCCTAGGACATAGGATGTAGTAATGGGATAACCGGGGTTGCAGAGGTGTCCCGAATTATTCATGAGGTTGATAGGTTGTCAGCGGACCAGGAATTGGGAGGGTGTCTAATTACCAATAGGCAATGGACTTTGCCATCACCTCTTCGTCTAGTGTTCATGCATGGATTTTGCAAGTGTTGTTTGAATTCATCAAGGAAAATAGAATTGTGGTTGGTTTATAAACATGCCTGGACATATCCATGGAGTACTCAATGATAAATGGTGTAGAGACATATGAAGTGCTATTGGTCGAAAATTGGAACCCAAAAAATACTAGGGAAAGAAAAAATTACTAAAAAAAATGATGTTGTCACGTTTGATTTTACCATAGAAAATATAAAATTACTTAAATAACAACCTTTGTAGATATTTTTCCAAAACCTATATTGCCAATTCTTGAGCATGCATGTTGATGATATTTGTCAATTATCTTACGAACAATGTATTTTCAATCCCCTATACTTTTATTTTTTTTGGCATTTATCCCTATAATTTAAAATGTTCAAACTAACCTTTTGTACTATTCAAAATATGAAAATTAAGTCTTTTTCTAACTGTTGTGGTAACTTTGTTATCTACCATTGCAATGCCATTATCTACTCTTTCAACTTAATCCCCTACACTTTCACTTTTGTTCATATTTACCCCCTCCACTTTGAAACATGGAAATTTAATTTTTATTTAAAAACTAGATAAAAATTCAAAGATCAATTTTTTTTTTTAAAGTTAGATAAGATAATTATTTTTATTTAAAGTCAAATTTCTCAATTACCCCAGATAAAAAATTATTTTTATAAATAATACTTAAATTTAACATTTATAATGAGGATCATTTTTTATAATTTTTTTTTAAAATTTATATAAATTTAACTATATTGTAATTTTTCTCGTAGTATTTTATTTTTCAAAATAACTTAAGAAAAATTTATTTATCAAAATATTTTATTTTTATTTTTATAAATTTTTTAGAATGTTATAAAATATTAAATAAATTAAAAGATAGATTTTTTTCTTAAAAAATATTAGGATTTAGTTTCTTGATAATCACTTTATTTTAAATTTATTTTTTAAAATTTAGATAATTTTTTTTTTTGTAGATAATATGTGAATTTAATATGTATAAATATTTTTAAAAAATAACTTGAAATTATTTATTTTATTTTTAATGATAATTTTGTATAATATTTTAATAATTTATAAATAAAATAAAATAATTACTTTAGATTCATAATTTATTTTAAGTTATTTTAAAATAAATATCATAGGAAGAAAATCATCTTCATTATACATGTTAAATTAATATATTATCTAAAAATTAAATATTTATCTGAATTTTGAGAAAATTAATCTTCAAAATAACAATTATTATCTTATCCACACCATTTAAAAAAAAATATCTATCTTTTAATTTATTCAATATTTATATAATAATTGTATAACGAGCAACATGAGAAAACCCTATCCTTATTTTCTCTCAACTTTTATCTCCTAGTCTTCTTTTTTTCTGAATTAAGGAGAATGATTTTTTTTGCCATTCTTGACCTTAAATCTCTACTCTACACCTGTTTAGGTATTTTCATCATGATATCGTTATTAAGCATAGATACCAGGTTTTTCGTTTATTTTTTTTTTAGGTGATTTGATGCGTCGTCTTGCAGTGCGTGTGTTGTTATCGTTGTCTTGGTGAGGTGTGTGGTTGTCGTCGTCTTGGTGTAGGGTCTTGGTTATCGTCATCTTGGAGGGGCGTCTTGGTTGTAGTCGTTGAAGTGCAATGTTTATTTGTGTGAGAGTGATTCAAACAAGCAAAATATATTATATTAACAAGAAATAAAACCAATAGTCGTCAATATGCCGCGAATAATTTGGTCATGGGTGATTACAGTCGATAGTAATATCGAATGTATAGGTTTTGAGGCGATTGATTATCTTATTACTTACTTGCAGATAATAGTTTTATCATTTATTGTTGTTAGCGATTTTGATTCATGTTTATCGATGTATTCTTTAGTTTGAATCAATAAAAATATTTTTCTCTTAAAAAAATATAATATTTGTATAACATTCTAATAAATTTATAAAAATTAAAAATAAAATTATTATGATAAATAATTGATTTCTTAAAAGATAAAATACCATAGGAAAAATCATTCTCATTATAGATGTTAAATTTAGATACTATTTATAAAAAAATAAATTTTTTATCAATGAGTAAATGAATTTATCAATAAAATAATTGTCCTATATAACCAAAAGAATTTTAAAAAATCAATATTTTAATTTTTATTTAAATTTTAAATAAAAATTTTAAAAACATTCAAAGACAATTTAAATATATATATATATATATATATATATATATATATATTAATTTAAATTTTTATAAAATATTATTTTTAAATGAGAAATAGATAAATTATATATTATAAGACAAAATTAACAATTTAAGTAGATAAAGTAAATTTATTTGAAACATTTTTAATTTTCCTTTTTTATGGTAGTATTGATCGGTCCCTAATATTGCTTAATGCTTCCGTGGGTGGGCTATAGGCCTTAAATCAGTATTCAATATTGTCTAGTCAAGAACCATAGATTAGTCAACGAGCTCATTAACCCGGCCATGGCTTTCTATCTCTATAAGTCGGACACCTTAGTCCAACCCATTGAAGATGTCTTAAAAAAATTGGTAATTGATTTTTGCTTTAGGCCAAAATTATTATTTGAAACAAGTAGGTTTCAATACATTCATAGAAATATTATTGGACATAAATGATAAAGAATGACTTTTATGGTGATTAGTACACCCTATGAAAAAATATTTGCTCCTTTGGTTAAAAAGTCAAAGAGCACAAATTTAAACCCTAACATACCCTTTTGTTATGACACCTCAAAACCTGGGGGTTCGTATACTCAGATACCATGCTGTGACACTCCAAAATCTGGGGGTCGGGCTAACAACTCGTCAACCCGCGGAATATTCGTAGTCGCTGTTGGATACATAAAAGTGTGACATTTATATAGGTTTTTAAGCCCCTTAGCTCATGTTTTGCTTTCATTTTGTGTAGAATAGGTGTTTTTAACCCTTTCTATTGTTTTTATGCTTGTGCGAAATTTGTTCGATGTTAAAATTGCACATTTTAGTAGCAGTTTGGTTTGAAGGACAATTGCATATCTTAAGTCGTCAATTTCAAGCACTATCGGGAGTTCTCGGACAGTTATGAAGTGGAGTTGGGCAATTGTGGAGACATTGGTAGTGAGTACCATCGGGTGATCAAATTTACCCACATGCAGTTAAGATCGGTGGAGTTTGAATGCAGGTACCGTCAGTGAATGCGGTACCCAAGTGTTGTTGGAGAACCAGTGAGGTTTTGGTACTGGTACCACACTAACTAGTACCGGTACCGACATGCGATCTTTGTAGGATTTAAGAGGTGATCTTGGTGAGACGCGCTCGTCTTTTTTGATTACCACTTGAGATATAATGTGGATTGTGACCCAAGCCAGCCGAGGGTAGAATTAGGGGGGGTTTGTGTTCTAGGGTTTGGACTCTCACTTTTGGAGTTTTTCTCATATTTTCTAGGGTTTTCTAGAGTATAGTAGCTAGTTTCTTCTCGTTCCTAGTTTTGAACATTTGTAATCTTCGATCCCGGTTTTATGCTTGGTACTGGGTGAGGAACTCTTGCATTTTATATTTCAACTTTGCAATTGAAGTGATATTTCTCAATTCACATTTAATATTATTGTTCTAGCATTTATGAATTAATTCCCATTTTTAATGGAGTTCTAAACCTTCATGATAGGGTTCTAACGGTGGAAACTCATCCCCTTCAAGGTAACAACACTCGGTCCCTCTCTTATGCTTCAATGGGATTTGTAGGATATTAAACACTTTCTAAAATTCTTATAAAACCTTAGCTTGACATCTTCTTGACAACGTGTGAATGAGAGATTCTTGGTACACGTTGTGCTTGATCTCAAATGCAATCTAATAATCTAATCAAATCGTCTGAGGAAGCGTTTGATATCCTTCATTTATTCTTTGTCTTACAAAAACTTTTAAAGTTATATCCCCATCCAAAAGACAAATTCATCCAATGGCTCCTAGATGAGAATGTAAGTGAGAGGTGAGTGTTACCTAGTTGGAGAAGAGTGGAAATTTTAGGATCCTATCATTCGCCCTTCTCGTTTTAAAATAGTTAAGTCAATCGGTTAACAAATCAATCAACAAAAACCCCCCAGATTTTACTTTATTTGCACATTTATTGGATAGCAATCCCTCAGGATCATCTAGGAAACCACTCCCTGTGGAAATGACCTGTGGACTCCCACGGCATTAATCTTGATGACATCAGTTCCCTCACGGCAGGAACTCATTTATTACTGAAATAGGCAGTAGTCGCCTTTTGGTTTTTCTTACAAATATACAATATTTTACAAGAGTTTGATGTACAACTCTTTTACACTTTTACATGCCAAAATATATGAAAACTAGATTGTTCTAATATATTTTACAAAAAGACTTCTCAAGGCCACAACCTTGCCTTCTTCGTACTCATGGCCTCGAAGGAGGGCCATCTTCTCATGTACTTGAAAGGGTGGTCCCATGACGGGGTGAGCAAAGCCTAGTAGATATATCTCCTACCAAGGCTACTTCCACCTAAAACTGACATGCAATGCCAATACATACAATCACACTCATTCAGTACCTACTTTGTTGTGCTGAATGTCTACGTATCATAAGATACGTTATGCCTCGATGACTTAAATCTGAGTCCTCTTGACTCCCTCGCACTTGCATATGCCAAGTGTATGAAAAACATAGACGTCCAGCATAACCACTCCAAAACAAAAAGAAGCTTTTTGTTTTGAAATTCCTAGACACATTGGATACCCCGATGCTACTTATTCCTTACCAGAAATCTTGTATGTGTTATGTATTTGTGGGCCGTGGATTTCGAGGTTCTCTTAGCGGGGGCGCCGCATGCCTATACAACATTTTTGCCAGGTTTTCATCGGTTCCTTAAACCATATACCATGTTTTTCACCTGAGGGGGTGTCTATCCCTACTTGCTTCACCCATTTACACATGTACTTTTCATGCCATGAAACCGGGAACCTCAATTTGGACGTTGTCCCATTTTATTGAGCTCACCATCAAACACCAAGCACAGTATCGATTAACCATGTCTTCATGACATACATCAAACACCAACACAGTGTCGATTTACCAGGTCCTCACGACATACATCGAACACTAAACATAGTGTCGATTTACCATGGTCGTACACCAAACACAGTGTCGACCCCAACCATGCACTCACACCCGACTCGACGTGATGTCCTATGCATAAATGCAATGCAAATGTCATTGCATGCCATTTCATGCCTACATGTACGCTATGTGTCACATGCAACATATATTTTACACTACAAGTTAAGTGTCATGGATAAATTATATTATAATTATTTCCATTTTTTGTCACACATATATCACATAATTTCACATATTCAGCATGTTATTCAATTTACAGCAATAACACATATTAGCCATTCCCGGCCATAAATCCAGCCATGCTTGGCATAAATTAATACGGACTTAGTCGAAGTCGGCTGTGTCAATACCACACAAAAACATTCAGCACAGATTCCTGCTTTCGGGCCGTACGACCCGAAGCATTTCGGATACAAGCGGAGTTCACAGCGAAGTTCGAAACAAGAACGGACCATTCCTCAACTGTCCGTGACCCAACCTAATGTTCAGCTCATGTTTTGGCTGAGCACTTAATCTTATAAAATTTTAAACTCAATGAGCTTTCTGTAGAGTCCAAGAATGCACGAATCAGAGTTCAGACGAGAAAGCTATGGCCGTCCAAAGTTGACGCGGCCTATTCACAAGGGTGGTGTGGAAATTCAGGCACGCCCCCGTTTTCCATTTTGCCCATATTTGCTTAGTTATGGGATGCCGTGTTCAGCCTCGATGGTCTCGAGAATTCATATACTTGGTCCATGACCATCCCACAATCACAAACAAACCACACAACATACAAATTCACCCGAAAATCGGACGAAACCCGTAAGCCATTACATGGCCCCTAGACGTAGAATAAAACCGAGGTAGGAAGACACCTACCTCTCGTAGTGCAGTTCCGTTCCGAGCTTATTCAGGTCCGACCACTTCACGATGCTAGTCCAGTTCCCTTCCTCTTCTCTTCTTCTTTTTCCTCTTTCTTTTCTTTTTCTTTCTTTCTTTCCTTTATTTTATTTGTTTCTTTTCTTTCTTTTCTTTTCTTCCTCCCACGAACTGATCTCAAGCAACTTCCTTCCCTTCTGATTTTCTCTTCCTCTCAGTTCTCTTTCTCTCCACGCACAGCTTGCTCTCCTTTTTTTTTTTTTTTTTTGGCTTTTCTCATTTTTCTTCATTCTCTTATTTATTTAATTTGCTTGAAACTATGAGGGGTGAGTCACCCACCTCGTCCCCGCTGCCTAGGCACGCCTTCTCATGCGGCACGCTACATCTTGGGCAGTGTCTTCACACCGGTGCCACGTGGTCACTCGTACCCCGATTCTGCAATTTTTTTTTAAAAACGTGAAATTACAACAGTCTCGAAATTCGACAAAATTCGACTAGGGTGCTAGATTTCGTGAGACGATTCCAACGGTAAAATTCGTTTCATCATCCGATATCTAGAAAAATCCCAGCTTTTCCTCTAAGACTATTTCGACAAATTACCGTTTTTCCATTTTTCTAAAAAAATTAAATTTAAATTTAAAATTTTCACTGGTTTTACACTCTCCCCCCCTTAAAAGAATTTCGTCCCGAAATTCCCAGGGGTAATCATATACCAATATTGTCCTGTGTGTAGGTAATAACTCTCATTCGATCCTAATTTATGACAACCCAGTGTTCCATCAATCAGTCCATCCCGAGGATGACATCAACCTAGGACCTATTCATGATCCTTCGGTCCACCATGAGTAGAGGCCCAGAGATCTCTAACTCTCAATTCTGACGTATCCAGTCAACCCTCACCCTAGTTCCTATGGGAGAATTCCCAAACAACGGCTTTTCTAGAGGTCTCAACCTCCAAACTCAAATCTATTACACAAGATGCAACAATAATGAATATGATGCATCCGAATTTAAATAATACTCTAGGCAACAAGTGCAAGAGTAGAAACGTACCCTGCATATCCGGTTGATCTACACGCTCAGCCTATGGTACAACGGCGTAGACACGCCCCTAGGTCCCCGAAGTCCTAGCTTGTGATCCTTATCCCTGACCTCAACCCATACTTTAGCCCCTACGGCCTGTCTCGGGCTCTGAAGGTGCTTGTGCACTCTACGACTGAAGCCCCGGTTCCTCGACCCATCTTTGGGGTGAGAAGAATAAAGCGCCATCGGTGCTGTCCGCAGATGTCTGGGACTACGGTGTCCCATATCCCTGGGATCTTCGCCTTTGTAAGCAATCCCGCTTCTGTGTCTAGGCTAGTGATAGTATAAACATATCATCGACGCTGCACGGTAGCATCCTGCGTTGGCATGCTGCACGATGGTCGCGACTTTGTCTTGAATGTCTCGTGGAACAGAAGTCCTCCGTTTCTTTCCCGAGCTAGAAGAAGAGTGACTCTCCTTCATTTTCTCACTGTCACCCTCATCTCGGATGCTCTGTGCGTCATCTATCTCCCTCTCTATGGCCATAGTTGTCTTGACCATAGAGTCCATGTCTTATAGGAGAAATCCCACAATCTTGCCCCAGATGGATAATTTCATATCATCCTCGAATTTTTTAGACCTTGTATATACGTAGCCACATAATCATCGAAGCTGTGTTAGCTCTAGACTTAGCCACATATTCCATAACTGTCATGGCTCCCTGTTTCATCTCTAGAAACTCTCGAGCCTTGGCATGCCGAGCGGATTCAGGGAAGAACTTACTCATGAAGAGCTCTCGAAAATCTCTCCATGTCATTGCCTCCAAATTTCTAGAGGTCTTCACCCAGTCCCACCACACCTGGGACTCACCCTCTAGCTGGAATGTTGCTAGTCATATCCGTGTCACATCGGAGGTAATCTGCATAGCCTCCAAAACTCTCTCTACCTACCGAAACCAATGGTTCACCACCACCGGGTCCCCTCCCCTTCTGAACGTAGGAGGATGATGCACTCTAAACCTCTGGAGGTCACTTGACCCTCCTAGTGCAGTGTGCTGAGTGCGTGGCCAAAGGTGGTAAATGCGGCCCCCATCGCTCCACAGGCACGCAGTCAAAGCCCGGGCGGTGGTCGGGTCTTGCCTCGTGGACGACCTCTGCCTTAGCGCCTCGACTTATATCTACCTGAGGTAAGATGTGATTTGAGATTATCTATTTTCATTTATCACATTAGTGGTGCATAATGCCAAACACTAATAAATAACCATTCCTACGTAATCATGCTTATTTGTTTTCCGAACCCCTAAGGTTACATTTGCTAACCCTGAATTTCTTCAATTTCTATACGCATTATCGTACATATTCACCTGACCGCGATACATCTCCCGTAGAACATATTAGAACACCAAAGCAACCAATGCACACAATCCGTGTTCTACACCCATGCCCACTAATCCTAGGTGTTTAGACACCTAACTCTTGATACTTAGCTATGACAAGCCAATATCCAAAAACATTGGTGGATACTCCCCACCCAAGCTCCTAGGTAATCGTTAACCTAAGCTTTGATACCAAGTTATGGCGCCCCAAAACCCAGGGGTCCGTATACTCAGATACCATGCTGTGACACTCCAAAATCAGGGGGTTCGGCTGACAACTCGTCAACCCATAGAATATTCATAGTTGCCTTTCTGTATATTTTCCTTACAAATATACAATATTTTATAAGAGTTTGATGTACAACTCTTTTACACTTTTACATGCCAAAATATATGAAAACTAGATTGTTCTAATATATTTTACAAAAATACTTTTTTCAAAGCCACAACCCGGCCTTCTTCGTACTCATGGCCTCGAAGGAGCGTTGTCTTCTCTTATACTTGTAAGGGTGGTCCCACGACGGGGTGAGCAAAGCCCAGTAGATAAATCTCCTACCAAGGCTACTCCCCACCTAAGAGTAACATGCAATCCACATACATACAATCACACACATTCAAGTACCTATACTCTGTTGTACCTGAATGTCCACATGTCATGAATGCAGTATGCCCCTCATGATTCAAATCCTGAGTCCTCATTGACTCCCTCACACCTGCATATGCCAAGTGTGAAAAACCGTCAAGGATGTCCCGCCCCTGACCCTTTTTCCAAAACAAAAGCTTTTGTTTTGAAATTCTCAAACATTGGATACCCCGATACCTACTTATTTTTCTTACCAAGTACTTGTGTGTTATGCATTCATTGGGCCATGGATTTAGGTTCTCATAGCAGAAGCGCCGCACACATACAACATTTTACAAGCTTTCTGGGGTTTCATGTAAAACCATATGAATTTTTACACGAGGGGGGTGTATATCCTAGCCCACCCCATTTACACCATTACTTTTCATGCCATGCAACCGTGAGCCTCAATTTGGACGTTGTCCCTACTAAGCTCGTCATCAAACACCAAACACAATGTCGATTAACCATGTCTTCACGACATACATCAAACACCAACACAGTGTCGATTTACCATGTCCTCATGACATATATCGAACACTAAACACAATGTCGATTTTCCATGGTTGAACACCAAACACAGTGTCAATACCACAAAAAACATTCAACACGCAATTCCTAGTCAGGCCATCGCCTTGAAGCATTTCCATCTCTGAGCCGGTTCGAGAATAAAGTTAGGAAGCCATAGCGGACCATTCCTCAAGCGTAGTGACCCGGTAAATGTTCAGCCCATGTTTTGGCTAAGAACTTAATCTTATAAAATTCTAGACTCAATGAGCTTTTCGTAGAGTTCAAGAACGTACGAATCAAAGTTTGGACGAGAAAGTTATGACCATCCGAAGTTGACACGGCCTATTCGCAAGGGTGGTGCAGAAATTCGGGCACGCCCCCGTTTTCTATTCTGCCCAGATTTGCTCAATTTCTGGACGCCGTTCTCGGCCTCGGTTGTCCTGATAACTCATATTCTTGGTCCATGACCGTCCCATAATCATAAACAAAACAGAAAACATACAAATTTTCTTGAAAACCAGATGAAACTAGTAAGTCATTACGCGGCCCCTAGGCATAGAATAAAACCGAGGTAGGAAGACACCTACCTCTTGTAGTGCATTTCCGTTCTGAGCATGTCCGGGTTCGACCACTGCACGACGCTAGTCCGGTTCCCTTCCTTTTCTCTTCTTCTTCCTCCTCTTTCTTTTCCTTTTCTTTCTTTCTTTCCTTTATTTTATTTCTTTCTTTTCTCTCTTTTCTTTTCTTCCTCCCACAAACTGATCTCTAGCAGCTTCCTTCCCTTCTGATTTTCTCTTCCTCTCGGTTCTCTTTCTCTCCACGCACAACCTGCTCTCCCTTTCTTTTCTTTTTTTGTAGCTTTTCTCATTCTCTTATATATTTATTTATTTTATTTGTTTGGAATGGTGGGGTGACTCCCCACCTCCCATGCGGCTGCCACGTGGCGGGCCAAATTAATCCCTGCAGCCTAGTGCCACGTGGTCACTCGTATCCCGATTCTACATTTTTTGGCATTGAAGTCGACAATCTCGAGGAATTGGTGAAGTCGCGACTAAGGTGCTAGATTTTTTGAGACGATTCCAACGGTGAAATCCGTTTCATCACATGAGATCTAGAAAAATCCCAGCTTTTCCTCTAGGACTATTCCAACAAATTACCGTTTTGCCATTTTTCTGAAAAATTTAAATTTAAAATTTTCATGGGTTTTACACTTGTCTTCCACGTCATCTTCTTCTTCTTCTACTTCTTTTTTTTCTTCTTATTCTTTCAACTGGATTTCGACCTTAACTTGACGGAGATGATAGAAGACCTTTGGCCAATCCTCCCATCGTCGTGGCTTCTTCCTCCCTCATTGGCAAGTACGATTTTTTGGGTCTCCTTTGGTTGTTTTTCCCCATTTGATCACATCCTCCCATCTTGTATTTCTTCTATGTTGATAAGGGTTCTTATTTACTCTCCATTTGATTTCATTTCATTTTTTCCGTTTTAAGAATTGTTTTTGTTGTTCATAAATTGTTCCACAATATCAATGATGAATATGTAATTCATAAGTTGCATTTTCTAATGTGTTTGTTCTTCAAAAAAGAGGAAATTTTATCACATCACTGTAAAAAGATGAAGTTAGAAAACATTTAGGATTTTCAAATTTATCCCAAATCATATTTACTACCATAACAGACAAATCTACTACCATAATATACTAAACTTACTACCATAACATAATACATATATAACCATACAACAAATCACGAAAACCAGTACATATACGGTCACTAGTAGTTGCGATTCCATTTTTATGTGATAAATCTGTATAAGATATGAAATGTATTCAATGCAAAAATCATTTACATAGCAAAACACATAGTTTACCTAAAATACTACCATAACCTACCGAGGGTACTACCATAATATATTGAATCTACTACCATAACTGCTACATAGTTGCAAATCCATTATTATCAAAGCATTTGTAGTTGCTTATTCTCAAAGCTATTATGTATGACTAACCATGAATACTTCCCATTTCACGAAAGATGACGTCAACCTATGACGTTGTCTTTATTGGTAAGAAAAATGGAGTTTGTGATCCTTGGTTCGAATGTCAATGAATGGTGCTTTTCTATAAAGGTATGTTATACAAAGTTTACAAGACTCACAATGAAGCAATACGAGCTTGGGTGCTTTATCTATTGAGATGGAAAAGAACGGACATAATTGCAACATCTTCTTCATTGAGTACTAAATAATATGAACATGAAGACAACCACTACATGAAAGAAAATACAAGTGCATTGCTGATATGTTTTGTTATTGGATCTCTAACAACATTATTGTACTTAATTGTAATTGGAAAATTATTGAAATACATTTACAAACATCATTATTTTTTGTATGCTAGGTGTTTCATATTTCAATGTTAAACAATGAAGTATTGTATATGTATTAGTTAAACTAGCAGCCATTTTTGAAATGGTGCATTAAAAGGGGGATTTTTGAAGAAACAGATGACTAAATAGACACACCTTGTTCGAAACCTTGTTTGAACGGGCTTCCAGATAGGCTTCTAGACGCACTATAGATTGATTGGACGCATATGTCATAGTGTAGCTAAACTACTACCATAACATACTGAAACTATTATCATAATATATTGAATCTACTACCATAATTGCTACATCAACTACCATAGTGAAAACTTTTAAACCAACTACAAATGAGACCACTTAGTAGGTTTAATGCATTTTTAGGTGCTTAATCCATGTTAAGGTAGTATAGGATTCAAAAGATATACAATTTGAAAGACATAATACATAGTTTAGCTAAACTACTATCATAACATACTAAAACTACTACCATAATGTACTACAGCTACTAATATAACTGTTCCATATATTATTATACTAAAAACTCCTAAAAAAACTACAATTAAGGTCATTAAGTAGTTTTAATCCATTTTAAGCTTGTTTTCTATAATGTATTATGACAAGATATTAACAACATGCTCTTAAATTGAAACCAATTGCATGTTAAAAATGAAACCATGTTAGAACAAAGTAATGAACTTAAATGAACATTGCTTTCATTTAACACTGTTTTCAAAGAAAATTTACATCAAGTCTTCTACAATCACATTTCCACTAAAAAAATTACATGAACTTAGTTTCAACAAAAGCAACAAAGCATACAATTACATAAAACAAAGCATTGCACTTCAATTTGAATGAGGCTTTCAATTCCTTCAACTTCTTCAACTCTCTCTTGAATTCATTGACTTCATTAGTTTCTCCACGATCTCTAGCCTTCAATGACTTCATAGGTTGTTGAACTTCTTTGACCTCATTCATCCTTTCAACATTTCTATCCTTCATTGCTTGAAAAAATTGATGATTCCCATGATGAGTATTGCATATCCAACACCGTGGTGGGATAAAATTTCCTTCTTTTTTATTTTATGAACAAACACAATAAAAAAATGCAATTTATGAATTATATATTCATCAATGACATTATGGAACAACTAAGGAACAAAAAAAATAATTCTTAAAAAGGAAAAACAAAAACAAATAAAATCAAATGGAGAGTAAATAAGAACCCTTATCAACATAGAAGAAATACAAGATGGAAGGATGCGATCAAATGGGGAAAACAACTAAAGGAGACCCAAAAATTCGTACCTACCAATGAAAGAAGAAGTCTTCTATCCTTTTCTTCAAGTTGGGTTGAAATCCAATTGACAGAAGAAGCTATCCTCTTCTTCAAGTTAGGTTGGAATATAATTGAAAGAAAAAAGATTCAAGTTGGGTTGGAATCCAATTGAAAGAAGAAGCTATCCTCTTCTTCAAGTTAGGTTGGAATCCAATTGAAAGAAGAAGAAGAAGAAGAAGAAGAAGAAGAAGAAGAAGAAGAAAAGGATTTAATTTTGTGCTCTTTGACTTTTTAACCAAAGAGCAAATATTTTTTCATAGGGTGCACTAACCACCTAAAAAGCCATTTCTTGTTACTTATTTTCATGGCTCGAGAACTCGGTCTAAGGGCATGGCTGTCATTTCACACCACAAGTCCGAAGGGACACAACCCTTCATCTCTGTAATTGGTTTAAATCTAATTACTACATACTTGTTTAGAGTAAAGAGGAGCATTCTAATATCACAAATTCCAAATTGCCCTACTAATAAAAACTTTCTAAATTTCAACCTTCAAGTATGAGCTAACATAAAGGCTAAAAACAATTATCCAAACACTTCTAACAACTCTGAAATCAAATAATCCAAATGAACAAAAATTCATCAACTAAATAAGGTCTGAAATTCAAAATAAAAAAAATCCTAATAAAGACGAATTCCCATTCTAGCCAATCACTCCTCGCCCGAACTAGGAGTACTTGAAAAAAAGTCAACAAATGGGGAATGAGTTGTAAGCCCAATAACGTAGATTAATGCAGTTCATCGATCAAACATTTTCAAATCACTGGTAAAAATAAGAAATATTATCATCAATCATTTTCATAATTTTTTTTTGTCATTACATTCAAATATTTAAACAAAGTCCTTTCATTTTGGATCCAAACACTTTCATATCAAATTAATTCAAATATTCAAATCAAAACTTTTACTTTTGTCACAAATATCGAAGGGTGCCCAACCGTGTGGGACTTTCAAATGGGTGGCTAGCCTCAAATTGTTCATTTTAAGATGGATGGAACCAATCACTACTAGTACTATTAACCTCTAATCGAAACCCCTAGAGGCTAGGGTTCAAATCAATTACATTCCCCACCAAGGAATGTAAAGGTCAACAATTATTCCCATTGACAAGAGCCGAATAGTGTGTGTATTACTTTGATGAGGGCGGACTCTTATAGTAAAGCATAATTTCCTAAAGTTCTGTTCATATAACATAATATATCCTTAATTTATATCCAAACGAAACATAAAGTTCGACAAACTTTTCGAGTACGAATATATTTGATCCACATTTTAGGCAAATAAGCTGGAAGCGGCGTTTTTGAATTTACGTATAAAATATAAAAAAAACTAAATTAACTTTCCATTACCTCCAAGAAAACTCAGAAGTTCTGAATAACTTTGAAAATATTCAACTAAGAGTCTATTCCACCTAAAACGAATAATTAATATAAACCATTAAAATACAAACTCTTTATTCTTATTTTTATAATTTTTCTACTATTTTAATTATTATTTTTATTAATATTGTTATCATTTTAATTATACGTCGTATCTAAATTTTCTAAGCATTCCATACCTAGGTTTTCAAGTACATGTTTTTTTTTTTTTTTGCATTTTCGCTATGCCTACCTAAATATGATTTTGACTTTTCAAAGAAATTTCCTATTTGTTAAATTCCATTGAAGTCTCGTTCGCCATCACCAGGCACTGGGGTGGTGGCGAAACCTACGTCTTTATTTTTATTTATTTACATGGTGGGTCCACTTACACTTCATTTTTATTCTATGGTGGTCCCTACCACATTCTTATTTTTTTGCGATTTGCCGATGTTATAAGCCTATATTCTTTTTTTCAAATAAAATTTTCATTTTCCTCAATAGAAAGATCATTTGACAACCTTTCAAGGTTGACCAAAATCTAAAGAAACCAAAAATTCAGCATAAAGGGATCTAGAAGGATAACAAGAAAAATAAATAAAAATCAAGATCTTACCTTTCGTCTTCTTCAACTTTATTTTCTTTAATAATGTTATTTTCTTCCAAATCTCTGATAAATCTACAAGAAAACTCATCTCTAAAACCCTTCTTCAAACTAGATTGTAAGGTTATGACCGGAAGAGACTACGTAGAAAGCAGAAAGATCATTGAATAAAATGTATTTTTATTATTTTATTTTCCTTTTTATACCTAGGGCTTCTCCTAATGAATTTACAAAAATACCCTTATGTCCAATAATATTTCTATGGGTGTATTGAAATCTACTTAATTTTCCGTTATTATTTTTAAAGCCAAACACTTTAGTTACAATTTAGTAAATTGTCTCCACTAGGTTACAAACCTAGGACCCACTTATGCCCTTACCCCAAAATTATTCAAAAGTTAAAAAATGATACGTTAATGGGTAATTATTTCAAGGATTAAGAAACTCAAAATAAGGTCATTCTTAGCCTGAAATTACCTATTTCATCGTTCTTCCCTAGATTTAGGTTTTCTCTTCCAATAAATAAAAAAGGTTTATTCAGCATCGATCTGGGTTTTTCGTTTTCTTTTGTTTTTTCGTGTTCTTATCGTCGTCTTGTTGTGGCAGATAGTTGACGATTAGCTTCATCGTGGATTTTCATGTTGATAGTTTAGATGACAAAGTTTTGATCCGATACAGTCATCATATCAAATTTTGTTTGTCAGTATACTGCAAATATGGAATCTTAGGTATTTTAGGCTTTTTTGGATTATCAAATATGTAGGCCTTGAGCCGATTATTTTTGTTATTAACCTGGATGATGTGACATCCTCTAAAGTTTTTAGCATTTTTGATTATGTATTTCTATTAATCATATTGCTAAACTCAATCCGCTTAAATATATCTTTGAAAAAGCAAATAATATTAAATAATAGACAAGAACGTTCCCCAATTTTCTACGTTGTGATCAGCTGTCACCTTTATTTTATACTTTATTTTTGCTTCGTTTCTCATGTTACCTGTGAGTCCAAGTTATTTAACTGCAAGTTACAACCCAAGTAATTATTATTATTTTTTTATATTCATCCTCAAATAAATAGCCTTACACACCCCAACGCCAATAAATTTGATCAGAAGAAACAGCAACTGTCTTTATAAAAATAATTTATGCAAATGTCCTACTTAAATAATTAAAGAAAGGAATATTTATATATATATATATATATATATATGATATGGTAAGCTTTTCATTGATATAATTTTGGAAAGGGAACGTGGGGGGAGTCTTTACATATCAATGAGTAACCCCGTAATTATAGATTGAGATGCATGTAAATCTAGATTCACTGTCTACGATGAATCTATCATCTCACAACTTGGGATCTATGTTTGCTGTCATGATCAATCTGTGTAGATGTATCTGCACGCATGGGTAAGTCTTTGAAATATTTGGTTAAAATAGATCAATAACATTAAATTTGTGAATCTAACATTTCTCATGTTTTTTCTTGAAAAATAACTCATTTTAGATAAAATAGAATAAAATTTGTCTCTCTCCATATTAGGTATTTACTTTGTTTGTTCAAAGAAGAGGTTATTTTTATTAGAAAACAAGAGCATACAGAAATCAGACCAAAAATTGATGAAAGGTCAAATTTTCAAAATTGAATTTTCAAAATGTCTTTTAATCAAATCACTCTAAGTCTTTCCAATGGAGGTCCATTAACCCTTGTTACGAACTTTAGTTATACTTGGCCTCTTGGGCAATTAGAATCTTATGCTTTCGTGCATATTACATTCTCCCTTTTCTCTAACATCCTTTCAAGACGTAAGGTTAATTTGTGCATAATCAATGCATAAACGTTTTGATATATTGTCTCTTTTTTTTATCCACCCCCCTTTATATTGTATGAAATTTTCTATTTTGAACCTAAGCCTCTATAGTTTTGTTTCAAGGCGTCTTTGGGCTCTGCCCAAAAGATCTGAGACCCATCAAAGTATTGTCGATACTTGTTAACCCACAATCCTCCCCTCGATTAGGGTTAATTTACGACCAAGAGGGTTTGAACCAGGAGCACACATATGCCCCCATTGAAATTCTATCCACACTTAACCATTGCACTAATATCCTTATTTATTAACCTATTCGAACTTATGCAGTTAAACGTGCCCTCATTGGCCAACTCTAACCCATATGGGACTTTGGTTTTTGGGCTCTGCCAAAAGATCCCAGACCCATGAAGATATCGTTCATACTTGTTAATTCATAATCCTCCCTCGATTAAAGTTAATTTACGACCAAGAGGATTTGAACCAGGAGCACACATATGCCCGACCTCACTGAAATTCCATCAACACTTAACCACTGCACTAATATCCTTATTTATTAACCTATCCGAACTTATGCAATTAAACATGCTTTTACTAGGCGATCTCTAACTCATGGACTTTGGTCACACTCCTAACGGTTTGTTTGTATAGAGGTAAAATGTGCCAGCTTTGAACCTTTTTTAATAAAACAAGAGACAAGTGGTTGGTCAATTATTGGAAGCGTATAGAATTGAATCAAGCAATGCCTAAACAAACAACAAATCTTGTCTTATATATACAAATAGAAAGTGATTCGGTAATGTGAAAAGCACATCCATAACACATGCAAATGGAGAAGAAGGTGGGCATAATCGGAGCAGGCATGTGCGGCCTCCTCGCCTACAAATACACCCTCTCCAAGGGCTATACCCATTTGTTTTCGAATCTCGGGGAAGCATCAGAGGTGTTTGGACACAGACTTTCAAGACTACCAAGCTCCAAACATCCAGATCTCTCTACCAATTCCTCGTATTTCCTATGGCCATCTTCTGTCCCAGAGTTTCCAGACCATTCCCAAGTTTTGGATTATCTTATCTCTTATGCTACACACTTCAACTTACTTCCCCACATTAAGTTCAACTCCAAAGTCCTCGGAATCGACTATGAAGGCCCGTCCGATGAAGACGTGCAGAAATGGGATCTCTGGAGCGGGACCGGTGAGCCCTTCAACTCTAAAGGGAAATGGGACATTACAGTACAGGACACAAACAGCCTCTCAATTGAGGTACAGGATTTCTGACATGTTTTTTTCTTTGTTATTCACAAAATCATAGACGGATTTGGATTGAACATGACTATCAAGCTTCACATCCCTTACGGATTCAAACAAACCAAATGAAACGACAGGACTTTCAACAGCATAAAAGTGGATCAAATATTAAAATTGGAGAGAGGTGGCTCCAACTTATGACCTCATGCCAAACCAAGCGTTCATAACATGTTAAACAAATCTTCTAAAAGATCAAGCTTCCACGATTCAGGTTTAATATGAATATCATACTTCACATCCTTTCTAAAATACAGAAAAAGATATACATATTCATTTTGCTGATTTCCAGCCTGTTTGATGTAATATTGTGAAGCAGGTCTACCAAGTGGAGTTTGTTATCCTATGTGTCGGACAATACAGTGACGTTCCGAAGATCCCGGAATATCCGGCCGGAAAAGGCCCAGAAGCGTTCCGAGGAAAGGTGATACATTCAATGGAATATGCCGCCATGGATTTCGACACAGCAGCTGAATTCATCAAAGGGAAAAAAATAACTGTGGTTGGATTCCAGAAATCTGCTCTGTACATCGCAATGGAGTGCTCAGCAGCAAATGGTAAGAGATTGTTAAATCTTAGCTTTATTTGGTGAATGACAACAAAACAAACAGCAAAAAACCCACAAATAGATTGAATAGAAAGGATTGAAATATTTTTTTTTTTGCAGGAGCGCTAAATCCATGCAGACTGTTATACAGGACCGAGCACTGGAGCATCCCGAAACACTATCCATGTTGGGCCCTAGCTTATCTGTATTTTAACCGCTTCGCGGAGCTTCTGCTTCACAAACCCGGTGAAGGGTTGTTTCTGCGTCTCCTTGCTACCATTCTTTCACCTTTGGTATATATAATCGGACTTATGTTGGGTGTACGTCCGAAATCTCATATCTGAGAGGAATAGGGTTGTAATTGAGTCGAGTCAATACTGAGCCAAGCTCGAGTTCAGCTCGATTCTCAAACTCGATCTAGTTTTTTTTTAGATATTCGAAACTCCGACTCTATAAAATAGGCTAGCTACTCGAACTTAACTCAACAAATCTCCTATCAATTAAAAAATTAATAAATAATTATATTTGAACTTGACTCAATTAAACTTGCGAGCAGTTTGAGCTGCATTGCACATCAACTCGACCTATTGCTATTTGATCTCAGTTCAACTCGACACCTCAAGTCGACTCGAGTATTCTACGAACTTAGCTCGAATAGCTCATGAGTAGCTTGACTCATTTAACCCCATAGTTAGGAAGATAAAGAATTATGAGTTATCAGAGGATAATATCCACTGGATATGAAAACCTTTGGAGAGGGGTCAAACAAAACCATAAGGGTCTATTCACCAAAAACAAAACCATGAGGGTCAATCCACCAAAGTGAACAATATCATACCAATGTGGATGTGCATGCAATTTTTCAAAATATATATAGAATTAATTCTCGACTAATTCTTTGGACAGAAATGGGTGATCCCTGAAGTTTGTGAACTACACCGCACAAGTTTCCCTAAAGTTCGGGATGGTGCCGGAGCAAAGTTTTCATAAAGGCATCAGTTCTTGTATGTTATCATCAATGCCGGAGGAGTTCTATGATAGAGTTGGGAAGGGAAGTATCATTCTGAAGAAAGCTCCCAAGTTTAGCTTCTGCAAAGAAGGCATTGTGGTTGCAGTGAGGCTACCTTTTGGAGACTGATTTGGTCATATTGGCTACAGGGTTCAGGGGAGATGATGTTTAAAACACATATTTGTGTCCACCACCTTCGAACCACATCATAATTGGCCTCTCTCTGTGTTAGTATGATGTATCTTAATTTTTTTATAAATCCTCTGCTGTAAAGAAAAATTAATAAAAATAAAAAGGTAGGCAACAAGAGCTGAATACATTGATATATATACATGAAAATCCTAAATATGATAAAAAACCACTCTGGGATGGAGACAAATCTATTGTGTCAAAAAACAAGAGTTGAAGAGAAATCCGCTATTCTGAAAAAACAAAGTACAAGACTGGTATTATCATTGGTTGAATGCTCAATGTATAAAATGATTATTTGTGTCTATGGCATAACTCTTTGCTACTATTAGAGATCCCAAAATATCATATAATAAGTAAATATTAAACTTTTTTCGTTTTAGTTTGTAAATAGAATTCAATCACCCAACTTCCTAATATCACATAAGCCCATTCTAAGTTTATAGAAATGTGATTCAACATTGATAGAAATCTATATGTCAGAAAAATGAGTAGAAGAGAAATCCACTGTAATGAAAAAGTAAGTGAAGATTGTGCATACTCACATAACATCAATGGTAATAAGAATTAGTATATGGCACAGTCCCTTTCTACTATTAGAGATCCCAAAAGATCCATAATAATGTTTGCACTATAAAACTTTTGCCACAAATAGACCCGAATCACCCAAGTTTCACATTACGAATTCTAAGTCTATCTATGTTATGTTCTGAAAATGGATCGATTCCTTAAGGAGTTTCTTATTCGACTAGGCAATGCATTCATCCGCGAGTTCCACAACTAGCGGCTATTGGATTCTCAGACAGTATTTCAAACTTGTACACGTCCGAGATGAAAAGCCGGTGGCTCGCAGAGTTTCTTGACGGCACATTCAAGCTGCCGAGCATTAAGGAGATGGAGAAAGATGTAGAAAGATGGGACAAGTACTACCTGAAACGAAATTCAGGGAATGACTACCGGAGATCATGCATATCCACTCTTCATATATGGTTCAATGATCAACTCTGCAAGGACATGGGGTGGAACCCCAAGAGGAAGAAAGGGTTTTTTTCTGAACTGTTTGAGCCTTATGGTCCCCTCGATTACCGTTCAATTTCTTGAAGTCAGTGAACGTGGAATCCTCCAACAACATATTTATTCTCTGATATCGTGATTTGAGTACAAAGTACTCCATGCTGAAGGAAAGAAAAATAATAATCATGGGTATGCATGGTATTTTTTAACATTGATTATTACGTTAAACAAATGAAGGAATTGGATGATTGGTTCTCTAGATTTTGAAAGATATCAGAAAGAGAAGATCCCATGAAATTCATTACCATTAATAATTAATACCTTTTAATAAAAGCATTTGTTCTTACTTCCATATTTCTTGTTGCATGTTCTCTTTTTTATTTTTTATTTAGAGTACAAAGTACGTACTTTATGTTGAAGGAGAGAAATAATAATCATGGGTATGCATGGTATTTTTTAACATTGATTATTACGTTAAGAAAATGAAGAAATTTGATGATTGGTTCTCGAGATTTTGAAGGAGATCGGAAAGGAAAGAGAAGATCCCATAAAATCATTACCATTAATACCTTTTAATAAAATCATTTGTACTCATCTGTATTTCTTGTTGCCTGTTCTCATTTTTTTATTTAACAAAACAGAAATTTATAAGTAAAAGTTGAAAATGTTTGTAGGAGTGGAACATCCATGTAGAGTATTATACAGGACGGAAGGATGGAACGGGCTTGATTATTAAACTTTATGGACCCTTCCTTTCACCTAAGTACCCATGGTTTTGTTTTTGTGCTTCTTTTTCAAAAGACCTTGTACAAAATGCATGTTGTTTATACTTATACACTCTTAATCCTTCTAATTCTTAATTCATGTGGAACTTTAGGCACACACCCAACAATTACTCTATCAAATAATATAATTTTTTTTTTCTTCAACGTATTTCCCAAATGTTTAGGAGATAATCATGTATAATCTTTCACAAAGTTGGGTGTTCTCCAAATTCGTGGAATCTCACATAAAGAGGGAATCCGCCCCAGTTAGTGCTCGATATCCCAAGAAACAGCTTTCGACTGCGTCAAGCCAATATAAGTGTCAAAAGGGAAGTAACCTATTGAAGAAAACTCAAGGAATTGTGGTAGATGGAGAGAGTGCACCTCTAGAGACGTAGAAGGAGGGAGTGGACCTCTAGAGACGGATTTGGTCATACTGGAAACTGGGTTCAAGGGAGATAGAAGCTCAAAAACATTTTGCCTTGCCCACCTTTAAAGATTGCATTTAACCTAATATCTACATGGTTAAATGTTTTAAAGTTGTAGCCCCGCACAATATCTACTACGCATTGATCATTACAAATACATAGAAACATATCCCAAATTCCAAGTGCCTAGAGGAGGGCCCTTTATAACCATTTAAAAGTAGTAAAACCCGTAGTCCAAAAGACAATATCTGCACTGGTTAGTACGTTGTCACATGGCTCTGCTCAAAAATGTGATAATATCTACTACGTCACTTATGATCATGGGTTCATCACATCCCACCTAGAGTTCCACATCTAATGGTAATTGGAAACTTAGAGAGTGGTTCAAACCCGTTCACATCAGGGATGATGTGCCACTGGCAATGCAGTTTCTCCATGGCACATCTGCTTACCAAGCATTAAGGAGATGGAGAAAGATGCAAAAAGATGGGACAAACACATGAATCAATCCTTCAGTATGCAAAGGCGGAGCTACTAAGGGGAGGTTAATGCCCCCCTAGAAATTTGGGAAAAGAAATATTTATATAAGGGTTTGATTGTTTGAACTCATGTTGTTCAATTTAGAGTAAAACCTAATCACCAAAATACTAATCAATTAGTAGTTACCTTTACCTTAAAAAAATTACTTATACCCCTCCGCCATTTTTAGCTCCACACACAAGAAGAAACTATCCTAAACCGTATATAGCTGCACTTCACATATGGTACAACGATCAACTTTGTAAGGACATGGGATGGAACCTTAAGAGAAATAAGGGGTTCATTGCTAAACTCTTCCAACATATGGCCCAATGGACAACAAATGCACATCCTAAGATCAAAATGGAAAGAGGTCTCATTCAGGATCAAGTTGATAGAGAAGACAACATGAAGAGAGAAATAGAGAAACTAATCCAAAAATGAATTGCAAAATTGTGATTCATTTTTACATTCGATTACAAAGAGATATTTATAAAGTGATTTAATAAACTATTTTGGAATCTCAGTTGGTTAGGAGGTTATAACCATATGACCGCCGGGCTTATCATCCTCCTCGCCCGCAAGAATAAAGGACGCAGAGCTTGCTTTCTCGAGCAAAACTAGTAGATAGATGCTTAGTCATAATATATGCCACTTGATTAATGGATGGCACATGACAAATGTCCAATTCATGTCTTAATACCTTCTCTTGAACAAAATGTAGATTGAGTTCAATATGTTTTGATTGAGAATGAAAGATTGGATTATGTGCTAAGTGTTCAACACTCTGATTGTCACACCAAACAATAGGAGTTGGAGTTCGCAAACTAATTATACTACAAGAAAGAAGCAAATTAGAAACGGCCAAATCCGTTTCTAATTCCATAGCTATTTGAAAATAGCGACGGAATTAGAAACGGGAATAGACCGTTTCAAAAAGACTCCTTTCTAAATTTTAGAAACGGAATTTGTGTGTGCGTTTCTAATTTTTGCAATGGAAAATTTCCATTTTTAAACATAGTGTCGGAATAGAAACCCTATTTCCGTTTCTAAATGTGCAAAATAGAAAGAGAATTTTCGTTTCTAACCTGACACTAAAATAGCGACGGAATAGAAACGCTATTTCCGTTTCTAAATTTACAAAGTAGAAAGGGAATTTCCGTTTCCAACCCGATACTAAAATAGCGATTATAGGTTTTGTGAGATAAAATCGAGAAAACTGACTTTTCCGCTCATATTAGCAACGGAAATATTTCCATTTCTAAATAAAGACGGATGTTACATTTCAACTTTGCGACATTAGCAACGGAAATAGAAATGGAATGTTCCGTTTCTAAAATAATTGCAAATGGATACAGAATAGAAACGGATTTGAAACGGAACTTCCGTTGCTAAAAATAGAAACGGAATGTTCCGTTTCTAAAATAATTGCAAATGGGTACAAAATAGAAATGGATTTGAAACAGAACTTCTGTTGCTAAAAATAGAAACATAAATAATTCCGCCTCTATTTTTTTTGGAATTTGGAACCGACTAGAAACGGAAATAATTCTGTTTCTATTAACTAGTTTGCTTCGCTTTTACAAAATATCCATTTCAATAGTAGCAATTTTAACCCCAATTTTTTTTAATAATTTATTAAATTGTTATTTTTCAGACTAATGAAATATTTTATTAATTACACTTTTTTGACAAAAATTTCATTTAAAAATGTTTAAATACACTCCATCTTAATATTTTTCTATATTACGATATAAATTCCAATATACAACAAACTTTGTTCATCCATCGCATATAGATTACATATATAAATTGGAATATCGCATACAACAAAGTTTACCACAACAAAGTTTAACGCAACAATGTTTAATAAAATAAAAACCTATCACCAGAGCGTCGTATGAGTAGTCACCTGAGATCCTGATGGATCTTCATCAAGGGTTGATAAATAGATGAAGCCCGCTAATCTCTATACATAATTTGGCTCCATCCGTAAAATCTTATATTTGTTGCATTTCATCCTCTTTCACTTCTTCTTTTTTCATCTCTTCAATTTGTTTGCATATCTTCATTTTTCTGCACTGCTCATTTTTTATGCAAATTTTCTTGAATTTCTACAACTCTCCCTTCGCAACCGCCATCAAATAAAGTATGGGAAGGCGAGAGGATATGAATATTTCGAGACAGAATATGGATAAAATGTAGATGCATGGGTACCAAGACCGTACACTCGCCAATTTTTCGACTCCACTCCAATGACCTGAAGGTAAATATATATGAGCAACATCAATCTCTGGAGCCTTTGTAGATTCATTTGTCAATTGAGAAGCAATTGCAACCATATTCTCCATGACTTCCTACAATTGTATAATACAATAATATATGATATATTAATTTCAAAAAAAAAACATCAAAAAAAAAAAAACAAACACGAGTGCATGGATATCTAGAATTTTTTATTTAAGGTAATCTTTGTTATAATTCACATAGGAAGACTAACAATTATATGTATGGATTGTAAATACAAAATTCATTTGATAAATAATACTCAATTAGCCAAAACCCCACAAGAAATCACATGTTATATAACAACAATTGTGGTTATGTATTTTGAATCAGGGTCGTTGACAAATGACCCAAGAAAGAATTGTGGATGTCGGGTAACTTAGACACCACTCCATTGGAGTCCCCTTTTTCCTGGACCGGGTTTGAAATCGGCGAGTCTCATGGAATCTGCAATGCAACATGCGATCACATGGCAACTGTCCCAATGTTCTCTGACGACCACGGGTCCACATACGAGTAAAAATGGCCACGTATGGCCCATTTATCCATATAAATACAACCTATATCACCGAAGCCAACAAGAGTTATTACATCACTCTTAATACAAAACATTATATCAAAACTAACATGTTCTAATATAATATACAAAACATGGAACAAGGCCAATAATCCAAATTGCTTCATAATGTTGGCCTCTATGAGTAACTGCTTGCCTCGCACATGTCCTGCATTCGAAAGGGGTCCTGTAATGGGTGAGCTAACGCCCAAAAGAGATAAGTCCTACAAGGCTATTCCCACCTAAATGCACACATGAATGGTCAAACAAACTAAGCACACACCAATCCAGACATACAATCCTAGCATATAATCCATTTTGTCATGAATTGAGATGCTAATTCATCATGCCCATGTATCAAGTCCTCACCGACTCCTCAAATATGCATTTTGGCCATGAATGAAATCCATTTCAAACAAAGGCATTGGTGTCACCCCGGAGCCAACCCTCCGATATAAATAGTGGACACACCCCATAATCTATTTTGTGACAACCCTCCGATGGTATCAATTCGGGCAATACCCGACGATTGATATTGTGTGGACAACCCCGATGTATATCAACACTTTACTGCTTTGACATATCTGGAGCACAATGTGACAACCCTCCAATAAACCGCTGTTCAAAAGCCAGCGAAACCTCCGATCATTCATGCGACCTTGCACTCTTTATCCCTAGACCAAACCAACATCAACACTAAATAATGCTGATTTTCCCATGCACTCACACCCATTTTTATGCGATGTACTTCAGGCACCAATGGTACGCAATTGTGCCATTACACTCTAAGTCATGCCTAATGTATAAAGACCTCTACATGGACAATTCTATAACAGACACTGTGATCGCAGTAAATTACGGACACTCATGTCTAATGCACACAAAGTCCATACATTCATCAAACGTTAATATACATGCAGTCATACTAACATTTATCACATTCATGTCAACACATCAAACAAGCATGCATCAACATCATTCCAACTACTACTTAGACAAGTAATGTCATATTCAAATCCCTAGGCTACATCATGGCACATAATGCCCATAAACTAGCTCTACAACATGACATGCAATAGCCATGTCCATATCAAACATCATAAAACTAATATGTTGGAGCACACATAGTTGATTATCCATACACACTTCTTAACCAAGAAATGTCATTTCAATTCCAATCACACAAACACATACAGCACATTTCATCAAGTCATTACCTAGGCAAGTAATGACACACCTCATTTCTTAGGCTAATTCATGGCATATCATGCACCTAAGATAGCCTATAACCTGCCATGTAATGGCCACTTCAGCACACAACCAACAATTAGCACACTTATTGTAACAATCAATTTTAAAACAAGGATTTGAGCACCAATTTCCATTGAAAATCATATGGTCAGATTCTAGACTCCAAGATCTTTCCATAGAGTCCATAAACACCCCAAACGGAGCTCGGACGAGAAAGTTATGGCCATCCGAAGTTGGAGGCCTTGTATTAACAGTGATTGATGCACGGAACCAGCAGGGGCCTACTGTTTTTCATCATTTTTGGACTAAATATGAGTTCAAATTTTATCAAGCTATATATGGATGGATTGTAGACTCAAAGGGATTTCCATAGAGTCTAAGAACACCAAAAACGGAGCTCTGACGAGAAAGTTACCACTGCCTGTTGGAGGTCTTTGCACAAAACAAATAGCAGACTGGCAAATGCCAGTGAAACCCACGAACAGGTTCCCTAGGGCTCCTTGTGCTCCCGCATGCTATTTTTCCCACCTGCACTCATCTCGGAAACAACCCTTTCACCCGACAACAAACCCATCCCAATTGGGACCACAATCCGGCCATAAATATGGCACAAAACTCAACCCAAAATCAGCTTCAAAGCTACCCAAAAAAAACTAGACATCATAGCTCAAAACCGGTGTAAAAAAAACATTTTTGTGGTCCCAGAACACAACCAAACAGCCCTTAGGCTCAACCAAGACCAAAACAACATTTAGATGAAATATAAACCCGAGTAGGAAGGTTCCCTACCTCTTGGAGCAAAGATGAAACTTTTTGGAGTCCCGAAGACCCGAGACCCACGGCCTTCCCCTCGAACTTCCGCTCGACCTTCGACCAAATCTGATTCAGTGTCCACCCATTGCCTCGACAAGTACTGACTAAGCCTTGGCCCGACGGAAACCGAGCAGCCGATCGCCGTAAATCTTAGAAAGAAGGTAGAGCTTCTCACTAGCTTTTCTCCAAACCGAAATCTTCGTGAAATTGCGTGTTGCTCAGACGCACGCCAAGAGTTCTATCGAGTAGATGAACTTTAAATCTGGCTCGACGGATTCGACCAACTCGGGACTCAGATCTAGAGAAGGAAGAATCTTCTCCCTCCTCACTCTCTCATGCCCACTGCCGTAATTGCCCAAAATGGGGAGAAAAAAATCCGATTTTTTCTCTCTTTCCTTTGTTTAAGTCGATCGTAGGCCTACTTCAGACCACGCGTCCACGACTCATTCGGTCGTTTCCGTCCGAAACAATTTATTTTCGTCCTCGCCAATTTATTTTTAAATGAACTCAAGTCATTTCCTAACTCTCGAGATTTTTAAGAAATTCTTGTCCTTGGGGTTACTAGATACCTAACTTAAAAATTTTATAAAGAATTCCCACTACCTAGGAATTCAACGAAACTTTTCTGAGTTTTTCGTTTTCGTGAGATGGACTCAACGACTAATCCGTTTGCTATCTCGGAAAGCTATGGGGGAATTTTCTTTCTAGGCTTCATCGTAGCAATTTCGAAGAATTTATTATTTAATTATATACTTTTAGAAAATTTTAAATTTTCCAGGGTTTTACAGTTTAAATTCATTAACGAGATTCTAGATATAAACCTCAATAAAGAGCAACTCTAGTTCAAGCGAAAGGCCAAATTATCTACATCAAACAATCAATCAAAATAAACAAAAAAGATATAAAATTGGAGATTTCGTATCAATAATAATAATATGGAAAATGATACCATATGATATTCTCTCCACATCTTCCTATAAAATTCAACATAATAAAACTTGCAGATATAAAAAATAATACAAATTCCCAACAAACACAAATCAGCCTCCTCTTATCAAAACAAATTACACTTGTAATTGCTAACTTTATCTATCACTAATCCCCTCCAATTCCACAATATTCAATAAATTCTAAATGCAATAATCATGCTAACACTAACATACATAATGAAAATAAATATTGAAAAACTTACATTAATATAATTTGACCGCTTGTCTACAAACGATTCATCCTTCTTCTTGTGAATGCGTTTAAACACCTCAAACTGTGTTGGTGGACGTCCTAACTCAGCCTCCTAAAAATAAATAATATTAACAAATTATGTACATGGCATATTTTGATTAAATTAGTATTCTTTGCATACACAAAGCTAACAACAAAATTAAATTGGAAAAAGACTTTTACCAAATCTATGGAATGTTGGATGGTCATTTTGGAGCCACCAATATGTTTTGAAGGTCCTGATCCTTCACTTGCTTTCTCTGATTGGCAATTTTGGGACGCCTTTTGGGATAAGGCCTTGAACTCTTCACTATTCCAATATTCTCACCATTTGTTCCAAACTTCTTGAACTATTTGGCTTTGCATCTTTACTATACTTCTTTCTCCATTTTCCAAGCTTGTCATTATATCGGACACTAGCCACATGTTTCCATGTATCCTTCACAAAGATCAACAAAGCAGGATTCCATTTATATTTTTTCCGCAAAAAAAAAAAAAAAATTATAGTAGTGCATTATTTGTATTATAATTATTAATAATTCAACACTTATCAAATAGGCTAAATGCATTAAATTGTACTTCAAATTCTTCCCAATAACATTCCTTCATATTTGAAGGCACTGCCCTATCACCCTCCCTAACTAGTTTCCCAAATATCTCCCGATTCTACAAGAAGTCGAAGGAATAGATCCAGAAATAAAATAACATAAGCATATAAAAGAAAAAAAAAAGATTTTTGTTAATAATTTGATATAATTTTCATTTTTATTATTTTTTAAAAATAAAGTAATGCAAACATAAATTAACATGATATTATTTTTTATTCTTGATGATAATGATGATGCAATAAAATAAATAAAAAGTTAGTTAATCACAAATTATAAAAGATTATCAACTAAAAAAAACTACATTTACAAGATAATCAACAACTAAAAAAAAAATCCATCAAAAAACAAAAAAAAAATAATAATCATGCATGAGGTAATAAATTTTTGTAAAATACGTATTGTTTATTGTCGAGAGTGGGCCGAATAAAGATTTTATCATTGGTTTGCATGCTAGGCATGAATTGTGAAAATCCAACAGTTGTCGATGCTGTAATAGCATCGAATGTACCTCGTAAGGTAGGTGGGATAGAGTTAACATTACCAGCTGGTGCTGAATGAGATGAAGATGGAATGTTAATGGCATATAATACGAGTGTGTCAAGAGGAGGTGATGCCAACGTATCCTCTGTACATGTAGGTGAATGAGGTAAAACATTTGTAGTATTGTTCCCACTGAAAAATTGTTGAATTCCTCCTCCACGAACTATTTGTTGACTTCCTCTACCCCGACCTAGGGATTGAGATCCTTGGCCACTTGAATGGTTAAATTTCTCATACTTTAATACAATTTCCATAAACATCCAAACATTCAAAGATAACAATTATAGTTAATCAATAATACATACTAACAAAAGATCAATACAAACACATTAACAAATACATAAGTTCAAAACAATTGTTATTCAATAACTTAAATATAACAGTTAAAATATATATATATATATATATATATATATATATATATATATATATATATATATATATATATATATAATATAACATCCAAGTTAATTAAAGTCTAATCATCATCGGAAATATCAAACAAATCATCTCCATCTAACTCTTGATCCTCATCTAATTCTACTATTAATTCTTGCTCATTATCTTCTTCAACATGTGCATCATCAATGTCTAAATAGTTTCCATCTTCAACAATCAATGTTTGAGGTCCATCATCCGTCATTGTGATTAATCGATGAATTTCCACAATATTCTCTTGAAATGCGTGCACATGTGATGGTGTGACTATGACATCCGCTTTCAAGAACTTCTATAACTCGATCTAGCTTTTATTTGCCAAATAGCCCACCAATAACAGATTTCTTCTATGGTCGATAAGGGTATAACACACCGGGTTCTACTTGAACTGAAGAATGAATGGATCAGATTTCGATAATAAGATTTCTATGGTGCACATCCACAAGGTTGTATTGATGATGAATTCTAATACCCAAATTTGGAATCGATCAAACCATTCACACTTAAACAACACTGTCCTCTTAATTGGTAAAGTAGATACTCCCAATTGTAGAATTTTCAAACTTAATCGAATTATAAAGTCTATTAGATGCACTATAGTTAGACCCCTTAATGCATACACCACTGTTCATTGTAGCTCTATTTGAACCATGTTTTAAAATGTGAAATTTGTATCCATTTACATAATGTATAGGATGAACGTCTATAAACTTTGTAATGGCCCTCTTGCAAGATCCTTTATTTGTCTATTAGAGATATTTGATGACGAATTATGTGCCTAATGAAGGAAAAAAATAATAATAATCAAACTATCATACTTCGGCAAGTTATTTATTTGAAGTCAAATCAAAAGTTATTTACTGACAGATTTCTCAAACTAAGATGCAAAATCTTGGTCAAGCTTAGCATCAATCGCAGCATCATCAATATGCGGTTGACTTTGCCTTAATTCGTTAGCATAAGTTCTACAAAAACAAGATTGAAGTAATTTTGAATATTAAAATTGGTATATGACATACCATGAGAAACAAAAGCTTGTAAACTTAAAATTAAATCTTACTCAATATATGGTTTAACTTCCTCATAGTTCAATAAGATATATGTGTGAGCAACATGATACTCTTGGTCATCCAAAAAATATCTTGATTTTGCTCTACCATATGATCGACTCGTATTATTGAAAATGGAAAGCATACCTTCTTGTTCCTATCCATCCCCCATACCATAATCATAATTTCGTGGCACTTTTCAATGCATAGTATAAACTTGTGACTCAAATTAGTGCGCACAAAATGTAGAAGCTTCTTCAACTAAGTACGCATTGCATATCGATCCTTCAACTTTGGCTTTATTTCTAACATTGTTTTTCAATTTTCGAAGATATCTGAAAATACTTCATTACAATAATGTTCATTTGTAAGATACATTGGAAATTATAGATGACGAAATGAAAAATATATAACCTCTCAAATGGATACATCCATCTTATTGCACAGGGCTTGCTATCATTGCTTCATAAGCTAAGTGGATCGGAAGATGTTCCATGGAGTCAAAGAAGTTTGAGGAAATGTCAAGTCTACATAAATGATGGGTATCTCCTTTTCTAAGCGCTCCATGTCTTCCTTTATTATGATGAGAAGTGATATTTTTAAAAAATTCTTATTTCCGGGTCAAGGCTTGCCTAAACATTTCCGAAGTAATTCACGAATGCCATGGTACTAGTCTCATAAACACATGGCAATCATGACTTTTCATCCTAAATAACTTATGCTTCTTCATATCAACACATATTCCCATGTTAGATGCATACCGTCGTGAACCCGAGCTCTTCAACTATTTCCGTACAAAGTTTTCTATCCTTCTCTAGATCAGAACAGTTTTAGGAATTTATTTGTTGTTTCATCCTATGTAAATCTGGACGTGAACATAACTCTTCTTTAAATCCTTGATTTACTGTCTTTAGTTTTTCTATATCTGGCGATAATATATTAAAAATATTATCAAAAAAATTCTTCTCAATGTGCATGACATCTAAGTTGTGCCTAATTAGGTTTGTTTTCCAATAAGAAAAATCCCAAAAGATGCTTCGTTTCTTCCAACCACTATGACAATTCTTGGAAATTCGTGCATTTTTCCCATCAGCATCAATTTCTGTAACCTTTTTGAAGCCATAATGTTCAATGAGCTCTAATATTTTTGCACCTGACCTAATAGGTGGTGCACCTTTTAGAACTGTCTGCCCTTTCCTATATGCCTTCTTATTCCTCCGAAATGGATGTTCCATTAGTAAGAATTTATGATGGTTATCAAACCAAGATGTCTTTCCACCTTTGCTTAGAGAAAATGCATCCAAATTCTCCATGCAGTAAGGATAAGCTAATTTTCCTACAGTACTCCATCCTGACAACATAGAATATGCTGGAAAATCACTTATAGTCCACATAAGTGCTGCTCGCATCTGGAAGTTCTGCTTACTAGATACATCATATGTTTGTACACCCACCTCCCACAAATGTTTTAGCTCCGCAATTAGGGGTTGTAGGAAAACATCCAACTTCTCTTTTGGGTTTCTCGGACCAGGCACTATAATAAACAGAAACATTTATTCATCTTTCATGCACATCCATGGCGGCAAATTATAAGGTGTAACTATCACTGGCCATGAAGAGTATTGTTGCCCTGTTTTGCCAAATGGATGAAATCCATCTCTGCAAAGCCCTAATCTAACATGTCGACTTTCAACTGCAAAAGATGGATGAATTTGATCAAAATGTTTTTAAGCTGGAGAATTTGAGCAATGCCGCATGACACCTTCTTCAATATTATGCTTTGCGCACTCATGTCATTAGCAAGTATTTTAATGTATATAATCTTTGCAAACGAGGAGTGAGCTTGGGAAAGTAATACATCTTATGAGGAACATTTTTTTCGCTCTATTAGATCCATGATGTCTTTTTATACTCGAGTGATGGTTAATGCACTTGTAACTTATTAGTTCATTGTCTTCACCCCAATATATCATGCACCCGCCAATGCAAAGAATGAATTTTTTCACAGTAAACCCAAACTCGATTAATTTTTGTACTGTAAAAGCTATTTGTCATGACATTATTCTCTGGTAACAATTCAGATAAAAATTGGCAAATGTCATCAAAACACCTTTTAGAAAAATGATGTTTCGCCTTTAAATTAAACATTATGGCCACCGTGGATAACTTTGAGTGGCCATACGGATTACTAGGCCAAACCTCTTGTTCTAATGTTTTAAGCATTTCATAAGTTCTTATGCTGCTGGGTTTGGGATATCCTTAGTGACATCAGGATTGAAGGATGGACCAATAAAATCCATTAACATTACTTGACATGCATTGTTGGGTTGGGCATATTCTATTGCAACACTTCTTTGTACATTCTGGTTTGAAGTTTGTTGCACAACTGTTTCCCCATGTTTATACCAAACATAATATTCTCTAACAAATCCTTTTTTTGCAAGATGGAATCGCACAGTTGTCTAAATTTCTGAAAACTCTTAATTCTAACATTTACTGGCCATTACATGGGCATCTTATTTTGTTCCATCCATTAATTTGGGGTGCCTTTGAGCAAAATCAACAAACCCATCAACTCGTCTAAACTTATCATCAAAAAACCCATCTCTTAATCTAACATTCATCCATTGACGATTAGTTCTCATGTTTTCCATTCCTATTAAATATAATAAGTTAGAATATAGAGGTTGAAATGGAAGGGGAATGAGACGAGCATGTGACTACTTGTGAGGAGTTGGAATTAGGAATCGTTGGAGAAGCTGGAATCGTTGTTAAGGAGATGGAAAATCACTATGGAGGAGTCAGAATTAGAACACATACAAAATCTAGCCAAGCTAACTATCATGAACCCTAACAAATCCTATTATTTGGCGTCATGAATTTTCCAACCTTATCCACGTTCCTATAAACCGTTTTATTTGAATCATATGCAATATCAAACGAAAACAATGACAAAAAAAAAAAAGTCGCCATCAGATCTGAAACACACAGTCAATATCGCCAGATAAACACCGAGTAAAACACAACAAATACATCCTAAAACACACCTTGTGGCAAACAAGATACTTGTGCGCATCTTACACCTATGCGCACCCCCGGTGCACTTTATTCCAGCTACTTCCTTTGACTAGTCTCATATGTTATTTGTTTAATTGTTTCTTTCTATTGTTTCTTGAACTATTAAATAACAAAAACAAAAAAAACAAAAACAAAATTTCATAATAAATAATTTAAAAGTTAAATGGAATTATTAGGAAAGGTTTGTGTGTAGATGAAATAAAAAGTTGCAGAGGATATTTGATTTTAAGAAATTTAGTAAAAATTGGAAAAAAAAAAACTATATATGAATTTCAGTAAGAAATGAAATGATGAAAGCTTGTTGGGGAAAATAATTTGGATAAGCACATGAAGAAACAATTATTAGTATTGATGGAATTGTAGATTTGCGTGTTGGCCACTTCTAGGATAATATAAAAACAAGGAAAAGCCTCTTGTTTCTCTCACTAACCCCCCCCCCCCCTCTCTCTCTCCATTTCGACTCTTCCAAACCAAGCAGATCATCATCTTCAACATCATCTCTCCAAATCCACCAAACCTCGTCTCTCATTTCTCAAATCAATTCCCTACCCTTTCTATTATTTTAACTAGAAAACCCTTGTTTTTCTCTAATTCGCAGCTCCTTATGCACCCAACTCATGATTCCGCTATTTCTTTTTTGTTGGTGGGTGTGGAAGGCTGATAATGGTTGTTTTTCCTTTTCTTGATCCTAAACACAGCGTATTGATTTGAGAAGATACACGCACGATTAGATCTGCCCCGATAATTCCTTCCGTGGCACTCGGTGAACTCGCTTATGGAGTCCCATCAGACAATTCCTGTGGAATGCACAAGGCCCCACCTAAAAGAGAAGTAAATACATGCAAATACCATAATACCTCAAATATATAGATAAATTCACGACCGACCTATCCAAAAGTAGGTCATAACCACAACATACATAAAAGGGACTCAATGAGTTTAATACTAATGTCAGAGCATTCTAAGAGTATTTGCGAATTTAGGATTACAAGATAAAAATAAATAGGTCTAACAATCCAAGACAGAAGGATGGGGTAGAGTACTACAAATTGTCATAGAACAAACGGCAGTTGAAGTCCGCGCGAGGTAAGCCTACGAACCGGCCCCGACCTAGGAACAGATTAAAAACACAAAAACGCGGTAATAAATCCTTTCAATGAAATTTCAGATAATTTATATGAAAATAATGCTTTTATTTTACGAAAATTTCTCCTCAAGACTCACGGCCCACTCTTTGTAATGTTCCTCGCTTAACAAACATTTCACAAAACCCAACTCTTACCAAACTCCAACAATAAGAAATCTCATACTAATACGATCGACTTCATTATCAAGAACCTTATAACCCGAATTCATTCATCACATATGAATTTGATGCATAAACATATAAACATCATGTTGCAAGCAATTAATCATGGAAAATATAATAATCATAAATTATTGAAAATACGCCTTACTCGTAAACCAACAATGCAACTGCACTACATAAAATCAACTATGTACCATACCATATGCTACCAACGATGTACCATACCCTAAACACCATCGGTGATACCATACTATAAACCAACGTATGTACCGTACTCATGTACCCATTCTTAAACCGGGGTTTCAGAACCAATTCACGCCACCGTAGAAAACCGGGACACAAACCGCCGGGTAACCCGACTCACTACACCGCGGGCACCAAATAACCGCTCGGTCAAACCGGCCTTTCACGACACCGTGGGCAACCAATAACGTCACATCATACCATATATCCATTCAAACCGCTTGCAAACCCGACCACAAAGACCGCGGGTAAAAACCCGCATTACCCAACCACAGATCAAACCGACTCACGGCACAATCGCGTGGGCGTAAAACCTGCACTACCCAACCGCCGATCAAACCGACCTCACGGCAGACCGTGGGTAAAAACCCGTATCACCCAACCGGTCGGGGATCAAACCGACCTCACGCGACCGCGGTAAAAACCCGTATCACCCAAAACCGCTTCCGGATCAACCACCACCGCGACCGCGGTAAAAACCCGTAATACCCAACCGTCGCGGGTAAAACCCGTCACTAAACCGTCTGGGATCAAACCGACCTCACGGCACCGTGGTAAAACCAGACACCCCAACCGTCGGATCAACCGACCTCACTAAGACCGCGGGTAAAAATCATGCACCAACATAATTACCGAACTCCACCCGGTACAATCTAGTACATCACCCATAACCTCTAACTCAATGTTCTTACCACGCACCTTTTCCAATGTCACCAGATCTTAGGTTAAGAACTTATGAACTTACATTCCACAACTCAATCAACTACATTGGAAGATCTTGGCTACTTCAATCCATGTCGAAATTTGAACAATACCCCAATGACCATATTCCTTAACCATTTACTAAACTCATATATTTCAAAATCCATTTCATACAACAATAATTTCTCAAGGGGGTTTAAAACCCAATCTACGTGCCCAAAATATCTAAACACCACATAATCATCCAAGAAACCAGTACAACTTCCAAACAGTAAAAATGTTGACAAAATTCACATGAAATGATAACTTATTTTATACCAGACCGATAACCACATTTATATGCAACCAACCATTTGATCAAAACAATATATATGAAAATAACAAACCACAAATATATATCGTAATAACACCCCAAATTATTTTTAAACCGCGAAACCACTCGCGCACTATAGACGCCACCCCTCGTCCCTCTCGTTGTGATCGTCTCCCGGCCCGACGTGAGTGCCTGTAATATGGGCCAAAATATCACTTAGGGCTCCAATAACTGAAACTAACAACATTGGAATGCCTTAAGGTCTAGAATACTTTTAGAACTCAGAAATCATCCTAATCAATTCGACAGTCCAATTACACAATGTGTCCATAAGTCTCTGCATCTAAAATTGGGGCTTTTCACCCGGGAGCTAATTTCTCGAAATTGAACCCTCCAATAATTCCTAAAAATATCCAATTTCACTATTCCAACTTCAATTTTTCAAAATTTGACCAATTGGTACTCTATTTCAAATTCCGACTTCTGCACTCTCCCGAAACAACCTAAAAATGGAAAACTAACCAAACGACGTCCAAATTTTACAAACCACATATAAATGGAAAGCCCAAGAGACCAGGAACTCATTGGTACCATTACCTTGGTCCAACAGTCGCTGTGGTGGCCGGAAAACCCGATCCAGCTTCGGCCGATTTCGTTTTTGTTGTAACTTCCAAACGGTGCGAAATCTGCAAAAAGGGACCATGTAGATGAGTTCATAAGGTCCAAAAATGGTGGAAAGGAGCTATGGGGTGGCCTGAAGTGGCCGGAAAATGACGGAAATCACAAAACTCAGTGAAAACGGGCGGCGTACCGCCGTCGGGCCCGCCGGCCGCATCCCTGCCGTCCGATGGCTACCGCCTTAAAATTCCACGGCCGCATTGTCCGGCGGTGGCGCACCCTCGTGGTCCGCGCAGGTACAAAGAACTCCGTCTGGGTGCCCCTCGTTTGTCCGACCTCCTGGGCTGCCAGTGGCTCTACTTACCCAAATGGTGTTCCCGGTTTGGAGAGTTTTCTCTTAGGGTTTTGGGAGCTCAAGTGTTGTTTTGTGGCTAGGGTTTCCATTTGGCATCCCAACTATGTTTATATAGGGTCTAGGGTCGATTTCGGGTCAAAATCCCGGACATAATTTGGACACTGATAAAGTGCTACTATTGAACTTCTAATAGTCGTAACTTTTTATCCGTAAGCTCTGGACAGACGCTCCACCGTCATGAACTCAGACGACGAGGCTCAATGAAATGGTGCCTTAGTCATCCAAAATTATTCATTCTGAAAAAGTCAACTTTGGTCAACCAACTAAGTGTTGGTCAAACGACTCAAACCTAATCAACTTTGGTCAAACTTAATCACACTTGGTCAAACGCGTTTCAAACTTGTATTATTTGGTACGGGTCATTACAACGAATACATCCCAAGATCGAAACACAACACATCTGAGCCGATTGAACAACAAATCCATCAAATGTTGGAGAAAGAAAACAGAAGAAAAAACAAGCATAAAACATAAAATGGATCAAATCATGCGGATCTCAGCAAATGTAAACCTAACATCCAGTGAGAGAAAGTAATGAGAGAGAGAATGAGAGAGGTCATCACCTGGTATGCGACTGTGTCTATGGAGAAAGCAGGGAGAGGGTTTTTTTCGAAAGAGGAGCTGGTGTTTAAAGTGCAGGGATGTCAATAAGGAACAAACAATAGGGTTTGTGTGGGTAGAGTGATGGGAACAGTGTGAGTGGATTCATGATTGTTGTATATGGGAAAGGGTGGTGCTTGATGGATGGTGATAGAAGATGCGGTGAGCCCCCTCCAAAGGTTCTTTTGATTTTGATTGGATATCCTCATTCAAGGCCTCGTCAAGTTGGAAATTCTGAATAAATGGTGGGGCTTATTTCGTATATCTCAAATTATTTTAAAATTAATTTTACTTAAATTATTTTTCAAACAATATTTTTCTCAAAATCCCGTATTTAGGTCCACCCCGCACCTCAATTTAGAAATGGAAAATTTTGACTGCTCTAATTCGACGAAATTGCCTGAACTAGATTGGCCAAACGAATCCAATGGTGAGGTCTGTTTTGTCAACCGAGATCTAGAAAAATTTCAGATTTGCAACCTGTACTATTCCGATAATTTACTGTTTTGCACTTTTGACTGATACCATAATTGATATCATTTATTACATTTTATATAAATAAATGTGGCCCGTTTTTTCGGGCCAAAAAATTAGAGCCCAATCGTGCCCACTCGAAGTTGGTCAAGCTTAGCTCTAACGGGTTGTTCAAATTGCTAAATTTTATTTGGCTGAGATGAGCTAAGAGACAAAAGAGACGTAGGGGGGAAGGAGTTTCTCTAAAATGAATGGCTAAGACTATGGAGTTAACTTATTCAAATGAAAATAAAATTAATATTTTTTGTAATGGTTTTACTTATAATATATTTTGGTAAAAATTTATATTTATATTTTTAAGTATGATTATGCTTATTTAAATAAATATGATTACAAAATTAAATTTTATTTGTTTTTATTTAATATTTAGCAAGAAATGGATAATAATTTATTTTTAATTTATGCTTTAATTTGTATAGAAAGGATATTTTTAGATATATTAATTTTTAATTTATGATTATGTTGATTTTTGTGGATAATTTTTAAAAGCTCTTAAAATTATTGAAATTCTTAATTTAGGTTTGGTTGAAAGTTTCACGCTATATAAGCTCGAGCTTTTCAACCATTGGATCAAAATATTCTATCATCTTTTTTGTGGGTCTTACTCCAAAAAATGATAAGAATCTAGATCTAATGTTCAAAAACTCAAGCTTATATAAGCTCGAGCATATTGTAGCTCTTCCCCTTAATTTAATATATTTTGTGTATCATCCGAGACCGATATGCAAGGGACTCTTTGAATTGATGACCAATAATGTGACTTTGAACCATGTTTCAAAAAGAGAGATTCCATAAAAATTGGGTTTTTGAGAAAATGAAATATGATATGATCTCATCAATGTTGACATCTATTTTTAGAAACGGAATTTATTCTGTTTCTATTTTTACACTTAACAAATTAATATTTATACTTTATAACGAAATATTCAAATAATTTTAATTTTTTAATATAAAAAAAATATTAATATAATTCACTTAGATTGAACACACACACACACACACACACACACACACACACACACACACACACACACACACACACACACACACACACACACACACACACACACACACACACACACACACACACACACACATATATATATATATATATATATATATAATAAAAATCCATTTTTGTTTAAAATAATTCATTTTGTAATATTTAAATTAAACTTTAATAATTTTTAATAAATTCATTTTCAGCCTATTTTTATGTTAAAATAATCAATGTTATCAAAATCAAAATTTCACTTATTTTTAATAATGAAAATTAATAATTATAAAAAAAATTTATTAGTTAATTTCTACATTAGCAATAACATTTAAAAAAATACCGTTTCTAAAAATAGCAGAATCTTGTTTCTAAAAATAGAAACGGAATACATTTCGTTTCTAAAAATAGCGACGGAATTAAATTCCGTTTCTCAAAAAATAGCGACGGAATTGAATTTCGTTTCTATTTTTAGAAACAGAATTTATTCTGTTTCTATTTTAACACATAACAAATTAATATTTATATTTTATAACGAAATATTCAAATAATTTTAATTTTTTAATATCAAAAATATTAATATAATTCACTTAAATTGAACATATATATATATATATATGATGAAGGTTTTTAATATTTAAAATCAATTTTTTTAAATAATTCATTTTGTAATACTTTTAATAATTTTTAATAAATTCATTTTCAGCCTAGCTAAAATAATAAATGTTAATAAAATCAAAATATAACTTATCTTTAACAATGGAAAATAGTAATTATAAGAAAATCTTATAGTTAATTTTTATTTTAGCAATAAAATATTAGAAACGGAATTTTTCGTCGCTAAAGGCCACCCTATTTTACCCGCCAATGTTCCCACGATAAAGTTGCCACGAAAAATTCGACCGTTTCAATTTTCGTCTGCAATTCCGTTTCTATTCTCCTGCCATTTACTCCCGCCAACAATTAGCGACGAGTTTTCTTCCGTTTCAAAATTTTGTAGCAATATTTGCTTTCCATTTCTATTCCATTTCTAAAGTTAGAAACGGAAATGGTCGTTTCTATTTTTTGTTTCTATATCGTTATTTTCTTGTAGTATAAGCTCCTGAAGGAGAGCTTGAATCCAGACAAGTTCACTAGATAGAGATACCAAGCTTCGATATTCAAATTCGGCACTGCTTTTAGAGACAATTCGTTGCTTAGTGGATGACCATGATATGAGATTGGCTCCGAGGTAGACACATAATCCACTGGTGCTTCGTCTATCATCAGGACAGGAAGCCAAGTTGACGTCACTATACCCTTGAAGCTGAAGAGAAGAAGACGGCTGAAAAAGGACACCATTGTGTAGACTGCCCTGGAGGTATCCTAAAATTTGCTTGACAATAGTCCAATGAACGTCAATAGGCTAAGCCATAAATCGACATCCCTTATTTACGGAAAAGGCAATGTTAAGTCGGGTGGGAGTACCGCATTGCAAAGCCCCAACTATGATTTTGTATTAAGTAGGATTATGCAAGGGTACACCATCTGTTTGTGAATTTGACAGACCAGACAGACCATGTGTGTTTGTTCAAGCAAATCCTGGATATATTTTGATTGAGACAAATGCATAGCATCCCTAATATATTGAACTTGAAGTCCCAGAAAAAAAAAAAAAAAAAGGTTTGCCCAGGCCACGGATTGCAAAGGAAGCATGGAGAAAGGAACCTATGAGAGAAGATCAAAATTGCTGGCTGTCAAAGATGTCATCAACATAGACAAGAATAAGAGCAGTATTAGAGGCTATGTGATATATGAACAGAGAAGAATGCCCTTGAGGATTGAAAGCCAAACTACAACAAGGCCATATGCAGCTTGTGAAATCAGGCTCTAGGAGCATGTTTAAGGCCATATAGAGAGCTTTATTGAGATGACACACACAATTTGGAAACTGTGGATCAACAAAACCAGGAGGCAGGAACATGAAAATTTCCTTTTGCAAATCTCCATTGAGGAAGGAATTTTCAAAATCAAGTTGACAAATAGGCCATCCAAAAGAGATTGCAAGGACAAGTATCAATCAAATAGTACATGGTTTAACTACTGGGTTGAAGGTATCAAAATAATCAACCCCAGGTGTTTGAGTAAAACCTTGAGCCACCAAACGGGCCTTGAATTTGTCCAAAGAACCATCTTTCTTATATTTAGTTTTGTACACCCAATGACATCCAACAATTCTAGCATCAGCTGGTGGTGAAACTAGGGTCCAAGTATTGTTCCTCATCTGGGCATTATACTCAGTTTGCATTGCATCAACCCAAGGAGGAAGTTTGGAGGCTTAGCGTGGCATGTGGTTCATTATGTTTTTTAGCACAGAACTTTCTTTATACTTTAGACTTGAAGTGAGTTACCATGGGTTGGATATTGGAAGTAGAAGGAGTTGAAACAATAGGTGAAAAGAAGGGGACTTGAAGAATTGGGGGTAAAGATTCAATGGTGGAGCATATGGGAACATTAGTAGGAGGTTGTGTGGGCTGTGGGAGAACATCAGCAGGTAGTTGTGAGGGTTTTGGAGTAGAGGTAAGAGTTGGTAAAGAAATAGGAACAGTAGTTGCATGAAATAAACATGAGGGAGCAAAGATAAGGGCTGGTGTAAGAACAGAGTTGGCAAGGGTGTTGGAGAAGGGTGAGAAACTAAATGAAAAAGAAAAGAATGTTCATGGAACAAAACATGACAAGAAATGTAGAGGCAACCAGAATGAGAATCAAGGCAGATATAGCCTTTGTGAGCAGGAGCATAACCCGAAAAACACAAGGAAGAGAGCGGTATGAGAGTTTGTTTGTCATGTAGGGACATAGGGATGGAAAGCATAAGCACCCAAAGACACGTAAATGATGATAATTAGGTGTTTTATTGAAAAGTAATTGTAAAGGAATCTAATGTTGTAGAACTTTGGTTGGTAACAAATTGATAAGATAACAAGCAGTTTGGAAGGCTTGCATCCAATATCTGGATGGAAGAGAAGCTTGGGTTGAAAGAGCTAAACCAATCTCAACTACATGACGAATCTTCCTTTCAACTCTACCATTTTGTTGGGGTGTGTGAGGACAAGAAAATATATGAGTAATTCCATGTTTTTCCATATAAGAACGAAAATCCAGAAACTCCCCCCTATTATCAGATTGTAGACATTGGATTGAAACATTTAGCTGTTTTTCAATCATCTTATGAAAAGAGATAAAAATGGGAAGAGCTTAAATTTTGTGGCAAAACTAAAAGCTATGTCTGAAAAGTCATCAACAATGATTAAGAAGTACCTAGCACCTGAAGTAGAGAGGCAAGGTGCTGGGCCCCAAAGATCCAAATGAAGTAATTCCAATGGTTTTAATGCATGAGAAGTAGAAAGAGAAAATGGCAACTGATGTGATTTTGCAAGGGGACAGAAAAGGCAAGAGTCTAAGACTTTATGTGGAGTACATGAAGATAGGACTTTATGTAAAAACATGGGTAGCAGGATGCCCAAGGCGAGCATGACAGCTTGTGGTGTCTGAAGAATTATTGGAGCTGGCTGTAACAAACGCAAAAGGTGTAGATTGAGATAAAAAGGTGTAAAGACCATCCTTAATAGTGCCCTATAGAAGGATCTAGTTGGTGACCTGATCCTTTACAAGAAAATGAGAAGAATGAAATTCAAAGAAAACAAGATTATCATAACAGGATTTAGAAACATTAATGAGATTAGTAGACAGGTTTTGGACATGAAGAACCTATCGTAACTGAAACTGTCTAGAGGAGTTTATTACCAAAATGACGCATAAGTAAGCTTTGGCCATTTATATTGGTCACTTGATTAGAACCAAGATATGGTTTAACATCTTCAAGAGACTGAGAATTGTTGGTGAGATGATGAGTTGCTCATGTGTCAAAGAACCAGTCATCTTGTAGGGGAGAAACATCACCAGTTGTGATCATGGCTTGCACAGGAACTGAAGATCTAGGAGGAAAACTGTTTTTTCTAGAAGATGATGGCCGAAAATTGTTTTGCATAGGGCCTTGAAATGATATATCAAATCAATGATAACACCTAGCAACAGAGTGCCAAATTTTCCACATAATTCACACCAAGGACGTGTAGGAAGTAAAGGCAAACAAGGTTGAGGAAAAAAGGAATGTGGATGATAATGTGGTGATCTTGGTTAAGAATAGGTTGAAGACCGGGGTTGATTGTTGGACAAGCGTGGTTGATATTGTGATGAGTGGAAAGGAGACCTCTTACCACGTTTAGCATGAGAAAAACCAGAAAAATTATGAGGCTGTGTTTGAACTGCCATATGAGTAGCTATAGAATTAAGGTCAGATGAAGAAATATTTTGGGAAGTCAGCCTTTGTTCATGTGTGATAAGCATATTGTGAACAGAATGCAAGGAAAGCTCTTCATCCTTAGAAGTAAGTGAAGCAACAATGTCATTGTATTCTGATCCGAGACCTCCAAGAAGTTGAAGTATCTGGTCAGTTTCTTTTATTGGTTCTCCTACTGCAACAAGATTGTCTGAAACAGTTTTCAACTTCAAGATGTATTCCATCATAGACTCTCTTCCCTTTTTTATAGTTTGAAATTCCAATCTAAGTTGCATAATTTGAGCCTTGGAAGAGCTTGAGAAGATTCGTTGAAGAGTAATCCATGCTTCATGTGATGTCTGATAACCCACAATTTGACTCATTATATCAGGAGTCAATGTAGAATATAACCAGTTGAGGATCGTTCGCCTCCATTGAACGAACTCGGGATTGATTTCGCCAGAATACAGTTCCTTCGGTGGACACTGTTTGACGCCGTCAATGAAATCTTCAAAGCCATTTGCAAACACAAATTCTCTATTTGAGTTTCCCATAGGATATAGTTGTTTCTGTCAAGCTTGATATGTAGAGGATGATTGAGTGTTTGTAACGGAGGTGGTGCCAACAACGAATTTTGTGGCGATTTAGAAGATTGAATCGATGAATTCTCCAGTTCAGAAGCAGAGAGAAGAAACTAGGGTTTCAATCCAAGAGAATACAAAGAAGAAGACACCATATCGAAAGAAAGCAAAGGAAAAATAAATAAGGAATTCGCTGTGTCAAGATCGAAAGAAAAAAAAGCTAGGGTTTTCAATCTGTAGCTTTGATACCATGATAGAGAAGACAACATGAAGAGAGAGAGAGAGAAACTAATCCAAAACTGAATTGCAAAACTGTGATTCATTTTTACATTCGGGTACAGAAAGATATTTATAGTGTGATTTAATAGACTATTCTGGAATCTCAGTTGATTAGGAGGTTTTAACCATATTAAGGGACTGTTTGGCTATCACAAGTCACCCATTCAGGCAAGACAATGAAGTGTGGTTTGCCATCTATTTGTTTTATTTTCTTTGGTCACTTGATTCTCTTCCCTTGCTTTAATAGATAATAAGCTTGTCACTATACGATCCAATTGTCACGTATCAGCCAAAATGATGGTCCACGATATTACAGGAAAAAAAACAAAAATAAAAAAATTAGGGTATGTTTGATTTTTGTTTCTGAAAAGTTTTTGAAAACACAGAACATCATTTTAATGTTCTTTATAAAATGTCTACAAGTATTCGAAGCTAGCTGCTTTTCGCGTTTCTTTCTTTCGTAACAAAAGTTTTAAAATTTGCAAACCAGTCAATGATGGTCGATACTTGAAAATATTACATGAAACAGTTAAAAATTGTGCTTACGTTTATTCCGTTTTTGAAACACGTATAACATCATATCGGGATGCTCTTAAAACTATTCATGCTCTCTCGAATTTCTACTGTTTTCTCGCTATTTCTCATATCTTTCTTTTATAACGAAGCAAGCTTTCAAAAATCAAAACAACAAATATTCGATATCCGTTTAAAATTGTGTCTTTTTCAATGAGATGACACCAAACTAGCTAGAAATAAAATTGTCTTTTTCAATGAGATGACACTAAACTAAAAATAAAACTGTGTCCTTTTCAATCAGATGACACCAAACTAGAAATAAAATTGTATCTTTTTCAATCAAACAGCATCGATCGAACTAAAAATAAAAATGTGGCTTTTTCAATCAGATGACACCAAACTAAAAATAAAAGAGAGAATTATGTTAATATGTAGGGAGGGCAATAAATTGAGAGGAGCGGTTTCAAAGGTACAACATGAAATTCAACTGTACTTTGGAGAAAACCCTCCTAGAAGTATGATCCCATAATGCTCCATATTGACTTCCCAAAAAATCTTTCATGCATCAAATGATATAGGACCCATACCCTCCTTCCTCCATTCTCTCCTCTCATCTCTCTCTCCTCCTCCTCCTCACCTCACTCTACCGAACCACCTTCACCCCAACCCACTTAGCCATTGAACCCTCCCTTCCAGCCATCGAACCCCCCTCCAAATCACACCCCGCCCTAACCCAGCCCATGTGAAACACCCTCACCCCACCAACAAGCCATTTTTCTTTATTTTATTTTTCCTTTTTTTAACTCTTAATTTTTGGATTAAAATTTAATTCTTGTGAACAGTGTTTTTATTTTATTTTTAAAAGTTTACATTAATAAATATATTTTATATTAAAGATTAATTTTTAGTATATTAATTATGCATAATGTTAAAATTAGATTTGAAAAAAAAACATCTTATTCATTGATTTTTATCAAAATTTGTTAAAACTTTTTTTTGAATTTTTTTTGTATTAACTTAATACAATAAAATAGATTAGTTTTAATATAAATTATATTCTTATGTAATAATTAATAATATAATAAATAAGTATATTATAAGATTTTACTCATATTCTATACATAATTTATTTTCTTTTATATTCATTCTATTTCAATATTTATAATTTTCATATTTTCAATCAATTTTATATTCTTAAAATTTTATAGAATATTAACATAATTAAAAAAAAACTTTTATCAATTAATTTTCAGCTAATATTGATTCAAAAAAAAAAAAAAAACATTGTTACTATAATACATAATAATGTTACATATAGAAATGTTACTATTAACTAGTTTGAATAGGGAGAAGAGTTCATATGCATAGTTTAGTTAGTAAAATGTTCAAAGTTTAAAAAGGTAGGACATCCAAGGAGGGGTTTTAGGTTCGAGTTCCAATGAGACTGTTTACTATATTGTAACAAAAAGTGCTTAGTTATTGAAAAAAGATAGAGAGAATGGAGAGAGGAGAGAAAAGATTCTTTAGATGAATTCGCTGTAATTTGTGTTGGGGTAGTCTGAATTAGTCAAGTTGTTTGGTAGTAAGAATCAGTCCAGCTTTCTTTTTAAATAATCCCTATTATTTGGGACATGTAGTTAGGATTAGACGATTTCTTTAGCCACTTTCCACGTTTCCCAGAGTTGTAAAACGTGGTTTGTTTGTTTGGTTTCATTATCCTTTGTAAGGCTTATTTAAGCTAGTAGTCTGTTATGAATTGATTATGTGAGATTTTTCCTCAAAAGACTTCAACATTCTGGTATCAGAGCACCACCACGGGGCTTGACTGGGAGAGAAAAGAAACTGCCGTTTCTTAAGAGGAGAAAAAGAGTGCATGAGGTATGGCAACGGAAAATAATTTTGTTCAACCTGCAATTCCTAAGTTCGATGGCCATTATGATCATTGGTCCATGCTTATGGAAAATTTTCTACGTTCAAAGGAGTACTGGAGTTTGGTGGAAAATGGAATCACTGTTGCAGTAGAAGGATCAGACTTACTGAAGCCCAACGAAAATCAATTGCAGACCAACAGTTGAGAGACTTGAAAGTCAAAAATTATTTGTTCCAGGCCATTGATCGAACTATTATGGAGACCATTCTTAATAGAGATACTGCCAGGGACATCTGGGACTCTATGAAGAAGAAGTATCAAGGTTCCACAAGAGTCAAAAGAGCTCAACTCCAAGCCCTTCGGAAAGAGTTTGAGGTTCTCCAAATGAAAGAAGGTGAGAGTGTTGATGATTACTTTGCTCGAACCTTAACCATAGCAAACAAGATGAAGGCTAATGGTGAAATAATGACACAAATGGTGATCATTGAAAATATCTTGAGATCAATGACCTCAAGGTTCAACTATGTTGTGTGTTCAATTGAAGAGTCTAATAACTTAGACACTTTAACCATTGATGAGTTGCAGAGCAGCTTGTTAGTACATGAGCAAAGAATGAAAAGGCATGGAGGAGATGAACAGGCCCTGAAGGTGACCTTCGATGATAGATCTGGAGGAATAAGTAGTGGTAGTGGTCGTGGAACTACTTGAGGAAGAGGCAGAGGAAGAGGTCGACAAACATTCAACAAAGCTACTGTTGAGTGCTGGAGCTGCCATCAATTAGGGCACTTTCAATATGAGTGTCCTAAGTTGGAGAAGGGAGCAAATTATGTAGAACTTGAGGAAGAAGAAGAGATGTTGTTGATGTCATATGTGGAGCTTGATCACACAAGGAGAGAAGATGTATGGTTTCTTGACTCAGGGTGTAGTAATCATATGTGTGCAAATAAGCTTTGGTTCTCTAATTTTGATGCAGAATTCCGGCATTCTGTAAAGCTCGGAAATAACTCCAAGATGGTTGTATTGGGGAAAGGTAACATTAGATTGCAAATTGCTGGAGTTATTCAGGTAATTAGTAATTAATGTTTTCTATATACCAGAGTTAAAAAATAATTTGTTGAGTATTGGACAATTGCAAGAGAGGTGCTGCTATTCTGATACAAAATGGAGCATGTAAAGTCTATCATCCTGAGAAAGGACTTATCATCCAAACAACAATGTCTTCAAACAGGATGTTCATGTTGCTTGCAAGAGTTGTACTGAATGCTCCCACTTGTTTACAAACAACTCTTGAAGAAAACACTCACTTATGGCATTGTAGATATGGGCATTTAAGCTTTAAGGGTTTGAGAACCTTACAACAGAAGAATATGGTGAAAGGGATGCCTCAGCTGAATGTATCATCAAAAGTATGCACTAATTGCATGGTGGGAAAGCAACACAGGGATGCAATTCCAAAGAAGAGTTTATGGAGAGCAGCACAAAGATTGCAGCTGGTACATTCTGACATATGTGGACCCATTACACCTGTCTCCAACAGCAATAAGAGGTATTTCATAAGTTTTATTGATGATTACAGTTGTAAGGTGTGGATATATTCTCTTACTGAGAAATCTGAAACTTTTACCATCTTTAAGAATTACAAAAATCTTGTTGAAAAAGAGACAGGTGCTTTTATTCGTTGTTTACGTACAGATAGGGGGGCTGAATTCACATCTCTTGAGTTTAATGCCTTTTGCAAAGATAATGGTATTAACAGGCAACTCACTGCAACCTACACTCCTCAACAAAACGGAGTGGCTGAACGCAAGAATAGAACAATCATGAGCATGGTTAGAAGCATGTTATCAGAGAAGAAAGTTCCAAAGAATTTCTAGCCAGAAGCAGTAAACTGGACTGTACATGTGCTTAATAGAAGTCCTACACTAGCAGTTCAAAAGTGACACCTGAAGAGGCCTGGAGTGGTGTTAAACCCAATGTTGATTATTTTCGGGTTTTTGGATGCATTGGTCATGTTCATATACCAGACATTAAGAGGAAGAAATTGGATGATAAGAGCTTTAAGTGTGTGCTACTAGGGATAAGTGAAGAGTCTAAAGTATATAGACTTTATGATCCAATGTCTAAAAGGATAATTGTAAGCAGGGATGTTGTTTTTGAAGAAAATGAGTGTTGGAATTGGGGAAAGAGCAATGAAGAAGAAAGACATAATGTGCTCAAGTGGGGAGACAACTTTGAAGGAGGTGAACTTGATCAAATTGAAGAAGAAGCTGAGGAGGAAGTGGTTGTGGAAGAAGTAGAGGTCAACACACCTTTAAGTGAATCAAATGGTGAGAATTCTCATACATCTAGAGAAAGCTCACCAAGTTCACTAAGAGGAAGGAATAAAGGTACTGTGTTATGATGCAAGATTACGTAAGTGGGGCAGAATTTTCAGAAGAAGAAGTTGAGAATAATCTGGTTTTGTTTTCTTCAACTTCAGACCCATGTACCTTTGAAGAAGCTACTCAAAGTTCAAAGTGGAGAACTGTAATGGATGTGGAGATAGAAGCAATCGAGATAAACAAGACTTGAGAACTAACAGATTTGCCTAAAGGAGCAAAAAGGATTGGAGTAAAATGGGTTTTCAAAAGTAAACTCAATGAAAATGGTAAAGTTGATAAGTGTAAGGCTCGGTTGGTGGCAAAGGGTGTACTGCTGCCTCGTGCACTGAAGTGTTCGCACCAGGTAGCTAGGTGGGATACAATGAGAGGAAATCCGAATGGTAATTGCTTTAGCTGCACAAAATGGTTGGAAAAATGTATCAGCTTGATGTCAAAAGCGCTTTCTTGCATGAGGGAACTAAATGAGTCTGTATATTGAGCAACCACAAGGTTATGAGAAGAAAGGTGAAGAGCATAAGGTGTATAAATTGAAAGAAGGTGTTGTATGGTCTTAAACAACTCCTCGTGCACGTAGTACAGTCAGTTGAGTGTACTTTGTCAGGATTTGAGAGATGCAGATTGAACACACTTTCATTTGTCAAAAAGAGGAGATGAAGAGTAAAATGCTGATTGTTAGCTTATATGTAGATGATCTAATTTTACTGGTAGTGATGAAAGCATGTATGTTAAGTTCAAAAATTCTGAAACTTGAATTTGATATGACAGTTTGGGAGAAATAAGTATTTTCTTGGTGTAGAATTTTGCTGAAGTACTTGAAGAATTTATATTAGCCAAAAGAAGTATGCAAAAGAACTTTTGGAGACGTTCAGGATGGAGAAGAGTAATAGTGTGTAGAATCCCATTGTTCCAGGTGTCAAATTAATTAAAGATGAAGAAGGAACCAAGGTGGATGCTACCATGTACAAACAATTAGTTGGAAGCCTTATGTATTTGACTGCAACAAGACCAGATTTGATGTATGTAGTGTGTCTCATTAGCAGATTCATGTCAAATCCAACTGAGTTGCATATGCAAGCTGTGAAAAGGGTGTTAAGATACTTGAAAGGTACTGTGAATCTAGGAGTTTTTTATCGAAGGAAGGGTAATGGTGAGTTGATGGCATATACAGATAGTGATTATGCAGGAGACATGGATGATAGGAAAGAAGCACTTCTGGTTGTGTGTTTTACTCAGTGAAGGAGCACAATGTCATGGTCCTCTAAAAAGCAGCCTGTGGTCACTTTATCTACTACTGAAGCAGAATTTGTGGTAGCTGCATCTTGTGCATGTCAAGGGGTTTGGATGAGGAGAATATTGGAGAAGCTTGGTCATTTTCAAGGCAAGTGCATCACAGTGTTGTGTGATAACAGCTCCACCATTAAGCTGTCAGAACCCTGTCTTACATGGGCCTTGGCAAACACATTGATGTTAGCAATTATGTCTTGCTTGAGTCGACTTATTGACTCAAATATATGTATAAATTATAAATTTATAATAAATATAATTTATTATATGAACGGTTTATAATAAATATAATTTATTATAGCGAACGATTGTTATAATAAATATAATTTATTATATGAAACGATTATTAAGCGATGTAATGGGTTTAAGGTTTTTCTCTTTGAGTTTTTACATACATTTTTTGAGAATCACGAGCGAAAAGAAAGAATTTTTATTCTTTGGTTTTTTAAGTGTTCACAAGATTCGATTCTACGTCGATTAATTGTCTTGCATGTGTGTCCATCCTTTGAGGATAGTCACGGAAGATCCGGACGGTCTTGGATGTGATACGTAGATTGAGCGGTGTAGATCGTTGGTTCAACGTCTTCATTCTTTGTAGATCGGCCCGGTGTAGGTGTTGGTTGGTGGGCGTCACAGAAGTCTGGTTGGCGGATACGCAAATCGCTAGGTAATTTATTTAATATTGAATTTTAGATACGAGTTGCATGTTTAATCGTATTCTTAGATCGTCTTCCTGTGTGTGTTTTATTCAATTGGTATCGGAGCGTCTTGTGATTAGATATGTGTATCTAGGTATTCAATAATGCATGTAATTTTGATGTTGATTTAGTATATGGCACCTAGGTTCTATTTGTTGTTAGATCGCGTGATTAGATACATTAATTTTATGATTTTGTTCATGAATGGATGTATTATTTTAATGGTTTGCCCTAGATCCATGGTATTGAATTTTGATTGTATTAATTTTTTTGGGTTTATGTAAGGTGGTCATAAGATCGGAGTTTCCTTCACAGTTTTATTTATTATTTACATTTTTTTTTAATTAAAAATAGTTGTAATTTTAAATTTTCAAATCCTATTAAATCTGTACCCTTCATTATTTGGGCTTGGAGAAGATCCCGGACACCATCACGAAGAGCGTGACCAAAGTGAAACGTTAAGGAGGGAGGAGGCGCGTCGAGACGGGATCAGCCGGTGCAGAGAAAGCGTGTCGTCCCGGCTGCAGCGCCGATTGGAAGTTTGCGCGTGGTCCTGGCTTTCAGTGATAGTCTTTGGCGTAGGGTGCGTCTGGTCGTTTTGGCAGCTGCCGTGAGGCGGCTGCCGTGTGCGAGTAGTGGATTCTTCCCATGGGCAGTTTTTTGATTTGGTGGACGCGGGACACACCCTTCAAATTAGAACATGTTAGGGTTTAGGGTTTTAATTTATTTTTAGTTTTGGCCTTTATGCCTTTGTAAAGCTAAAATAATTGGAGCCCCAGACCTTAGAATATTTGTAATAGGCCCGATTTTAATTTTAGGAAAAGCGTGGATTAGGGTTATTTAATTAATGCTTTTGTGAATGGTTTAAATTATATGCTTATAACATGTTTTTATGTGATAACATGCCATATAGAATAGAGTGGTGCCATATAAATTTGCATCAATGATAATTATGTGCATAACTAATTATTATGATTCTATTATCTAGTTTAATAGTATTATGGAAAAAGGGTATTTTATTTTTGAAATAATTTTAGAAAATCTATTATTTAAAATATTGAATGGTGAAGGGTTTGAGTAATTTAATTAATTTTTAAACCTAAGGGCTCCCATTATTGGGTCTAATAATAAAATGATCATGTGATGCCCCAAGCGGATAAACATGGTTGGATTTTTATTGGATTGAACCTCAATTAAAAATTTCAAAATTTTAATAAGATTGATCGACCCAACGTCGGCAATCTTGGATATTAAAGATAATTTTGAAATTAAAACAATGGTTAAAAACATTCAAACTTAATTTAATTATTACCCTCAAGCGAAGGCCTGAGTATTTTATTAAATTGCCCAAAGTTTTTGAAACAATTAGAGTGAAATGATTATGTATTATCTGAGAAAGTTGTCTGGAAGGTGGGATTTAAGTAATTAAAACTGTGACTCCCATCTTTCACAGGAACCAACTTAGTAGGATACTAATCGTTTAAAGTAGTAGTTTGTTATAAATATCTTTACTTGGCGTAAGTGTTTATAATGGAAACCAAATAATTGTTTACAATAAACGAGGAAAATAGTTTTGGGATTAACTAAATTTTAAGATTATGTTTATTGTAAGATATTACGTTTTAATACTAGTGTGTATTTTTCGAGAGAAAATGGCGTCATTTAACCCACTTGCAATTTTGGTCAAAAGCCTATGGATGGAAATAATTATAGTGAATGGAAAACCAACTTTGTACATTGTTACGGATTTTGAAAAGCGAGTTTGTCTTTGCCACACCAAAGCCCAATGAGCCGCGGCAAATACATCGACGAGTCGGGAAAAGACTATGAAGCTGGGACAAGGCAAATATATCGAGTTGTTTGCTATGATCTTTGTGCCGGGTGTTTGTACAGTGGGACTGAAAGGGCGAGATATCTCGTACAAAGTGGAGCGAAATGATCGGACTCTCGATAAGATGTTACTGTCCAGAAACAAGTTCTTTAAAGCGTTGCGATTAGAGTATAATGAACACTAAATTGGTAGGGGAAGTGTGAGAGGAATCATTGTATGCGAAAATGATGTCACATCTCAATCAAGGCTGAAGTGTTGGGGGATGAAAGATGGAGCAAAGGTCCCAAATTGATTTCATATTTGAATCCACTGCACGTCGTTTACTTTCGAGTTTAAAGTTAATTATAATATGAAGCAAGATGGATCCCAACTCTGAGTTGATGCATGAACTTGAAAGTCATAGAAGGGCTTTTCGGAGAGTCGAGCGGTGTTCATATGAAATTGAGGTTCTACTTTCAAACTGAGGGAAACCTAAGGGTGGGAAAAGAATAAGAACAGCGAGAAGGGTGGTACAGTTACCAAAACCACCGCTATGAAGAAAGCTAGGCAAGTCTTGAAGTGCGGACGAGAAGAGATCAGGCCGAAATTGCCTAGGATTGCCAAAAAGAAAACAGTATGGGTATTTAAATGTGGTTGAAGCTTGTTTGGTGGGAGGAATTATAATGATAAATGGATCATTGATTCGAGGAGCCACTAACCATATGCATTACTCTTTGCGTGGATTCCGGACAAACTAGCTTGAGGTTGGACGAGGAGCGAGAGGTTTTTGAGGCTTGGAAATGGAGAACATGTCTCAGTTAAAGCATTAGGACAAGTAGGGTATTTTCAATAATGATAGGACTTTATGTTTAGTAATTTGTTTATAATAATCTTAGGTTTTAAAAGGAATTTAATTCTGGTAGTTGTTTATTTGAACAAGGTTTAACAGGTGAATTTAATTCCTTTATTACAATAAAGTTCAACCGATTCTGTTTGTCTTGGAGTGATTTGATAGATGGTCTTTATTATTTAAGTCACATGTCCTATGATGTTTTAATTCTTTATTTGTTGATAAACATGATCACCTAGCCAAGAAAAGGAGAAAGTTTCAAATGAAGCATTACCTTTGGCATTGCGGAATTAGGTCATATTAATCTATTAAGTTCATGGTTTAGTAAAAAGTGGGATCTTAACTACTAGACTTTGAACCTATACCGGTATGTGAATCTTGTTTGGAAGGAGTAAAATGACAAAAGTACTAAAGTAAAGGGATATCGTATGACAAACATTTGGAATTGGTGCATGCGTGTGTCTTGGACCCGATAAATGTCCAAGCCGGAGGAGGGGTATGGTATTTTGTCACCTTCACAGGATGACTACTCGAGATATCGGATATGTTACCTAATGCGCGAAGTGCGAGAACTTTCACTAAATTTCGAGGAGAATTATAGGGGTGAGGCGGAAAAGCAGTGGGGACTGTAGAGGCTTGGTCGACCGGGTGAGGTGAATACCTATCTGGAGAGTTTAAGTCTTACTTGACTCGGGGGGGATAGTTTCTAGCCCATCGGCTGAACACTTGTGAAATGGGTTGCGAGAAGAGAGAGAAATAGAACTCTTCGAGGATATGGTGGGGTGATGCTTAGTTATTCATCTCTACCTATATCGTTTTTTGGGAATATGCCATAGAAAGCTGCAATGTATCTTCTGAATTTAGTTCCTTACAAAAACGGTTCACAAGGGCACCTTGAAATTGTGGAAGAGCATGACTTTGGTTTAAGCCGTATCGAATATGGGATTGCTCCTGCACATGTCTTAAGGGGATCAGGAAATAAGTGGAATCGCGTCTGGAAGTTTTGCATGTTTGTTGGCTACCCTAAAGGAGCAGAGGTGAACTGGCACTATAGTCCTTGGATAAAGGTTATTAATGAGTACTCACCTTCGACTTTTTGGAGGAGAAAGGCCCATAGCATTCAAGCCACAGGTAAAATAATTCTTGAGGAGCTTGACTCGACTCGAACAAAGCGAGCTCACCGATTAATGCGGCTCCTAATACCAACGATTCCATGTTCAAAGAGGGGAAAATGTGCGAAGGTGAGCAAGCACGGTGGAACCGGTGGAACAAGATCCGATACATGTGGAACCGGAGCAGAGAGCCGGTCTGAGAGGAACTAGTACCTTTACGGGGCTCGAACAATGAACCACAACCCGAGTGGAGCCGTCGTGGTAATAGAGTAAGGCGGAAGCACAGGCGAGATATGTCTTTATGGCTGAGTCTTACCAAGTTATTGCTATTGGCTTGGAGTGAAGATGAGTCCATCGATTACAAAAACCTTTGGAAGATGTGGATGTACGAGGGAGTGGCCATGGGTAGTGAAATGGAATCTATGTATTCGATTCGAGTGCGGTCTCTTGTAGAGCACCCAAGGGTAAAACCAATAGGGTGTAAGTGGATTTAAAGAGAGAAAGAGGATCAGATGGGAAGGTGGAAACCTTCAAAGAAAGCTAGATTAATTGCGAGCTATACCCAAAGAGGGGATAGATTATGAAGAAACCTTTAGCGGTAGCCATGCTTAAATCTATCAGGATTCTTTAGGTATGTTGCTAGTCTCGATTACGAGATTTGGCGGATGGATGTCAAAGCGACCTTTTTAAATGCTTAATTTAAATGAGGACATCTACATCACGACAACGAAGGGTTGAGCTAAAAACGAAAGAAGAACACTTACATGGTATGCAAGTTGCAAAGGTCCATTTATGGACTTAAGCAAACATCGAGATCATGGAACATCGGGTTTGATCGGGGCCATTACTTCTTTTGGTTTTGAAAAGCCACGATGAACCTTGTGTTTAAGATCAAGCCTGAAGGTAGTTTTTCTAGTCCCTTTACGTAGATGACATATTGTTAATCGGAAGCAATAACCAAGTGTTGTCGGTGTAAAAGATTGGTTGCATAAGCAGAGTTTGATATATGAAAGACTTGGGAGAAGCCAACTATATTCTTGGAATCAAACTTATACGGGGGCCAGGAGGAAGAATAAGTTGTTGGCAACTATCTCGACCTCTTATATTGATAAAATTCTTGTGAGGTTTAACATGGAAGAAAATTCGAAAGGGGATCCTTACCCTTTAGGCATGGAATTCATCTTTCTAAGGAGCAATCACCCAAAAACCTCACGAGCGAGAAAGAGCGTATGAGTGGATACCTTATACTTTTCAGTGTAGGTAGTCTCATGTATGCCATGTTATGTACCGAGGCGGATATACATTATGCGATGGGAGTTATGGCCGTTATCAATCGATCCGGTGAAGAGCAGTTGCGGTAAAACATATACTTAAGTATCTAGGAGAGCAAGAGATTATATGCTAGTATTCGGTGGGAGTTTAGAAACCATTGGTTTCACAGGACTCGAACTTCGAGGGGATATTGACTCGAGGAAATCTACCTCGGTTATGTGTTTACACCTATGGTGGAGCGTAATTGAATTATTAAGCGGGGCCGTGTGGCAGCGGTCCCTTGCATGAGAAGGTGAATATGTTCTTTGCTTACGAGGCGGCTAAGGAAGTTGTGTGGTGAAGAAGTTCATTATGGATCTTGGTGTTACCGGTGCGGTCGGCCCATTACCCTTCTTGTGACAACGGTGGGGCCGTGGCAGTCGAGGAACCAGGTATCACGAAAACAAAAACACATTGAGAGGAGTACCACTTGATCAGGACATCATTGAGCGAGAGACACGAGTGGTTACCAAAATAGCGTCGAGAGGAAAACCCTAGCGGACCCATTCCGCAAAGGCTACTGTTGAGTTTTGAAAGACATGTAGATTCTATGGGTGTTAGGAGATTGCAGAGACTTATTTTAGGACTAGTGGGGAGTTTTTATTTGAGCTTTTGTACTTGAACAAATAAAATTATTGTATTTACCCACGTGTTAATAAAATTTCAATGGGTATTAATTTGGCGCTGTGCACTTCTAGTATTTTACCGTGTGGTCCCGGATTAATTATGCGTATATGGTCATATGGATCGATCCATGGAAGACATGATCATAAGTTCATAATTAATGAGATAAGATCACGATTATTGAATAAAGTTGGAGCGCTTTATTTAGGCGCATTTTATATGAAATAATGCTCTTGGTTATTATAAAATATTGGTGCGGATTATGTTTTGCATTGATAGGATCAAGAAAGATTTGATTAAAGTTAATTTTACGTGAAAGGAATTAAATCTCAAGTGATATTTGTTATTATTTTCTCTCAATCCACGAGTTTATTTTAAATAGGTAATTGAATAATTATCGGTCTTTGAATTGTCAATATGTGAGGCCCCTATTTTGGCGACCAATACCTAGATGATTTGGGAGCGTGATTGTTTAATTACGGTATTTATAAGGAAATAAACAAAAATGGAAATTGTATGAAATAACTCCTCTTGATATGTTTCCCGGTACTTGGATGTAATGAAGTCAGCGGCGATTACATTTGATCCATTAGAGCGTAAATCAAGAATTAAAATAATTAATTGATGACCAGAAAATATAATCAATTAATTATCGATATTTACAATGGAGGAAATTAATATATATATCAATAGTATTAATTTTGGAGTTCAACTACAGGCCTTTAGTGGAGTGGCAGGTTAGATAATTGCTTTTCAATTATAAGGGCCTTAATTAATAATAGCTAGTTGGATCCCAGACTGGCAGCTCGAGGGGAAAGTGGCGGTGTTCGTATCGATAATGGGCCATAGAGCAAAAAGTTGAGTTACGTGGTTTGAAACACATGCTCAGTTTTGTGCTGAAGCCAGTGGGAAGTTGTTAACAGTATATTGCTCTTGGGTCCCACTTAGTATTCTCAAATATATGTATAAATTATAAATTTATAATAAATATAATTTATTATATGAACGGTTTTTATAATAAATATAATTTATATGACAGTTATTTATAATAAATATAATTTATTATATGGAGTTGTCCTTGATGTAATGGGTTTTAAGGTTTTCTCTTTGAGTTTTTCACATTACATTTTTGAGAATCTGGTGAGAGAAAGAAAATTTCCATTCTTTGGTTTTTAAGTGTTAAGATTGAGTTACGTCGATTCGTTGTCTTGCCTGGCGTCATACCACCACGAGGATAGATCTGGAAGAAGATCGGACGGTCTGATTCTTGATACGTAGATTGAGCGGTGTAAGATCGTTGGTTGCGTCTTTATTCTTTGTAAGATCGGCGGAGGTGTAGATTGTTGGTTGGTGGTGTCTAGAAGTCTAATTGTGGATCACGCAAATCTACATAGGTAATTTTATTTAATATTGAATTTTAGATACGAGTTCTGTATTTAATCGTATTCTTAGATCGATGCTTCCATTTGTGTGTTTTAAATTGATGTAGGTTTCGTTTCTTACGTGACTTAACTAGGAATGGAGTAGTTGACCTGAAGTATTGTGGTACACAAGATCAAGTTGCAGACGCGTTATGACTAAACCTCTTAAAAACATTATGTTCTTGAAGTTGCGTAAGTTACTAGGTGTCTGTGAGGTGCCTGGAGTAAACTGAATGCTTTATTGCAATCAGTTTAGGGGAGGAATTGTTGGGGTAGTCTGAATTAGTCAAGTCGTTTGGTAGTAAGAATCAGTCCAACTTTCTTTATAAATAATCCCTATTATTTGGGACATGTAGCTAGGATTAGACTATTTCCTTAGCCACTTTCCATGTTTCCCAGAGTTGTAAAACGTGGTTTGTTTGTTTGGTTTCATTATCCTTTGTGAGGCTTATTTAAGCCAGTATTCTGTTATGAATAGATTATATGAGATTTTTCCTCAAAAGACTTCAACAATTTGGATAATAGGTTGTAATTTCAAATCAATATTTTTTAGAAAAAGACCAATGTCGTAATCATTGACTATTACATTAGTTTTATTAAATAATATTGTAATATGTAATTACGACATTTAACTTAAAAAAAATTACAATATTGTAGTCAATGACTATAATATTATTGATGTGTATGCAGCCGTGACGCAAAAGCATTACTTTGGTTTTTAACCTATATTTATAAAAATTTTTTAAAAACCGATTTTTGTCCAAAACTCCAAAGAGAGCAACTTACGTAAATGAGGATTGACAAGACTGTGAACGGTTATTGGTCTATCACGTGTATGGATGATAGAAGAGTTCTATGTCGTATTTAATTGGATGAAGAAATTTCTAAGAAACAACGAAACGGAAAACCATCCCCATTTTAGCCGTACGTTTTATTTTACTCCGAGAGCCGTAGGGACTCTTATTTCCTAACTTGCTGTCTCTATCTTGATTTTTTTTTTGTTTGGTGTCATTGTTTGAAAAAGGCGTACATAATTTTCTAACATCGCGTAATGCTTAGTTCCAGGAAAAATATTAAGAAAAAAAACCTATTAAAATATTCTCAAAATAAAAAGTAAATAAATATAATTAAATTAAATTAAAAACTTATATGTATAAGTTAGATGGATTTTGTAAGGAGTCTTGTCCCAAACTAATTAATACAAATTAAATATATATATATATATATATATATATATATATATATATATATATATATATATATATATATATATATATATATTCTGATCAAGGGACAATTTGGAAGCAGAGTGTGTAGTTCAGTAAATATATGCGTTGGAAATTTTTTAAGTTAATGTCGCGTAAGTGAGCTACGTAGTGCTTAAAAAAAAAAATGATAAGTGATCAGTATTCTGGCATTCTTGATATGTATGTCGACGTGCATAAGGCATCTTAGTTTCACTTTGCAATTATTTTGGTTTGACTATAATAATAATTTTTTTTAAAATAACCTATTGTTGGGAAAAACTCTGAAAACCTTAACAAATTATCAACTAGAACATAGAAATAGACTAAAAAACATAAAATAAATAACTGAGGACTTGTGGAAAGCTTCCTTTATTGGAGAAAAACCACGTTATAGCGAACAAAAAAATGCTTATGTAATAAATTTGTCTGATTATATATAGATTTTCATATTTCTTGTACCTACATGGCTTGAGACAATCTGAGAAAATATAAGCTGAGAATAACTAGAATGTTTCTGATTATCCAAGAATAAGCTTATCTTTATAAATGCAAGTAATTAATAGGAAGAGCAGCTGTCTTTTCTATAAGACATTTTACTGCTTTATCTTTACTTTTCATCTTTACGTTCTCGGATCATGGCCCAGTAAAGATTAAACTTTAGGCAGAATACAAAATATAGAGAAGAGAAGGGGGCGGGTGCCCCTTTTCTTGACCGAAGAGCAACACCTTTTTTGTATTTCTTTTCTTCCACTTTTGGTGATATGAGAAGAAAAGGAGCGTCAAAGAAAGAGGCGGCTGATCTTTTCTTGATCAAGGAGCAGCCCCATTTTGACTTTATTCACTTCTTTTAATGAGGTGGAGCGGAGCCCTCATGAAAGAGGACCCCTACTCATCACCCATTTATGTCCAAAACTAGATTTTGTGTATGTGTATAAAGCTTATGCACCTTATCCCGTATTTGTACTGATTCTCCTACTTTCAGGTAGATGTCCTATAACCAGAAATTTCATGTGAGTCTGCTCTTAGGTACAGCCTTACCTAATTAAGAACTGAAAGCAAAACTGTGAGAGAGCTGTGAGATTTAGATGGAGAAGAAGGTGGGCATAATCGGAGCAGGCATCAGCGGCCTCCTGGCCTGCAAGTACACCCTCTCCAAGGGATACACTCCCGTTGTTTTCGAATCCCAGGGCGGCACCGGAGGAGTTTGGATAAATACCTTCCAGACTACAAAGCTCCAGACTCCTAAATCTTACTTCCAATTCTCAGACTTTCCATGGCCGTCTTCTGTAAAAGAAGATACGCCCGACCATTCCCAAGTTCTGGATTATGTTCAGTCGTATGCCCGCCACTTCAACTTGGTCAGACACATAAAGTTCAACTCTAGAGTAGTGGGAATTGAATTTGAAGGAGCGGCCGATGAGGAGTTTGCAGGCATGGGGCAAGCTAGGGTGGTAATGGAGAGCCTTTCGGTCAGGTAAGTGGAGATGCTTAAATGAAACTTCTCCTTATTTCTCATTTAAGGTATGTGTGCGTATTGGTGCTTTATCGAAATATTTCTGTTCTCTCCACTCAAAAAAAAAAAACAAAGCAATCATATATATATATATATATATATATATATATATTACCTTTTAATCAAAAAATTTTAAAATTGGAATAAAAGCGATTTAGTGCTTTGAATTAAGTAATAACAGAATAAATTGAAATGAAAATAGCGCGAAAATAGTTTTCCCGTCCTTATTGTAGTCTCACGAGAGAGAGAGAGATAAGGATTAGGGACAGAAAAAATATGCAAGAGGATAGAAAAAGTATGGTTTGGAATCCTTGCCGCATTTGAATAAAAACAGTTTTTTAAGTTATAGTAAGGACAAAGAAAAATGAATAGGCCAAGGTTTCATTTACAGAAGAGAGATTCTAAAAGATTGGAAAGTATTTTCGAAGCAATCACGCTCAAATAGAGGACAAAGAGAAACGAATAGTCCAAGGTGTCCTTGTAGAGGGGAGATTCTGAAAATTTTTATTTCTTGATATTTTCTAAACAAACTATTTCTTGATATTTTCTAAAAAGATTAACTTGAGAATCAAAAAGTTTTAATATGTTGTTTATGCTTTTAAACATATTTTAAAAATGCATTTTATATAATATTTCATTTTTAATTGTCTTCTATATTTTGTAATCATTTTTAGGGTAATTGTAAAAAAAAAGCAAGTGAACTAAATGATGTTTTATAAAACATTTTTTTTTACTCAAAATTATATTGTTGTTTTTTTGTTTAAGACAATAAAAAATTATTTTTAAAAAAAATTATTAAATAGGAACCAAGTGATTTAGTAAGGAAGAAAGATGAAATGCCCTAAAAAAATGATATTGTAGTATAGTGAAACAAAATTTATTACTTCAACATTTGTGCAAGATAACAATTTGCATGACTTGATAAGCTAACATCAAATTGATGTTTAGTTAATATTGAGGATGATAAGAGATGCTTTTTTAAGAGGAATTGGTTTAAAGGGGATAAAAACAAAAGTTATTTGTAAAACTAACCCCTTGCTTTTATAACCTTAAAATATCCTCACTTTAGACAAAATTACCCCTTAATGTGTTAAAACCCAAAAAATATTGCAAATCTAACTCATTTCTATACATATCGGATTTAACCATCATTAAATTAGCATTTGAACAAACTTGAAGGGTATTAAGTCCAGGTTTCTAACAAAACTTCTATACACGTTGAACTTAACCATCGTTAAGTTATATTTGAACAAACTTGAAGGAGGTTAAGTCTAGGTTTGTAATAGGTATAGTAGCTATTTAGTTTAGACTTAACCATCGTTAAGTTATATTTGAACAAACTTGAAGGGGGTTAAGTCTAGGTTTGTATGGTGGTTAGAGGGGTAAATTTGTCAAAATAATGTAAAAATATCATTCTTTTGGGTTTTAAGAAAAAGGGTTAGATTTAAAATTTTTTTTTGCTTTTTGTCAATTTTTAATGGTTACCCCTTTTTTTTTTAAAGAATCATAAATATTAGTTTCTGAAAATAAATTTTACAACTTGTTCTATACATTGGCCGTATTTTAAGGGAGAAAAAAAGAGGATAAGGTGTAATGCCCAGAGTTTTGCACATATTCAGCCTTGCCCACACAATTTTTTTGATTACAAGATACTTTTAATGTTAACTTCTATAGTCACCTACGCCTATCTCATTAAAAAAAATCACAATCAAACTAGAAACTCTGACACATGTGGGATGTTTAACGGTGTTTGAACCGGCGTTTATCCATTTGTAACATTTTCTCATGGCAATGGCATGATTGAGCTATGTAAAGTAAGCGTTAGAATAGCAGGATTGAAAAAAAAGTTCAAGGACAAAGTGGGACATCTGCACAAAACTTGGGGGCATTTGTCCCACCCTATCTTGTAAAAAAAAAAAAAGATAAGAAATACCTAACGATGTTAATAAGATGAATGCATCATTTCCAACATATGTAATTTTCTAAGAAAGCATGAAAATGGTAAACACGGAGTTCACCTTGTGGACTTTTGATCCCTACGCATTGGAGCGGTTCGGCGATGTAGAACATCCCGGTGTTTTCCTCGGGTAAGGCGAGAAGTGTTTCAAGGCAATGTCATACATTCCATGGACTATTCCGCCATGGATTTTCAGACAGCAGCTCAATTCATCAAAGGAAAACGAACAACCATTGTTGGGAACTCGAAATCGGGCTTGGACATTGCCATGGAGCCTCTTATAAATGAGTTTTCCCGACCATAAACAAACTACCTCTACTTTCAAATCTTTTCATAGCTAAAGTTTTTGCATTTAGATGATTGATGATAAAGTGAAGCGAACCAAAAATTTTTGTTTGAGAACTTCAACCAATTTGAAGCTTTCCTTTGTTATGGAAGATATTCTACCAGTGGTTACAACAAGTTCTGGACCAAGTTATGTAACATGGTACACCATATCATGAACCATTTGTGGAGACAGTGCAATTCTAACATATATAAAAGCACGAAAACAAATCAACATATATGCAGGGACACAAGATATTGGATTCTGTGATTGTAAACCTAAATCTACGGGAATTTGAGCCAGATCTAAGATTTCACTATATATCGGTGGAGTTATAAGTTGGTGCTTTATGGACAAAGCTCCCATTTTCTCCAACGCCTTCTTCGCTAGATTCTCTTACGGTGAAACATAGAGATGAACTCTCATACATTCCCTCGACACCATCTAGACTCCTGAGGCCAACAACATCGTTAATGTGAGATGGCTTCACCCAACATTAAGGGGTTGAGCCATACCTCTCAAAGGTGATGTTACATTACCAAAAACACTTTCTTCAAGCTTGTACACTTATCTTATGTGTTTTTGTTTAAAGACGTGATCTCTATTTATCATCCTCCAAGGGAGTTGAACCATGAAATTCTTGATCACATTTTTCCTATCCTTGCTCAGTCAAGCCAATTGAAAATCTGCCTTCATAGAAAAATCCATCAATCAAGCTAGTTGATTTCCTTCCATATTCACTATTTAGGAATATTTGTCTTCCATATAAAACCAGGGGTGTCAAACGTGTTGGGTTGGGTTAAGCGATTTATGGGTTAAGCGGTGTGGTGAAAAACGTATAGCAGTGCGACACGTTTAATAAACGGGTAAAAAATCGAAACACGAACACGAACCGTTTAATAAACGGGTAACACGACACGACTCGTTTAACACGTCTAATTTTAAACGGGTTGGGTTAGTTTGAATTCGGGTGCTACGATAAACCACTCATTTGACCCATTTACGTTACCACGGTTTGACCCATTTGCTGCGGTAAACCACGAGTTTAACCATTTACATTTATTTAAAAATGTTAACTTCATAAAACTAACAAACTAACACAAAAAATGTAATATTTAGAGACATCATTCATACCACACCACTATATAATAAAGTACAAATCACAATCTAAATATTCAAATCCAAAGTTGCAAAGTTAGATTAGGTTAAGAAAAAGTTGCTTTATATATTTTTCTAATATTAATTTGTTATTAAAAAAATGATTAATTTTTTAAAAAATATTAATTTATTAATTTTATTTAAACGGGTAAACGGGTTATAAACGGGTTAGCATGTCTCACCAGTTCTGACCAGATTTATTAAAAACGTGTTAAACGGGTTGACCGTTTATCATCGTTTCCGTTTGAGTCTCACCCGACGCCGTTGTCGGTTAATCGTGTCGTGTTGAATTTTGACAGGCCTATATAAAACCACCAAATTATGCTCAATCTTCCAGATTTTATTCTCCCAATATCATCATCCGATCTTCCTTATTTTTCATTGTGAATCACAGCTACTAATCTTCAGATTTTTCTCACCAAAATCGGATTAGACTTAATATGGTAAGTCTAGCCATCCAACTTGGTCTACCAACATGTGAACCAACATGTTATAATTGAGAATTTGATAGCTGAAAACGTTCGAGGAGTTTTTGCTTGAGGCCATGAACCATGATTTAATTTTTTCCTAAGACTATGACAAAAAATATCTCCAACAAGTTTGATTGTGTGACATCATGTGTTTTTTTTTGGGATTTTAGTAAAGACCTCATGGCCACTCTCATTTTATTAGAGTATATTTAGGGTTTCCTTCTATTGGCTTTATGCTATTACTATTTTTTCCCTTTATTGGTATATATATACCTCAATTATTTCAATAATGAAATAAGTCTCTTTCATAATATGGTATTAGAGCGCACCAGAAACAACGACAAAAAAATGCAACCCGCCGTGTAGCCCGTCATGATCCAATGATCACATACTTTTGGGCATTCTGCCTATGCCATTCCCGACCACTATCGGTGTGCATGATACTCAATGGCTGAAGAATCTTCTTCCACCACTACCAACATGCCTCCTCATGATCAGACGGTCGAATGGACGTCGAGTCGTAATTTAATTTATTTGCCCAATGTCGATGCTGGGCATCCATGAGCTCACGACCCTGAAATTATTCGCGTGGGCTCAGTTCAAGTCTCTATTCGAATTTATGATTTATACGGCCGTCGACGGCTCAGCGGGGTGTCCTACGCGATGATAATACGCCGGATGTGGCACCACCTCCACTCACACCCAAATGCGGACCATATTCGGCTGAGACGAGACCAGGTGCTTCTCAATGCAATTGTTAGGTCCGTATCTGCTACCTTAGTGCAATTTATCTCTACCTCCACCCCGTCTCATGCTGCATGGACTACTCTCAAAAAGACATATGCCTCTCCTTTGCGCGGATGGATCTCGCAACCATAATAACCGGTCACGTGTCCTGATAAGGTAATCAAACTATTATCGACTATATGCAAGACGTCAAACATAATATTGACTATCTTACCCTTATGAATGTCTCTATTGCCTTTGATGAGCCCTCCAAGCTCGGGCAACTCTAGTTACTTTTGAGGAATTGTTTAAGCAACTACTTAGTTGTGAGGCCCAAATAAAAATTTCAGTTCAGCCCGACAGCTCGCCTTGACTCAGGCATTTACCTTGGTTTCTTGATTGGCCTTTATCCAGTGGGTCGATTAGATGGCGGGTAGGGATGGATATGCGATCTCAGGTGTTTGTCCTCACTGTCGTCCTACAGCCATTGACCCCGTCACTCCCTCCATTGTCTCACGTGCGACACTAACTCATTGACCTAAATTTAGGGCGCAGTGGCTACTCGACGCTGTCAAATTTGCCAGTGCTCTTGGACACTACACTCGGCCCGGTCACCGGTCATCACATCCGGCAACTCCACATATCTTCCACTCTCGCCCCTGCAGGAGCTCAGTGCGAAGGCCTTCACCACACCTGTGCCTGATGCGATCGATACTCTCATCCTGGTAATTCTTGAGTTAGGTCGATTCGGGCGCCTCTTACCATGTGACGATGGATCTTGTTACTTTAGCTCTTCATGAACCATACAACCACCTCTGACAGTGTTCTTATTGGTGATGGTACAAGTTTATCTATTACTTGACATTGTCTCTTTCTGCTCCTCTACCTACACCATTATTATTTACCAATGTGTTACATGTGCCTACAATGTCTAAAAACCTTATTTCGATCTCTGCCCTTTGTGTCGATAACCCTATATCAATGTCTTATTTTTTTACTATTTCTTCCAGGTGTAGGATCGTCACACATGGGTCACCTTGGTTCACGGGCAACATAGAGATGGTGTCTATTACTAGCCGAAGTCAATCCCCATTCGGTCCTCCACCACACCGGTAATAGATACAGACTCTGCACTCCTCGCTTCATCGTTTCCCTCGTGCAACTATCGAACTCAGCGCCCTACCACCACCCCCTCCCTTTCCCTCTAGCCATACCACCAACCTCACCTGTACTGCTGCGTTCATCACCATCACCCCCACCCGTCCTCCTGTCGAGCTATATCTCCCCTACCCATACCACCAAACTCACTTGAACTACTTTGTTAAATTATTTCCTTTAATCCTCCGGTCATTTGCATCTCCCACACCCTTATGTCGAGCTCTCGCTCGAGCTGTTGTGTTCGTAGCCACCACCCACCTATCCTCCGTGACGCCATCCCCGGCCCCACCAATACAATTCCAACGGACTTCTCCTTTTTCTAGCTTGTTGGGTCCGGCCCCCTTCCCACCCTCACCTAGTCATTGGCCAGGCACACCCCATTCCCATCGACACTTGCTAGTCCACCTTTTCCTTCTCCCTGCTCGGCCCAATAATGCACATGCAAAACCAGCTCACAAAAATGCATCATCAAACCGACCAAAAATATGGGCTCACCACCACCATAATTCAAGTTGTCCTTGAACCATGCATTTGTTGTCCAAAATAGCTCAAGATCCCGATGAGTTGGGTGATGGAAGAATATGATATACCATCCAGAACAATACTTAGAGCTCTGAGATTTAGGAGTAGAGACGAGAATGTAGTAAACTGACAAATGGGTGTTTCGCATCAAAAACCGTCGATGGAAGGCGACTCTATTGCGGTATAAAGCTTGCCTTGTTGCTAAAGGCTTTCACGGCCAGTTGGGCGCGTGACTTTCCGCAGACTTTCGTCCGTGATAAATCGACTACGTCAATAACGTAGCGCGTACGTCAATCATAAGTGAAGTGCACCAGCGATGTAAATAATGTCTTTCTCAACGGGCATCTTACGGAGGAGGTCTATATGGCGTAGCCGCAGGGCATGCGAAACGTCTATTATCTGCATCATGTTTGTCGTTTACACAAGGCTATTTATGGGCTCAAATAGACTCCGTGAGCCTGGTACTAGGAGCTCCACACCTTCTTGCTCTCTCTCGTCTTTGTGTACACGTCCGTCTTGGGCTCGTCCCTCTTTATTTTTCACTCCCTTGGTAATGCGGCTCCTCCCATTTCTGCCCGGCTTATATTGGCGGAGTTTGATTATTCACGGTGGTGACCCCTCACTTGTCGAGCAATATTTTCGAGACTTGACTCACAAATTCTTGCGAGGATCTTAGGGTGCTCTCTGCTTGTTTTTGTGGAGTTGAGGTTTGGCCCTTTCCAGCGGAAAGACGCTCTACCATCTCGGCACGATATGTTATTGATCTTCTAAGCAAACATAACATGCTAGACTCCAAACTTGTCTGCCTGAAGCGCCGCGGTGCTTTTCTCTAGCGCTAAATGTAGTCTTTGCATTGGTTATTGCCTTTGTATGCCCGGAGTCACAGGGAGTGGTTGGTGAGCCTCGACATCTCAGAATGACTTATGAGATTTTTTTTTCTGCTAGTGAATAAAGCTCTTCTAGTTTGTGCCGTGCAATTCAATTTACCGTTGGGACGATTGATAATACACTTCTTTTATCTTAATGGCAGCGAGATCCCATGGTATCCGACTTCTTGGCTACTCCTCGGCGATTGCATGGTTTCTCTAATGTCTGGATTGGGCTATTAACCCACGGATGATCGTACCTCCATAGTGTTTTACTATTTTCTTGGTGCTAAACAATTTCCCGAGTTCTATAAAACAACGCCTTGTTGCTCGTTCTTCAACGGCCCCAGTATAAATGCGAGTGCGGTTCTTTGCCAAATTGTAATAAGTTGACTATTTGTTGTGAAAACTTAACACCGTCTGATTTGTAGCCCATCTTGTTCTCAGACAACTTTGATGTCACTTATCTCTCTGTTAATCATGTCTTTCATTTTCGCATGAAACACCTTGCAATTGATTATCATTTTGTTTGTGACCTGGTTCAGTAGTTTAAGCTATGTGTTGTTTATGTCTCCGCTAGTGACCAACTTACTAATGCATTTACAGCCTCCATCTTAGGTCTGCGCCTCTTTTACCTATGTAACAATATTTGTATTATTATTGCATGTGTCTTGGGGCATATTAAGTATGTTAGGGTTTCCTTTTGTTGGCCCATGCTATTTACTATTTTGTCCCTTTATTGATATATATATATATATATATATATATATATATATATATACTATATATATATATATATATATATATAATGAAACTATTCTAACAAAGATATAATGAAATAAGTCTCTTTCATAATATTGAGATGTCTATAAATCTATAATGCGCTTTTTAAGGTCTAATGAATTGAAACATATTGTCTAGGAATCAGGATATTGATGGGCATTATAAGGTTTTATGGGTTTTCCCTAATCAGACAGCTTGCTCTCTGTTTCTCGATTATGTATCCCTATCCTCCAATTCTCGGGTAGGCAGGATAGTATGGTTCTGTTTTTATTATTCTTGAGAAGCGTTTTTTGAAACACAAGAACACTCCACATTTAATGCTTTGAAAACTGTTTTTGCTGAATTTAGTGTTTTCTATATTTTTCGTGTTTGCTAGGACAAAGAGAAAATGGGAACAGCGTATTTATCTTTGTTTTAAGCTATTCTGTATTTTGAGAATAACAGTTTAAAAAATTATAACCAAATAGGCCCTTCATTCTCATCTTTTACAATGTGGCCTTTTCTTTTTTAAGTTTCCATGATAAATATGTCTTCTTTCTTTTCGTTTTCATTCCTTGTTGCCTATTCCCGTTCAATTTCTTTAACGATTGAAATTTTCGCAGGAGTGGAGTACCCATGCAGGATGTTATACAAGACCAATCGATGGAGTCTACCTGATTTCCAACCATGGGGAATCCCTCTTGCTTATCTGTATTTTAATCGATTTTCAGAGCTTCTGGTTCATAAACCTGGTGAAGGATTCCTTCTCAGTTTCTTGGCATCCATTCTTTCACCAGTGGTAACTCCATAAACAGGATGTGTTTTTTCTAGAATATCTTTCCTCAATTAATGAAGCTAATTCATATATATGCAATAATATTTCTACAGAGGTGGGTGTTCTCAAGGGTATTGAATCTCATATAAAACGAGCTGTCCTTGGACAAGTTTGGAATGGTACCAGAACATAGCTTTCAAAAATCCCAGCTCTTGTTTGATCACAATAACCAAAGGGATTCTATGATAGTGTTGAAAAGGGAAGTATCATTTTTTGAAGAAATTAAAATACTTCTGAGTTCAGCTTCTGCAAGAGAGCATAATGGTTGATGATGAGAGTGCTGTTGTTGTTCTGGGGGGGCAAGAATCAGGTCATATTGGCTACTGGTTTCAAGGGAGATGAGAAGTTGAAGGACATGTTTGTGTCCCCTGTCTTCAAGGATTGCATCTTTGGCTCCTCAACTGCATCACTTCCACTTTATAGGTTAGTATCTTAAATATTGTTGGGAAGTTTTTTTTTTAACATCTATTCACTTTGCATTATAACGTTGTGGTATTACGTTACCGTGAGCTCCTCGAACACAGGATCTTTTCTATGCCGTCCAACCATTTAGCAGCCTAAGAGTGAGGGCCTCTTATTGACTCATGGGAAGTTTGAATGGAGAAAACCAAAATTGCCTTAGATAGGTTAAAAGATAGCACCTAACAAGAATAAATTCCAACTATAGAAAAGGACATCAAATATTATGTGGAAAAACTCCCTTAATAGAGGTTAAGAAATCATTTGGTGAGACATCCCAATGAAACTGAAATTTGTGAGGATACAATCCACATGTTTTTTCTTGAAAAAAACTCATTTTGGACAAAAATGTCCTCCATTTCATGCATTTACATTATCTCTTAAAAGAATAGGTTATTTTTGCAAGAAAACAGAAATAGTATTTTTTTAAAATCGGGCCAAAATTTGATAAAGAATTAAAATTTCAAATATAATGTAATGGGATTCAAATATATCAATTCTTGAGGTGAAAATCCATCACCCATGAAAGTATGAGTAGAAAGAACACGAGAATAAAGGTATGGAGAAGAACCTATAACCCCCACAGTCTAATAACGGTGCTCATAAGTCGACCATAATTTTCTCCTTTCTCTAATCCCTATACTTTGTTTTTCATCTCTCATCTTGTCAAACACCTCTATCAACTTCATTCTTATTAAAAAACCCTAATATTATTAATGTGTGTGGATTTTGGGAATACCCAAATATAAAATAGCTTTATAATATACAGACTCATGAGCTGAACAACTTAGCCAAATGCTTATATAGCATCTTTGCACACAAACTAAGCACATTGTTCGATGAGAAACTTTTGGTTGTGTTTGGTTTTTGAAATGTATTAAAGAAGGAAAAATATGTCAAGGAAAATTATTTTCTTATGTTCGATTGTCTAAAATTAAATATGAATAAAATTAGTTAAAACTTACATATCCTCAAAACAATGTTTAATCCTTTATATTGATGAGTTGAATTATAAATCTCAACTTCTTGATACTAACTTCCAAATTTGATCAACTAGGCAATGCATTCATCCCCGAATTCCACAACTAGCGGTGATTGGATTCTCAGAGAGTTTCTCAAACTTATTCACATCGGAAATGAGGTGCCGGTGGGTGATGGAGCTTCTTGACGGCACATTCAAACTACCAAGCATTAAGGAGATGGAGAAAGATGCAGAAAAATGGGACAAATACATGAAACGATACTCCAAGGAAAACTACAGGAGATCATGTATAGCTGCCCTTCAAATATGGTATTGTGATCAACTCTGCAAGGACATGGAAATTAACCCTAAGAGAAAGCAGGGATTTTTGGCTGAACTCTTCCAGCCCTATGCTCCATTGGATTACCCTCCAACATCTTGAAGTTATCAGTACTGAACGTGAACCCTCCAACATCATATTTATTTCAATAATTAATTTGAATTGAGAACAAACTACTTAATGTTGAAGGCTAGGCAAGAAAAATAATGATCATTGTATGCATGGTACTTTTGGACATTAATTAATACATTAAGAAAGATGAAGAAATTGGATGTTTGGTTCTTGGCATTTTGAAGAAGGTTAGAAATAGAGAATCGATCCCATAAGTTAAATCATTACCACTAATACCTTCTTTTTTTTCTTTTTTCTTTGTTTTACATTTATTCACTTTGTATTACAACAATGTAGTATTCTGCTCTCATGGAAACTCGAACCCGATCCTCTTTATGCCTTGTCGAACCCTTAACCATTGAGTTCGGCCTCATAGGCAATACCTCTCAAGGTCACACTCGTTTTGCTATTATTCTGAGGAAAAAAAATATAGTATTGTGATAAGATACACATTTGTTCTTTTAATATATGATATGATCTCACACTCCGCCCACAAAATCGCGGAATGGTACTTAAGCTTCGAGGTTCTTCCACTATCACTATCACTGGTCTGGTTTACCCTATTGTGCTCGGTTCCTATCATTGGTGCTTTCATTGAGAGTCGACCCGTAACAAAAAAGGGCTACCTAGTGTCCCAAGAGAGGATTTGGAGTGAAAGCAATTCATAGTGTGGGCCCGCAGACGTCTGGCTTCTCTAGGGGTAGGCAATGATATGATCCCGCATTGGTTCCACAAGAAATTGTGAAGTGGTACTTAAGCTTAAGAAATTCTCCACCTATCAGGCCAATCTTTTGGGTTGAACTCTCTTATTAGGCTTGAGGTATCTATCAATATCATCACTATGTTAATGTGAAAAATCTTTTTTTTTTTTTTTTACTTATTTACATTCTAAGGTTTTTAAACTCAGAAAGGCATAGTGTGGGTTGGCCTACATTCTGGTTCAGGTATGGTATGGATTATCTGGAAACTTGAATTTACACACTCAAAGGCGGGGGACCCAATGTGCACGTCGAGCTACTATATTTTGATTTGCCCGCTTCTAATATCACTTGTATGGTCAAAGGTGTTATATTTGTCTCTATGCAATCCCACATAGTTTATATGTGGTTTTGCTTCTCCCCTTAGCTTTATCTTTCCTCTTTGTATTAAATGCACCTCTTCCCCGTTCACCTTAGGGTATTTGTTGTATTGCCTAATTACTGGGTATTTACTTTTTGACTCAATTTCTTAGGAAATTGATTTTTGGCCCTAAGTTTGTAATTCTCTTTTATTAGTGGAAGTTGTTCATTGGAACCAAGGACGTAGGTATTTATATCGAACCTTGTTAAATTTTGTGTGCTCTCTTTATTTTCTGCCTTTAGTTATTTTACTTGTTGCATTATTTGGTGTGTTTGCACAACAAGTGGTATCAGAGCTTTAGGTTATTTTGTAAGTATGCTCTATGGTTGCAACGTAGCTCAATCTTCAACATCAAAAATTTGCTCTTGAACCATTGATAGTTGAAATCTGTTCAAGTGAAGTTATAAGTATGTTATGTGGTTGTGGTGTATCTCAATCTTCCACATCAAAATCTCTTTTGAACTCGCGATGCTTTGAAACTGCTCAAGAGAAGCTCCAATGTCCGAATATCTAGCGGAAGTTCCGCTCTACGAGATCGGGTATTTGACATCATTTGGACCAATCCAACCTTTCCTATGAACTTTTGTTTTATCTAAGGAGACTAGTTTAATTGGGACTATGGTGATCAATTCACTCTTTCCAAGGAACTGTCCTAGTATTCGCAGACGCATTTGTGTGGAAAGATGACAGAATCTAGGTAAAAAACAACGATCATAAATGCAAAAGTAGATGTTGAAAAATTTGATGGCCAGAATAATTTCAACTTATGGTAGAGTGATATGAAGGATGCACTGTATATGCTAGATTTGGATCAGGTTTTGAAAGAAACAAAACCATCTGATACCCATGAGAGTGAGTGGGAAAGGCTCAACATAAAAAATTATGGGTTGATCCGTTCTTGTCTGACTAAAGAGCAGAGGTATGCGTTTCTACAAGAGAAGTCTGTCTATAGTTTGTGGAAGACACTAGAAAATAAATATATGAAGAAAAGTAATGAGAATCGGTTGTATCTGTTGAAGAGATTATTCCGTTTCCAGTTAAAATCAGGTATGAGCATTAGTTCCCATATTGATGAGTTTAATAAATTAATTGATGATATATTAAACTAAGATGAGACCTTCAAAGATGAACGTTAGGCTATGTTATTGATCGTTCCCTTCTCAGAATATTGGATCATCTTGCGATTACTCTTATTCATATGAAGGAAAATTTGCCTTTGAAGAAGTTTGTTCTCGCGATTGTCGATTATGAAATTCAAGAGTATAAAAGAGAACATCAAAATGAGTTAGTAGAAGCATTGACAGTGAAAGGTCGTAGTCAAAATAAGAAATTGGAAACAAGGGGAAAGGTGACATCAAAGAGTAGACTGGGAAAATACGAGTGTGCCTTTTGTCATGAGAAGGGGCATTGGAAGAAAGATTGTCCTAAGTTGAAAAAGAAAGATAAGGGCAAATCTATGTCTAATGCATGTGTCATTAAGTGTGGGGGTGACTCTAGTGATTTTGAATTCTTTTTGGTTGGTCATCAAACTGTTGTTGGTTTTGATGAATGGATTTTGGATTCGAGTTGTACCTATCATATGTGTCCACATAAGGAGTGGTTCTTCAAGTTTGAAGAAGTTGATGGTGGAGTTGTTTATATGGGTAGTGGTGATGTTAGCTATATCATTAGGATGGGTTCGATCCGATTGAGGAATTATGATGGATCAATTAGAGTTTACATTTCGCATGTTCTAGATGTAATCGGTTGAAAAGAATTTCTTCTCTTTAAGGGCCCTAGAGTCTAAAGGCCTTGTCGTGATTATTCAAGATGGAGTTCTAATTTTCATTTCAGACACTCTTTTGGTTATGAAAGGCACAAGAAGAAATAACTTGTATTACTATAATAGTAGTGTAGAGATTGGAGTAGTGGCCACGGTTCCTGGTAGTAGTGAAGATTAAGAGATTACTAGTCAAAGATAGATGTTTCAGTACTCACATTTGGAGTAGTAAGAAGGTATAGGCATGATCCTAGTACAAGAAAATGGCAGGGAATGAAATGGGTTCTACTGTATTTATTGAAAACGGTAGATGTTGGCTTAGTCTTTGAGCAAGATTATACATGTGATCAGTATGCTATTGGCTTTGTTGATTCAAATTGTGCTTGTGACTTGATCAACAACCGTTTATGTGTTTACTCTTTCAGGAACACCAATAAATTGGAAGTCTACAAAGCATATTAATGTTCGCTATCAATTTTTACGGGAGATTATTAGTAAAGGACGAATCTTACTTCAAAAGATTGAGACTGCTGAGAATCCCACATATTTGTTGACTAAGGTGGTGACAACGATCAAGTTCAATCATTGTTTGGAATTGATCAACATTGCGAAAGTTTGATTGCGTCGTTGAGCGCATTTGGAGGCATTGTAGCTCTTGTCAAAGAGAAGTTTAGAGATAGGATTGGCATATTCGTCAAGGTGGACATTTGTTATATTTTGTCTTTATGCAATCCCACATAGTTTATATGGGGGTTTTGCTTCTCCCCTTTACCCTATAAAAGGGTCTTTCCTCTTTCTATTAAATGCACCTCTTCCCCATTCACTTTAGGGTATTTGTAGTATTGCCCAATTACTTGTGTATTTACTTTTTGACTTAATTTCTTAGGAAATTGATTTGTGGCCCTAAGTTTGTAATTCTCTTTGATTAGTGGAAGTTATTCGTTGGTGCTCGAGGACGTAGGTATTTATACCGAACCTTGTTAAATTTTGTGTGCTCTTTTTCCTTTCTTCCTTTAGTTATTCTACTTGTTGCATTATTTGGTGCGTTTACACAACACCATGCACCATCTGAAAGAGTTCATATTCCCAATGGAAACCGTAATCCTCCTAAGTTATGAGTAAAACATTTCGCAACCGCACTTCTGATGTGCCTCAGAAATAATAGGATTTTTCGATACCTTTCATTGATAGAAGTTCTAAATATATACGCAGTGATTGAGAGTCCGATTTAGCAACATGTTAATGGTAAGGCTAAAATTAAGCTATCACATAATTACATAAAGTTGGTCAATGGTAAGGCTAAATTAAACTATATCAAGTATAATTATATCTAAATATGTAATTAATGATGTAACATGATTCGAGGCTAGACATGTGCTTCCCTTATACGCCCGCAAGACTAGCCTGATCGGGCAAGCAAGACTAATCTTGTTACGTGAAAGGCTCCTGCCTATCTGACAATGGCTTTGTTAACGTATCGCCTATTCGTCTTGAGTATGCACATGTTTAACTCGAGGCTTCCCTTTATGCACTAAAGTCAAGTACAAAAAGAAGGCTCGATTTGAATATGTTTCATGCGCGAACGATTGACTGGCAAAACCGAGATGTGTGGTCCGAGGTTATCACACAAAGTAGCCGGGAGATTCTCGTGATCGAAAATGCTAGTTCCTGGAGAAGAGTGGACAACCACATTGTCTCTAAGCCGCATCGCTGTGTGGTCCTAAGATTCAAATTTCGTCAGGATCGTGGCAACGACTTGTTGTTTCTTCGAGGCTCCAAGAAATGGGATTAGAGCCCAAAAACTTGATATAGGCAGAGGTCGACGTATGGTCATCCACATATTTCCGTACCCCAACTCCATTCTGAGTATGTTCTTAATATGGGAAGGCCAGCTTTGTGGATCTGAATACCATGAAAAATGGTTTGCTTTAAGTAGCAGAGAAGCCTTTTTGTTGTTGTCCAGTGATTTATAGTTGGCTTGTGCATAAACTGAGAAAGTCGGTTGACTCGCAAATGAGATGCTCGACGTGTCATGAAAGGTATTGAAGGTACCCAATTATTCTACAAAACTCTGTGAGTTGTCCACAAAGAAGCAGTTACATCAATCAATCGGGTGGCTCTGAGCCAGAGAGGGGTTGAGACATCTTTAGCACCACTCATTCTTGTGTTACATAAAAGGTCACGAACATATTTATGCTCTGCGGAGAGAAATAACCCAAATTTCGAGTAGGAATTACTTCCAATCCCCAAGAAGAAATGAAGAGAACCCATATATATCCTCGAGAGAAAACATATCACCCAAATTACTTAATAATATCACATGAATTGAATTATTTCCGTAATAACAAGATCATCAACATAAACCAGAAATAACAAAGATTGGAGCCTTGACTGTGAAATGAAGAAAGGGGAGTGAGTCTAGCCTTGAACCGTGAAAACCCAAATTCGAAGAACGGCATTTCGGGGTGTTGTGTACCAAGCCCGTGGAGCTTGTTTAAGCCTCAGAAATCGCCTTTTTTAACCGGCAAACATGGTTAGGTTTGGACAAGTCCTTGAACCCCGGGTTGTGCCATATATAAAAACAAATTTCGCTAATGCACCATTTAGAAAGGCATCATGACATCCATTTGCCTCAAATCCCACCTTCATGACAAAGAATAGATAATACAGCCTAATAGTTGTCGGGTTTGACCAAATGTGGCTGAAGGTTTCTTCAGAATCAATACTGCATGCTGGGATCATAACCCTTAGCAACTAGACGGGCTTTGAATCCGTCCACCTGATCCACGCATGCCTTTTACTCTGGACACCCACTTACACAGCCTCACTCGTGTACAAAGCCAGGGTGGTAAACTAGGTCCCAAGTCCCATGTTTCATTGGGGAGCAAGCGGAGCTCAAGTAGACATACTTCACGCCAAAGGAGGTTGAGAAATGGCTTGGCTCACACTGGTTGGCTCAATGGTTTGGGGAAGAGGATGGAGAATCGTATGGATCCGTTTGGGCTCAAGATTTGGTTCTATTGATCTTGCGGGTCATGTTATGAGTGCGTTGGGGAGGAGTATCTGCTTCGGGAGGGTTTGTGAACCAAGACGGAGGAGAAAATCCGACCGAGACGGGCATCCGGGAGTATGAATAGGAGAGTGGGATGGAAGATTTAAGGGAGAAGCAATCCTAGTATCATCTAAAGGAGGAGTCGGATTAGATGGAGGGTGATTTATAACGGGCAAGGAATCATGAAGTAAAGAACCAGAGGGTCCGAAAGTACCTGAGGAGGCCGCGACAATGGCAGGTGAACCTTCTGAAGGTTGCAATGATGCCGGGCGCCGTCAGCGCCAATGATGACTGTGACCAACTAGTGGGCACCGAAAAAGAGGAAGAAATGGGAGGGTCCGAGGTTTCTCGGGTTAGCACTAAGACCAAGCATCATAGAGGTCGGATCGGGTCTTCGGGTTTCATCAAACAAAGACGTGTCGAGAAGAGAAATTTTTTTTGCTTTCGAGGTTCAAGACACTTGTACATTTTGAGTTGGTGAATAGCCGAGAAAAAGATGCTTTGGATTGGGCCGATTTATTTGAGTTATAGGGTCGTGTGAGAGGATAACAAATGCATCCAAATTTTAATTTCAAATAATTTGGTAAGGTTCGACTCAAAAAGGACTTCAAAAGGTGATTTTTCCCGAAGAAGAAGTGTGGGTCAGTTCATTATGAGGTAGGAAGTCGCTTTGAAAGGCATAAGGCCAATAAGAGAAATCGCATGGGCACTGCTTTTAGCGGGAGTGTAAGGCCTCGTTTCTAACGAGATGACGTATGATGACGCTCGTGAGACACCATTTTGTTTGCGGTGTAGAGCAAAGAGCTATGAGAGTTATGCCATGAAGTAGAGATATGAAGTTTAAAGTAATAAACTCACCACCATTGCTCTGAAAGTATAATGTTTTGATTGGATTTTTGAAAGCTGCTTAAATAAACCGTTTTTGAAATGTGGAAAAATTCTTAGAAACACCAGATTTAGTGACCATTGATAAAACCATATATATTTCAGATAATGATCAAGAAAATAAGGTAATATCTTGATCCATCAATTCCAGTATAACTAGTAGGACCCCACACATCAATGTAAATAAGTTCAAATGGCTCATGACTTTGGAGACTATTGACACGAAAGGGTTGTTGATGAGCTTTACTGATAGAACATGAATGACATAGTGAAGACAAAGTTTTAGTCGATGAAATAGGAAGAGAAAATTTTTTAACAAGATGATGGACAATTTTATCAAGGATGCCCAAGACGCTTGTGCCATCCATCAATGTAAGTCCGTTCATGCACATTAGCAACCTTTTTTGATGCTACTATTGGATTCGGAAGGTGTAGATGCTATTGTTACATGCCCTTTAGTAGAATAGCCCCCAGATTCTCGCCCTTCACAAGAAAATAAAATGATGAAATTCAATAAAGACATTATTTTGTTTCGTGAGATGATGAATCCAAATTAAATTTTGCAAAGGTTTGAACACAAAGAGTATCACTCAATGTAAAAGTTCGCAGGAGAGTGTAAAGCCAAAGAACCAATATGTGAGATCGCTAAACCCTCGAGCTATCACCGAGAATTACTCGCTGGCTTCCATCATTCATAATGAATACATAAAATTGGAAAGATCACCCGTGATATTATGAGAAGCACTCAATCAAGTAACCAATTTTATCTCTTCCATTAGATGCGTAGCACAATTGGATTGAAACATTCTCGAGAATTTAGCTCAAGTAATGACTTAAGTAATGCGGCCCAACTCGATCACAGAGTTGGCATTTGGGCTGGTAACGCCAATTGGAATAATCGGGGCCTCCCGCAGATGTTATCGAGCGACGACCATCACATCGGCCCATTAAAGTTTCCTCGCTAAGTTGGAACCTAGAGGCCCACTGAAGAATTATGTTTCAAGGACCATGATTGACTCCGTGCGCACGTTTTTGTTCTGTGAAGCTGGCGTAAAACAACCGCTGTCAGGTTGGGCGACTTCCAAGCGCCCCGCATATGCATCATGTCCAACTGCATCGTCGCGTAACCTCACAATGATGATTCTCTGCTCGACCAGGGCGCCACGATCTCCGAAAATCTGGACCTAAGCCATTCAACACATAAAGAGTTAGGTCATCGTCCGAAATTAGATGATCAATAATGGCTATTTCATCAGCCAAGGCCTTCACAGCATGGAGGTATTCTATGATTGATCGAGTTCCACGCTGGATTGCGGTGAGCTTTAATCGCATACCGAGTTCGATCGGCTAGCATATAAATTTTTTAGCTTTGTCCAAAGGGGCCATGAGAGGTCCTATGGTTTCTGTAGCAATAAGTGGGGTGATGTAGGAAAGATGTAGATGCTAAAATAGCACTCAGATAAGTTTATCCTCGAGAACCTGGGTCTTACAAGCAGCTCTCATCACCGCTGTGACCAATGAAGAGGGACAATCGAAGGGTGCCTTGACATAGTCGTAGTAAATCGTAACTAATGAGGAGTGCTGAATTGAGCACGCCATTGAGGAAGGTGGTGGGAGTCCTTTCATTTATTCGGGCAGTGATACTGAGTGCAATGAGTGATTTATTTGCTACTTTAAGGAGGTCGGGTGTGGAGATTAAAGTTTGATTTTGATCGGAGTGAGGAAATATATGCTATGTGGACTGGATCTGACTCGTTAGAGATCTGTGGCTCTAATACCATGTAAAATAATAGATTTTCCGATACCTTTCATTGATAGAAGTTCTAAATATATACAGAGTGATTGAGAGTCTAATTTAGTAAACATGTTAATGGTAAGGCTAAAATTAAGCTACTGTTACAATTACATAAAGTTGGTCAACGGTAAGGCTAAAATTAAGCTACTGTTACAATTACATTCAAATATAGAATTAATGACAGAACATGATTTGAGGCTAGACATGTGCTTCCCTTATAGTGCCTTCTGAACATGCCCTTCAAGACCTTCACCCCCCACTGAACAAAAAAAGAGAAATTTGAAACTTTATTCATCTTTTGTTTGACAATCTTTTTTCTTTTGGGTTCTCATTCCATTTGTCATTCTTCCCGTAAGAGGATAGCAGCAAATGAAGTAGTTTGTAGCATTGATAGGGATGAATTAGCAAAATATTTTTCACTCAAAAGTGATCCAGAAGGTGGGGAGGCAGAGGTGTGTTGCTTTGTTACCACTTTTTTTCTTTTAAGTTACTTTATTTTTATTTCTTCATGCTCTAAGAAAAATTATTTTTTCCATTTCGAACAAAATGGGAAAAAAACCTTCTTTGCAACCTAATTGAGACCGTTGGTATGTTATTCTACATGCATGTCAGGCGGATCATGACAAATGTTCTTCATCTTACTGTTATTTTAACTCACTACTACCTTGCTTTTAATCTTATACATTCTCACATATTTTGTGGCTTACTTTCTAGAGAATTGGCCATTTACTTTTTTATATGCTTAATAGAAAATGAAAAAAGAAGATGGAGATATCAGTTTAATTCCATAATTATGTTTTCTTTTTACTGATAACCATTCTAGATATTCCTTAAAAAAAAATAATGGTTTCAGAAGCAGAACTGCATGTGTTCATAGGATTTTATGCATCAGTGTCAATATTGGTGTTCTGAGTTAAAAAGAATAACTATGTATGTGTGTTTCTAAATTCTGTGTGTCTTTCATTGTTCCCATGGAAAAATGTTTCTTCAAAGCAATCAGATATTAAGTTTGCAACAAAATCACATATATTCATTTCTTATTCCCCCAGGATGTTAATATAATCCAAGATGGGGAAATGATTCAATTGTCGATGTAGCATTAGTATTTATTTGTTTTTGTTGATTTGGGACTCGAATTTGGTTTTGGGCTTATGTCCAATCAGAAAGCCCACGGTGTAGTTTTTGTGAAAACAAAAAGTTAAGAAAAAAATAAGGATTTATTATGGTAGCAGAGGGGGCCTAGCCCGGTAGCTCACAATTGATCCTAAGGGGGTGCAGAGGCTTGCCCCCATAGTTTGAGCGTTTTTGCTCACGTATTTTCGTCAAATTAACATATTAGGGTTTATTTATCTATTATGTTGTACTCTGTTTTTTTTTCCCATATTCATAATAAAGTTTTCTCCTCTACCCGTGATTTTTTTCCCGCAAGGGTTTCCACATAAATTTGATGTTTTTTCTTTATTTTCGTATTTCATTATTGTGTCATTGATCATTATAGTTTTCATGTATTAATTTAAAATCCATGCTTTTGAAGCCAAATCCCCACTCAAACCAAATCCTCGCTTCACCCCTAAATCTAAGCATATTATGTTTGTGACCATATTATCTCTAGTACTTGTTGCATACTAGAGCACATGATTAAGAAGGCATTGTTTTGGAATTTGATTTTCATAAGAGAAATACAAGCAGTTGGGATTTGTACTATGATATAGATGGAATTAAATCTTTTGTTAAAAATAGATAGAAAATAGTTTTCTTTTGTTTCATTGTTCATGAAAATTTAACACCTCATTATATTTAAGTTATGTTTGGTTCTAGACATCTTTAAAAAGAAACAAAATGCCAAAAAATCTCATTTTATATAGTCTTATTTAGAAAAATAGGAAGAAAGAAAATTGAATATGATTAACATCAATTAGAATTCACATTCTTTTTAAAATGATTTGATCTCAGAATAAGGAAGAAATTAAGTGAAATGAATGTGAAACACATAAAAATAATTTATTAACTTTAATCTGCTTTATTTTCCTTCATTTTACTTTTTTCTTGACAATTGTTATATATTTTTAATTTTCTTTCTTGTATTTCTCTCTATTTATTTTTCCTCTCGTGAACAAACATAGTCTCAAGAAAATTAATAAGAAAAACAACTTAAATTATATCATTTCATATGATCACATCTATATTAACAATTGACACAATAGAGAGAGCTTTCCAACTCCAAACTAAACTAAAGGGTTAAATGATTAGAATTTTGTGGTGATCCGTATTATGATCCAACCCATAATATTTTGGGAGCTCAACCCAAAATGGATTTTTGTAAGATCTATGGTGGTGACGGATGATGAGGGCCGCAAGGCTCGATTGGAGAGACATAGTTTGATTTAGGGTTTATATATATATATATATATATATATATATATATATATGGGTATTTAGGGTTTTGTACTGTGTACTTTGAAAGTCATAATCAATAAAATACACTCTTTTTTCGTAGACATAGGTCACATTGACCGAATCACATAAATCTTTGTGTCCTTGCGATTTTCTTCGTTTATTTTTCTTCCTATTTGCTGTTTATTTTGCAACATAAAGAGGATGGAGGAGGACAGGCAAACCAAAGGAAGTTCTAAGGGAAAGCAAAGTTGCAGGAGTATGGGTATAACCGGGGGAGAGGGAGAAGGAAAACCTAGTAAGAATTAAGGTTAGAACAACCTTATACTCCATTGTTGTCAAGTTCCTACCAACACACATTCTCCCGCCAAACCCAAAAGGCAAAAACCCCATCTTGTGTTTGCAGCCACCATATAAAGGATCATCCTTAAACCTCTCAGGCTTAAACTCATAAACATCGTCTCCCCAGAGAGCCTGATCATGGTGTATGGCTACTACGTCGATCCACATGTTAGTTCTATTTAGGACCGTCACATCGCCTACCCGAATATTTTCCCTCACTTACCTTGCACGTTTGGGGCTGGGGAGTAGAGACGTAGTACTTCATTCATAACCTAAGACATCTGCACACATGTATTAATGTATTTTAGTAAACTATGAATGAATATCATGGTTCAAAGTTCCACTACCAGTCATTGACTCGGAGAGTTCCTACACTTATTGATTTCCGAGAAATGAGAATTTTATATCCATGCAATTTTTCTCTGCCTCAGTTCACATGAAAGTAGGGGTAGCAATTCCTGTCGTGGTATCAAGTATGGGTTGTGTCAATTTATAGGTATTTTACTATATTCGCTAAGCCACATCCAATCAAGGCACAACACACCTGGTCAAAATAGAAATACAAACACGAATTCGGGTCACTAATTTTGTAACATAACTCGACATCTATAATCCGTTTATTAATATTTAACACAAATAACATATTAAATTAGTTAATCTAAGTTAAATATTAATTATCATAATAATTAAACGGGTTAATATAGGTCAAATTCGTATTATGCGAATTGACACAATATAACTCTTTTATTAAATAGGTTATGCAAGTCAATACAAATTTAACCTAAACAATATTAAACTCAACCTTAAAAACCAGGTCGGATTCGTGGTGTGTTATCGGGGCATGTCAAATTTTAGTTGGCCTACTTCATGATGACATATTAAGGAGCCGAATAAAAAGACTTGGTCAAAAAACAAGATACTTTTCTATTGTTCTGTGTTCTGCGATCGATGTTCACTCCCCCCACTAAAAGCTTGCCCCAAAGTCTTGCCAATGGGGGAATTAACCCAGACCCACCAGCTCAAGGTGTGGACGGGACCGGCCATCCACAAAGGGACAAAAAAGTATGCGCCTCCTCCCTCTGAATTCAAAGCATCTGGGGTGTTTCCAGGTGTCCCTGGACATGTAGGGTGATGAACCAAAGTCAAACTTTATGGTGAAAAACATAACCTAGAAACCTTGACATCATTTATGTTTAATCATTAAGATTTATAAATAGTCTTTATGAAAGCGTACCTGAATTCATTGGAGATGGACAATATGAAACAAATTAGTTTTTGCCTTCCAGTTCTCAATGCATAGAAAGGGGTATGCCAAGATTCAACTTCAATAAATGACAAATAATAGAGAGTTTAAACATAATGTGCGGATTTACGTGGAAAACTTCTTTACCGAAGAAAAACCACAGGCCAACCAAGACAAAATCCACTATGTAATAAATTTGTACAATACATAGATTTTCACTACTCACCCCACAAGAAAATCGAAACAAATACAAGAGAAAATACAAACACGAAATAACCAAGTGTTTACCACTATCTAAAGATAACTACACAAAAATCCCATATTAAACCTTAGAAAGACTCACCCTTTGCTCTTTCTCACAATTTTCTCTTCTACCTTACTCTCCTCTCCTCTTTGTTGGGATGATTTTCTAAGTTTCTCACTTGCTTATTTATAGGTCAAGGGGAGAAGACATCTTGCTCAAAACATAGAGCCTAAAGAGAGAAAACAAGGCCGGCTACTGGCTTTCATGTTTGCAAAGCAGGCCCTGGCGCAAAAATAAATGGGAATGAATCCCATCAAATGAATCCCATCATGAGTAGGGCTCCTCCTCATGAGGGCCTCACCTCATGAGGAGGAGCCATACTCATCATAGAGTTCCTCAAATCTTCTTTGTTTCTTTCTGAGTGAATGGGTACTTTCAGAATGAATGAACCATCAAAGAATTTGGGGACCAAAACCTGTTTTATGAAAGGGAAGTGACGCTTCAGAAGTGTCTCTTCTCTAATTACATGCAATAGACAAGCAACAAAGCCACGGATTTCAATTCTTTATTCTGATCAAGTTTGGTGAAGTCAGTTTCGATCTCCTTCTACGATCACTTCTTTTATCTCTTCCCTCAACTGGGTAGCAAGAAGCAGCATCGTCCAAGTGAGAGCCAATGCCGTCGTCTCGTGCCCGCCGAAGAAGAACGTCTTGCACTCATCGACCAGCTCTCGAGCTGCAGCATCGTCCCCAGGTTGCCACCCACAACGCTGCCGGCCAGCAACAGCCCTAGCTAGGAGGTCCTGCTGAGTGCCTCCATTTTTTGATTTTTGTCGGTCATTTATGATCGATAGAAGAAGGCCGTGGATCTCCTTCCCTAGTTTTTTTGCCTTTAGGGATTGTATAGGGCACATTAACTTGTTATAGGGCACACCAACATATCTGTTGGACTAAAAAAGGGTGACTTGAATTTCTCTCAATTTATCAAACACCTTCCGACCACTTTCAAAGCTTATCCCGAAGCTGGTCTTGGAGATAATTTCCCCGGCGGCATGGGAAATTTCGCTTTCCACGTTGATTTCAGGCATGCCGGAGCTCACTAGCTTGCTCCATTTGTCTAGCATTTTAGTGGTGGACTCCACCATTAAGCTTGCCATGGCCTGGAGATGATAACGAAGAAAGCTATCACTTAGTGGAGAAATATCAATTTTTTTAGAGAACAATTTGGTTGACATAATGAAGCTTCATCAGAAAATTCAAAGAATGAAGTTGATGGGATAATGAGTTTCTAGGAAAGTGTCTAACTATATATCAATTTCAACGTTATTCATGGAAGCCGTGTTGCACTACTTTTATCAAAAGAAGAATGAGATGACTTAGGACTAATTGGAAGATTGGACTTCAAAGATCAGATTATTTCATTGCACACAACAAACCAAATGAGAAAAGAAAGAAAGAAAAAAAAATCCTTGCAAAGAAAAAGGGAAAAGAAAAAAGAAAGCCCATAAATGGAATAGTTTGGAACACTAAAAATAAGCAAGTTGAGAAACATTAATGGAAATTAATGTAGTAATGTAGGCGGATATTAAAATCGACCTTCGTTGAGAGGAGAAATTAGTGGACTGATAACGTGTCTATGTCGGAGCCATTCATCGCCTTCGGTCATAACCAGACCATTACTCAAACATGCCTTCTCGGTCTTTGTTTAAACACAGAAGGCTTTCCCCCAGCTCTTTCCCCAACACTCCTCACACATTGTCCTCAAGAATTCTGGATCTGCAACGTACAAAAATGGCTCTGTCCCCAGCCAGTATATAAACACTTTCCTCAAAAAATTCACTTACATGTCACCAACAAATATTCAAAGTGTAGGAGACGTGGCTCAAACCCCTTAACCCGAAGCCATGACATCCCCGTTTACTCATAGGACTTCAGCTCCAGCGAGAAAGTATGAAAACTATTTAATGGATATCAAGAGAACTTGAATACCCAGGAGAAGAACTTTTATCCCTCTTCATTTCATCAATATTTCCAAGATAGGAAAATCTAGGAGTAGGGCTCCTCCAATCCTTCTTTTCAAACCTGATTAGAGAGTCCCAGGAAGTGAAACTCAACTTTCCATAAGGCATAGAGCAGAAAGAGAGACATGGCTGAGACAAAACTTGAAAACAAAAGAGAAAGAAAAGCCATCTCTTTCTCTTTCAGAGATTGATTGTAAAGAAAAGAATTTGGCTTCAGGGATGTGGGGAGGGAAAATGAGGTGGGTATTTATAGAAGAGGAATGGGTGGGTTCAAGAATGTTGGAATTTGACTATAAAATATTAGCAGGTGAACAATTTTCCTCAGGGAAAATTCTACTGTACATCTTTTGAAATCATACCAGATTGTTTTTAAGCCATTGGATGTCTAAGAACAAGTGTAGCTCTAGAACGAGGATTGTTTTTTTTTTCTACTATTTAATGTTGGTTATCTTTTCATTGTCTTTAGTTGTATTTTTAATAGTAAAACATTCCTCTTTTCCCTACCAATTTATTCTTTCGTCAGTTTGTGACATTGTGCCTTTTTTTTTTTTTTTTTTTTAGTCTATGAAACTGAGACAAACCCAGACCATCTTTTTTCATCTCATTCTCACACAAATTATAATAAGCTATGATTCTCTAAAAAAAATTTCTTTTGGGCAGGATTTAAAAAATAATAATTTTATTAATTCAAACTATCGTAATACATCGATTGAAACGATAGATACAAATTTACTAAAACCAAAGGATAAACTATTATATATTTAGGTTTCCTTTATCATTTTTATGTTATTACCTTTTTGTCCTTATATTGGTGTATATATATATATATACCTCAACTCTCTCAATAATAAAATAAGTCTCTTTCATGATATGATATCAGAGCATCAAACTTAATAGCAAAAAAAAAAAAAAAAAAACCTAACCCTAGTCATATCGCCGCCCCATCATGGTCCCGACATAACCCTCGGTCCGTGTTGCTCAATGGGCTTCATGAGTCTTCTTCCTCCACTACCGTTGTGCCCCCCCCTCCACCCTTTTCCTCCCCGCCATTCCCGACAGCCATGAATCCAGACTCGATAAGATATCATAATTTAATTGCACCTAATCTCAAGTGGGGACTGGCTAACTTGATGTTAAATTAAATTTGGCTTTTTCAATTTTAAACTACTATTATCCGTGATCAGTGTTTTGTCTTACATAAGGTTATTTATGGGCTCAAAACAAGTTTCATGCTTGGTACTGTGATCTCGCACCTTCCCTGGCTCTGCCTCGACTCTGTCACATCCCATGCACTCATCTCTCTTTGTTTACCGCCATACTCACTCATCTATTTCCTAGTTGGTTTATGTTGACTATTTTGATTATTATGTGCAAAGGACTCCCTCCCTTGTCAAAGACAACATTATTCTAAGAACTGACTCCCAAATTCCCTCCGCTACAAAGGATCTCTGGGGTGCTATCTTTCTTCTGTGGAGTGGAGGTGTTGGCCACTTCTTCGAGTCTTCTACTATCTCAACAAAAAAGCCATGTTATTGACCCTTTAGCAAACATAACATGTTCTATCCCCGTAAACCCCGTTTCACCCTGCCAAGGTCTATACTTCAAATCACGCGCTTGCTCTTACGCCAATAAATGTCAACATGTACCGTCAGGTGGTTGGTGACCTCCAACATCTCTGAATGACTCGCACAGATATTTCCTTTGTCGTGAATAAACTCTCCCAATTTATGCACGCGTCATCCGAGCACCATTGGGATGTGGTCAAACATCTACTTCATTATCTTAATGGCACGAGGTCCTCACATTCGGCTGCAAACACTTCTCTGACATTGCACCCAAGCCTGATGTCATTGGCTAGGTAACCCGCATGATCGCATCTCCATCGTGGCTTTTCTTATTTTCCTCGTGCTAATTCCCATTTCCTAGGAGTTCTCAAAGTGAATTCAGATTATTGCTCGCTCTTCCATCGAGGCTGAGTATCATGTACTCACGCTGCCGCATCGAATCTGCAATGGACGAAATTGCCGGCCGTCAATTTGCACCATGCGCTTGCTCCCACCTTATTCTCAGACAACTTGGTGCCACTTGTCTCTCCGCTAACTTGTCTTTCATTCTCATATGAAACATCTTCCACCGCATCATCATACTGTTTCGGTGACTCCAGTCTGGGCCGCTTGAACTGCATGTTGTTCATGTTCCACCGGTGACCACTCATTTATGCCTACCAAACCTCATCTCGATCTCGCATCTTTTCCCTATGTATCAAGATTGGTGTTATTTCTAACACACTCATCTTGAGGGGGCCTATTAGAGTATATTTAGGGTTTCCTTTTATTGGCTTTATGTTGTTACCTTTTTGTCCTTATATTGGTATACATATACCTCAACTCTCTCAATAATAAAATAAACAGCACTTGTGTTAATAGTATAATAAATTGGCTCAAAGTCTACAAATTTGATAATACTATAAATGACTGTATCACCCATGACTTCTAGATCAGAACATAGTCGATCGGCCATAATCCGACTATTGCCCATAACTCAATACGCTTGGCACACTGCTACTGCTTCACACAAATAAAAAACACGCAACAAATGACGAAAAACAAAATGCCATAATAAGACGACACAAAACCAAATACCACAATAAGACAACAAAATCACAAAAAATAAAATAATACTCAAATCTATGTGGGTGGATTGACTAGTCGTATAAAGCTCATCCTGATCTAGACCACCCTGCCTGTCCCCATCGGGCTAGTGATCTACGAGCAACCTGAATTGGACACCGGCCGTCACTCCATTCTCCAGTAGTTTTCTCAGTTTCATTTCCTTCGAAAAATATGGCCTTTGGTTGTTGTGTCTGATAATATTAATAGTATCCACGAATATTAATGATTCTACAGTGGCATAGCTCCATACATGAGCTTCTACCCTTCAAACTATGGGTAGCCGAATGTTTAGCAATAGGATACCTTTACTAAAGTAAGTTTGTACTTGGTGAATAACCATTTTATTAAGAAATGAATTGAAAGAGAAAGGTATAGATGGATGATTTCAAGTTTAAAATGACCAAAAATCACTCCTTCTTGCTTAAAAAAGATGAGTGGATATAAGAGAAAGTCCATAGAAAAGTTGAATATTTAAAAAATATTATAATTATTTTTCAAATGATTATTAAATGGGAGTTACATGATTTTGGAGACAGCCCCCTTCCCTTCGATTCGCACCCATTTTTATACCCGACGAATTAAGAATATTTTGTTATAAGCTTTTTTTTTTTTTAAATAAAAGAGAGAAATAATTCAAATCTCGCACATTTTCGACTTAAAGATGATTCTCGTTCAAATAGATAACTTTCCAATACTAACTTTGTCTTAAAAGTAGATCAATCATATGATTTGAAATATGAAAAGATGAATTCCTGTATTGTATATATTTTCAAAAGAACACTCGATGATACTTGCGCCTTTTTCTTTATATAAAAGATATAATTATAATTTTAAATATATTTCCATTTTTTTAGTATCAAACATATTTCGTAATTTTTAACCTTTTTTCTCCTTAAAAACCAAAAATATATATATTCAATGTTTATATAACAATAGCTACACCAATGTTAATTTAGAAAAATAAAATAAAAAATGAATTTTTAACACCAAAAATTGTTTTAAAATTTTATCAATATAAGCTTTCATGTACAACAAAAACATTTTTTTATTTATAAACAAAAATTTGGTGAGCTATGTATCGTTGTTTCCTATTTTGAACATCAGTTTCAGAACAATTTTTGAAAACATAAAGAACGTCATTTTGATATTCTCCAGAAATTGTTCTTGTTTTTTTAATTTAGTGTTTTTTGTATTTTTTGAGTTTTTAAGAAGAAAAAAAAAACTGGAACCAAACGAGTTTTCCTTGTTTTTTAGAACATAAAACAATTTTAAAAAACAGGAACCAAACATACCCTAAATGTACCCTTACTTTTAACAAATAAATTTCTCGTTTCTAGTTGTGAAACATATAATTTTCAAACCCTTGTACTCCAACATGGGAAAGAAAAAATAGGTTTGAGAAATTAAAAGTCTAAAATACCTTAAATTTTTCAAGATGACGTATTAGGTTGATTATTGTTATGTCTGGCTCATCTTTGTGTAATAGTCAGAGTGGTGTTTGGCTAATCACTTAGGTGGCGTTTGTTTTTTTACTTAGCTTTCAACATGAAGCTGTTTGTTTTTTAAAATTTTCACGACTTATTGTTGAAATTTTTTTAAAAAGTTATGAATAGAAAAAGTGAAAATATTTGGCTTTTTCTATTTAGAAAAAGTCATTTTTCACCAAAATAAGAAAAACTCCATCATTACCCAACAAGGAGAAGTGCTAGCAACACTCACCATTATGGATGACAACAGGGGGGTTTGGGACTTTGGTGGTCTCCACTTTAACTCGATCACATTTATTTTTTCAATTCTCAAACTCATTCATTGAAATTAACCCACTCACGATAAGAAAATTCCCTCAAACCTGGCCCCGCTTATATTGATTTTGTTTTGTTTTTGTTTTTAATTTTTTTTCTTTATATTTGCCTTTTATTTTTATTATATTAAAATTAATATATTTCATAAAAATAAAATACATGAATTTTTATAAATTATTTATTAAAAAATTTAATAATAATGCATATTATTTATTTATACAAAGTATAAAATAAAATAACAATTAAATATAGACCGAGGCAAGATCTTGAGTGCAACAATACCCGAACCCGCCCAATTGCCTCGGATTTGAGAAAATAAACCCAAACCCCCTAAAAACTCAATTACAATTAAACCAAATCCGTCCCATTAATAATGGGGTGGGGCAAAAACCCGAAATAATCCGTCCTATTGGCATCCCTACTCACTACCTAATATTAAAAAACAAATAATTTAATACTTAATGCTATTAAGTACTATTCAGTATTAAGCTAAAAAAAATTCTATTTAGCATTGGCAAAAACAACACCACCTTAGTCCCCAAAGACTACTTGAAGTGCTTCAACCGCCTAAATCCAACTTTGAGATGAGGTTTGTTCATTGTTGAGGAAACCGTTATTGGATATCATCTTATGGTTAGGGTTTCTCTCGGGTATAAAATGGAGAGAAGAGTCTTCAAGAAGTAAGAATCCTATACCTCATATTTATTCACTTAGTCTCTCGGGTATAAAACTAAATCTAAACATTTATTTATTCATTTTTAATTTATAATCAAATTGAGGAATGACAACCTCATATTACCATGGGTATTACTCTTTATGCAAGTTTTACTTTTTGAGCAATGGATAGCATATACTGTTTTCTACCATGATATTAAAAGCGGTAAAAAGAGCAAAAGTATGACTTTTCAAAGCATTTCACTTTACGTTTTTTAACCAAAGGAGGGTGAGTTATAAAGCTTTTATGGTGCGAATGTCCTTATAACCAAGGATCAAAATATTGGTAAACATGAATATATCGGTACTTGGATTTTACGGATATATCATAAATATTGGTGAATATTTTTACATAAATATCGGTAAAACGAAAAATAACAAAAATATTTTGAAATTGCTAAAAATACTTTGAAAAAATATAAAACTGACATCAAACAAAATACACTTGTTAGATAATATTCATAATAATTTATAGGTAGATTTTGCAATAGTCATAAATAATTCTCGAGTTTCGCTTTTTACATCAAGGGTCCTATTTCAGATCTACTCTAATTGACATGTTTTTCTTACTAAATAGAAGATATATTTTGATGATGCTTCAACCTGAACTCGGCCCCGAGCGGCCGGGATTTTGGCTGGCCCGCCCATGGCCCAGCTAGACTCCTCCGCAAAACAAGAAAACAAGAAAGAATCGCGGGCCTCGCCCTGCTCCTCGATGCCTAAGCCGGCTCTTTCCTGGAAGAGAAGATCGGTGCTCAAAGGGATCGGAAGTTTCTTGCATATAGTCCCGCAAGCAATTTTCACTTGTGGGGGTGTTTTTAGTATTTATAATGGATGATCACGCCGACAACTTTCCGCTAATCAATATGATATTTAGCACAGCATTCTTCCAGTTGATATTATGATATCGAATCGATGTTTCTCGCAATGATGATTATTAATCGAATAGCAGGCTGCCTTCATATTTATATCATTACAATATTTCCTCTCACTAGGCAGAATTCTCTTTCCTTAGTTCGTAGTCTGATTATCATGGATAATCGGGTGTGATAATCAAACATCTTACTCCTCATCAGGCTGAGATTCAAAGGCTTCCCCAGACGATGATTCCCATCGCCACTTAGTTTGACCACCCTGGTCCGCCTTATGACATCAAGGCCCATCACAGACCACCCAATCTCATCCTGTCTGGTCAGATTCTGGGTCCACTGTTCTAGATTATTATTTCAAACCCTATCATTGTCTGTCCCTCCCCTCAATTACTGTTAAGCAGAAGGCGTCGTATCGCTGATTCGGGCCGCAGATACCCATGGTTGCCCGTGAAGGGTTTGACAGGCTTTGCCGCCATTCACGCCTTCAGAAGTATGAATCGCCATTGCCAGATTTCACTGGTTCTTGCTTCCTTTAAAATCTCTCGAATTTTTCATACTTCTCGTTTCTGCTGCTTTTTTTTCCTTTTTAAATTTGTGCTTCCTTTTTCCTTTGCTTATCGTTCACAAGTGTTCAAGACGCTTATGGTCATTACTATCCTGCAAATATGCTGTCCCTGGGTCTTGTTTCTCCTGGGTCTCTGACGCCTCTTCTCCTCCACCCTTGTCAGTCTTTGGCTAGTTCTGTATGCTTAGTCGGGGCCTTTGATTTCCTCTTTCTTCCTCGTTTAACCCCGGGATACTTCCATGGGTCCCGGTCGCTCCCTATTCTCGCACAGGAGTAATCTTCACTGGAAAGGCTCAGCTCGCCACATAGCCTGACCGACGGTGGGGCACAGCACTGGGTCAGGCGGTTCAATTCTGCCGCCTCAAAGGGAGCCTCCTTTCCCCTGATAGTGCAAGTGTGCTTGACCATCCACTCCCACCCGCCCCGAGGCTCGAGGCCGGCTATTCAACGCCGAGGTCAGGGCCCCAAATTCGGCCGAACCCTCACCGTGAGACCTACTCCCCACATGAACCCCTCGTCTCGTGGGGTCCACAGCAGCCCAAAGCCTCACGTACAACCACCCACTTTCTCCTTGAAAACAAAAAGCCTTATGCGGTTCTTTGAGGCATGCCTGAGGTCCGCCTCCTTCATTTCCCTCAGATCCTTTATAGAAAGCTGTCCAATGATACCGAATGTCCGCCCTCTCGCCTTCCCAATCCTCTTGGTATGTTCCTCAGTGGGTCATAGTCGTGTTTAGCGACAGCATGGCTTCAGATGTTCCAAAGATTTCCCGCTCTTAGATTTCTTCATCAGCTGTCTTCGGCTGCTTCATGAGTATCTCCGCGCCTAAATAATAAGTTGAAGATCATTTCACCTTCTCGCACAAATTCTGAATGAACGTTATTTTGCAGGTGAGTGGTCGTCATCGAGTACAATCCCTTTCGACGAGAGCGACACCCTCAAGGTCTTTACCGTCTCTGACTACCCCCAAGAACCTTCGTGAGCCTCTCCTTCGCCTCAGATTTGTTTTGGCCTTTCTCAAACAATATGGATATTTTCCTAACACTAAGTTTGGGCCTGTGGCCTTTAAAAGCCTGAATCTGACCCAGTTCCGTGAGGAGAAGGAGGTGAAGGGAAGTCGGTGAAGTGTGCCCCATGAGCTTATTCGAGCTCACTTAAGTAGGATATTCCCTGGTCAGTCCTGCGAGGCCCGCCTGGACTCCTCCTTTCAGGTCCTTCCCTCTCCGCTGCGAAGCTGCCCATTCCACAAATCTTCCTCACCGTCTGCTTCAAGCCCTTACCTCAAGCCTCACTTGAGAGCTCTGATCCCACTTAGAGGTGTCACAAAGAAGAAGAGGAGCCAAACCAAAACCTCCGAGTCGCTGCAAAGGCAGCCTCTCCCGCCTGGCAGACCAAAGCAGATCCATCCCCGCCTGTCCCGTCTGGCTAGTGACTCTTCTGGGAGGGCACGAGCCCCCTCGGGAGGCTCCTCCCACTGGCCTGAGTCCCACGTCGCAAAAAAAAAAAAAAAAAGGCACCGCTCCCTTTTCTACAATGCCGATGAGGTGACAGTGTGGAATCGCCAACGCGCTCCATGAGGCTGGCTACAAATGATGAGTGACCTCGCTGTTTTCCATGAGCTCACGTGGCTTTCCTCCATCTCACATGATCTCACCCTCGCATAGCGGGTGCCCTACCACTGAGCAGAAATTCGCTCTCAGTGGAACCGCTCAGACGTCCAAGTGCTTCTCGCCGAATCTTTTCTCATTGTCGTTTCAGCCTCTGCAACACTCCTCTTCTTTCTCCCCTTTTTTTTTTTTTAGTGTTTACTTATGCAAAGGGCTAGAGGCTGCTAGCCTCAACGAGGGTCCCTTCCGCCTAAGGCGCACTAAGTCTTACAAGGCTACAGGTTGCTTCCCGACCTCCAGAGAGCCAGCCCCCAGCCCGTACAAGGAGCCGACCAGGAACTCATGTGAAGGCCTTTCACTGTGCCTGACCCCGGGCGCCAGCCTGACCTGAAGGTTTCTGGCAGGCAGCCAGCCAGGAGGCATGAAAAGAGGTCCCAAGGATGCCAAGGTCGCCAAGACCAGCCGCCGGCTAGCCGTAGAGGAGCTGGCAGTCAGACCACAAGCAAAGAAGATGGGCGCGCCTATGCTGTGCCCCGCTGAAGAAGCTCAGAGGTGGTAACTCGTGGAATGCCTGACTAGAGGAGCTAACAGAAGCTGACGACTCCCGAGGTGAAGTTGCAGCCATGGGCATATGGATACCAGCTCAAAGACTAGGCATGTACCTAATAATTTCCAGGGTTTTCATTCTTCAATCGCTCGGCTTCCTGAGCTTCCTTTAGATCTGAAGTTCAACATCCAAATTTCTCGATGAGGAGGTAGCTTTAAACTGGGCTCCGAGGCTTCAGGCCACAGGTGCCGAGGTGTCTTCAAGGGCCCCCGAACATCGCGCTCTCCCGCTTCAAGATTCCCTGCCCTCCCGGGCCATGTCTTCCGTCGCCCGTCGGGATCCGCCGATTCCACTCCAGTCTGGCCCAACGCCATTTCAGTGCCTCTTTTTTTTTTTTTTTTTTCACGTGATCCTCGCCAGAGCTCAGTTCTCAGACACCTCGATTTTGACTATCTGCTGCTAAGGCAAGGATTAATCGACACCTTCCCAGCCGCCATTTCCCCGTTTCAGCTTGATTACCTGAATCGCTCCTGTTTTCTTGCTACCAGTCATCCTAGAGTAGCCATGTTCCTCGCTAACTGAGTCATTGGCTTCCCCGAGAGCGCATGGCCTGGCTACCGTCTCCGGCCGTAGCAAGCTCAGTAACCGAGTTACCGAAAGCTCCCAGCCCCCGAGCTACATGGGCTCCTGGCTACTTGGCCTTTGAGCCGTTAGGTTCGTAAACCGAGTCACCGGGCCCGCCATGCGGCTCCTGCGGGCTACTCGCCCTCGAGCTGTTACGTCACGAATTCAAGCTACCGGCTTCGAGCTACATGGTCCCGCGTATTACTCGGGCTCTTTGTTATTAGACTCAAACGACCGAGCCAACGTCTCGGCTACATGCGCTCAAGCTGCATACCCGCGGGCCAGCCTCAAGTCTCAGCCGCGCCGCACTCCGCCTTGAGCGCCGTTACGCTCGCGAATCGAGCTTCACAGCTCCCGAGCTGGCGGCTCCGTGAGCTAGTCAGCTCGGTCTACGCCGCAAACGGCTTTACCGTAGCCCCGTGGCTACTTAGCCTTTTTCAGTTATTAGTTCTACGAACTAATTCCACAGTTCCTGAGCTACAGCATCTTTCGTGTGGGCGCATTTCTGGCTCTTTGAGTCACGCATCATACTGAAGCGCTTTGTGCTCCCCGAAGTACATTTGCTCCGTGGCTAGCTCTTCGCCTTTTTTGAAATGCTATGTTTCATCTAACCGAGCTATCAGCTCCCAGCTACAGCGGCTCCGGCTACTTTTAGTATTTTTTGAGCTTAATACGCTCCCAAGAGAACCGCAGCCATCAACCTTTAAGCTACATGGTCTCGCGGCGAGGTTTCGCTTCCTTGAAATGGCAGCTCGGCATTTAACCGAAAGCTTTCACCGGGCTCGAGCCGGCGATGGCTTCCCATGGCTACTGCCTTAGCCAAGTACGCCTACAACCGGTGCTACCGGGCTCCCGAGTTGCGCGGACTCCATGGCTACTCGCCTTTAGCCGTTACAGCCGCGAACCGAGCACGCCCCGAGTCAGACATGGGCTCCGCGGGCTACTCGGCTCAGTCGGGCAGCTCGCGAACCCGGAAGCCACCGGGCTCCTAAGCTAGCTACGGTCTCGCGCTACTGTGACTTTTGCCGCAGGCCTCTACGAACCGATCTACGGCTTCGAGCCACATGGCTCCATGGCTACTTAGCCTGAGTCGTTGCCGCGAATCCAAAGCACGGGGTTTCGAGCCGTATAGCGGCCAACCACATTCCCGGCACTCTGCTTCCTTCCTGATTCTTCAGGCTCGAGGAGCCACTAACCCTTCAAGATCACCCTTCCAAGCTTCTGGGCAAAACTCCTTCTCTTTCATTGACTGGCTATTGCAGGAGGGATTGACGCTTAACTCAGGTGATCACCGCCAAAGGTCGCCCCACCCATGTCTTCCCGGCTTCCAAGCCATCACTCCATGTTCGTTTGTAAAACTGATGAGAGAGCTTCTCACGCCTTCTCCCCCCTAACTCTCACATGATCCTATGTGCATTTATGTGCAGCTCTAGCCGATCATCACGCGACAGGCCCCACCCTTCTGGCGAGGTCTAAAGAGCCACCGCCTCATGTCACCAGCCCGTCCGTAAAATGTTGTCGATCGATTTCTCTGCTCATCGATGTCAGTAACATTCCCAAGCTATGCATCGTTTCCTGACCATTCCTACTCCATTTGCGTCAGAATTTGATAAATCATGTGATAAGCCACAGCGTCATTATGAGGACCACCATGCCAGGCTCGCAGTTGGGTTCCTGAAGGAGCACTAATCGCATCGATCCCAAGGCGTGATTTTCCTCAAAATCCGCAGTAAGCGCTTGGATCGCTCGAAGCCCTTTCCACGTCTATTTTGCTTCCAGAAAAGCGGATGCGCATGATATCACGCTTGAGCCCGTTGTCGACGAGACCTGCGGATCGCTTTATTAGCCACATGGATTTGTCACAATGTCATCATGGGATGTTGAAGCCTTCCAGCGTCGTCCTGGGGTGTTGCGAGTATCCGTTTATAGAAGCTGATACCTTCAGACGGCGCTTCCCGATCCGATGTCGCGTTAGCGGGCCTTCCGCCGAATTTGACTCTCCGCGCCCCGCAGTCCTCGTAGAGATATCGCGCACGGATACCTCTTGGCAATACGTCAATCAATGGTCGACGAGGTGGTGGTCAGCCGGACCCAGCCCCGCCTTCCGGGCCACGACACCGCAGTGTCCACGCTAGATCGCTATTCAATTTCCTTTAGTCAGATGGCAACTATCCGTCGTGTCCATGGTCCTTTCGGGAACCCACGCGATTTCGATGTCACCCCTCATGGGACCGGACACTTCATCCGATGCACACCTTAGAACCTTTCATGGCGTTATTGCACTTCACGCAGAATCGACATCGGTGTGTATCGCTGTAAAGGTGTATCACGAGGTGAATACTACGTCACAAATGTGCCATGTGTGGTCCCCCCCATGATCCCCCTGATGTTCCCTACACTGCACTGGGGAGGACCCTCCGCTCCCCTCCTCTGGGATCTATCCACCCCCGCCTCTCTGGGGCTTGCCTTCAAGCTCGCCCCTTGCCTCTTTCCCTTTTCATAGCTGTTTCTCTCTGCCGAGAGGAGGGCTCTTCACTACACGATACATACTTTGTTTGAAGTAGACCCCTAAATTATTCTTCTCCGAGGTTCTCGAGATTGAGAACATTGCATCTTTCTTCAATCCTTAATTCAAATTTCAAGTAGAATGAAAGCAATAACAAATGAACTCTGTCAGGAGATCCACTTTCGGCTCCGAGCAAACCTTGAACAGCACCCAGCTTTCTTTCGAGGAGCTCCTGCTTTATGGTCATGATAACCCTAGCTTCCTACATCCCCAGTCCGTGATAGTTACATTTAATGCCACAGAGTTCAGAACGATGAGATGGAAGACTTACAAGAGTCTCAGTAAACTGTTAATGCAGCCCTTTGTAGTGATAAGAAAAGCTCTCGATCATACGGGATCCTAATACCCATGTAGTTCCATCCGACATTCTCAGACGATTGAGGTGGTCTATAGTGGGTCTGTCCCGCCGAAGTCCATCCACAAGTGATTCGGTCTCATTGAAAGGCAATGGAAGGACTCGATCAGGCGGAATGAGATTCACTTATCACACTAGAGCGCATCCACACAGATCACCTTACCCATCGCTGGTCGATTGGCCACGTCCGAACTCATCCACCACATCTTCCTCGCCTGTTGGCCTCCTCCTCCCAAGCCAGGTGACTTGGCGCCCGTGGTGTGGCGGTTTCCCCTTCTATCCACTTCGCGAGGGTCGAGGAACGTTTTTCGATAACATGGCGTTTTGGATTTTGAGCTCACGCGTCTCCTCGGGGTGTCGATTTCGCTCGTGAGTTATTCCAACTCTTTCGCCAGTAAAGCCGCCAGGACGCCAGAGCGCCCACCGTGGCCGTCGCATCGCTCTAACGTGCGACTTCCGTGAGGTCACCGCCCCACGCCGCCGACCGGCCCGTATCCTTCGAGGATCGGGCGCTACCCATTCAGGTTCGAAGATACCATCGGCGCCACGACAAAGCGGAACCGCTTCGCCCGGCCGCATGGGCGGCTAAAATCGATGATGCCAATCTAACCAGCCGAGCGCGCCGGATTCACGTCACCGCCGGGCCCGCCACGACCTCTCAGGAAAAAGCCGGCAAAGCGGATCACGTTGTTCGCCGTTGCCTCTCCGATGCTCGCGTCAATCTTTCCGGCAGCGTTGAAGATCACCGCCATGGAATGAAGTTGATGCATATGTCTCCGTATGCTCCTGTCGTAAATAGCATTTATAAATAATATCAACATACAACTTTCCTAATTGATTGTTTTATATCGGGTTGTAGATTCCTTCCTAATGACGGACGGCACCGACAAGATATTTCTGTAATGGACGATTTACATCAGAATAAAGATGTTTCCTCGTTATGACGATACAATATTTCATCGGTATAGATTTTCTTCCTTATCAGAAACCGTCAATATGGATAACTGAGGGTGATAATCGGGGAACATTCATCTTCGACATCGGGTGAGATCGTGTTTTCCTTCCACTTAGATTCCTGGTCGCTTGCAAATTCTTTAAAGGCTTTAATTGGGTCTCGCTGGTATGCCTTTGTGGATACCACATGGCCTATCGTTAGCACGCCCAATTCTTAAATCCCGACGTCAGGTCAGATTCAGCTCAAGGCTACCATTGTTATTTCCTCTAAACTCCTATCATATTTGAATTTTTATTCTGATCCAAAAATACTATCGCAACGCCAACTAATACAGGTAAAGATAATATTAGTTGCTAAACCAAAACCAAATACCATATAAAATTTAAATTTAAGGCAAATTGCTAAAAGCATTTTGAGTTAGAAAATTATATTTACTTCATCGAATTATTAGATTATTAATAAATGAGTATCAACCACCCACCTTTACGGTAATACATATTTGTCGGAAATTTCTCCTGTAAATGACTTAAGTCTTTGTGCTTTGCTTTCTGAATACAATCAGGTGCCATGTGATAACTTAACTACCCTTGTGGTCCATCCCCAAGCTTGAATGAGATTGGCCAAAAGCAGATGCTTAAAGAAGTCCTTCTTGTAGCAAACGTCAAAGACATCCTATGTTCTGAGTTATATCAATACTTAACAGAATGTCCATGTTTGAGAAAGAGAATCACTCAAATAAGAATTTTAGATTTTTATGGTTATTAAGAAAGTAACAGTGGCTTTCACTTTATTTTAAACAATTGTATAAACGAATGGAGAAATTAAAATAATAAAAATAATAAACCTAATTTTTTTAAGATTGTTTGGGTTCTTGTTATTTATTTTTTCAGCCCAATAATCTTCTTTTAGAAGATTAAATCTAAATCATCCATTTATAAACAACATCTTCACCATTGATTTCTCTTAAACCCTACAAGTCCCAAAATATTCCTTTCTCCAAGCACTAGCCGTGAACTTCTCCCTTCTCGTCTTTTTCTTATTTTATTTTTTTCTTCTTTCGTTTTTTCCTCTCTTCTCTGACTCTCATAGTCGTGCTTCTCCTCTTTCATTTCCTTTCTTTCCTCTCCCAATCTTCTTCATTTTCTTCTTTCTTTCTTCTTTACGACGTTTTCAAAAAACAAAAGGAGTACAAATTCAATTCCTAATAAAAACGCTTAAAAATCAAAGAAAAAATTAGCTATATATGCCGATTTTTCGCTTATGTATTTTCCTTTAAGAATATTTTACCATTTTTTCACAATATTCTCTCACGCGCACGTGATGATGGTTTATACTTCACTATCACATTCTTCCAACATGTCTTCATGTAAATATCGCAATATTTCTTTTTGATTTTCCTTTAACCGACTTCTTTCTATTGCCTATCATATTTTAGAGTCTCTCCGGATGATATCCAAAGAGATATCGTTAAAATGCCACGATATGTCGAGCATTTTCCCTCCGTGCTTATGTAAAACACATCATTTTTTGACACACTTCTTTTACATAATGGTTCAACACTTCAGGTGGGGTTCGCTTGAGGTGTACATTCATTCTTCCATCATAATAAATGACAGAGATATAAAATGAATATTTAAAAGACTTATATAAATACCATTTTTTTGTTTTGACATTATTGTTAGATTAATTCACACTTGTATTCATATAATCATATTGCAATTTTAATTGTAATATTATCCAGTTAATTATATTATTTATTAGAATGATTTAATAATGAACCCACTTTCATGGCCTATGGGCTTTATCTTATTCTCACTTTGGTGTTTATTTAACCACAACCTAATTATTTATAATCATATATATATATATATTAGTGAAGAGTTCTATATAATTTGTTATAAGTGGTTTGCAGAACAAATCAGCTTTATCTTGTCCTCGTAAATTCCAGATTAATTGACATAACCAACAATCTATCCACATACTTATATATTTATTAATACCATTTGAGAATTAATATGCGCTTTTTATTCTATATCGTCATTGCAACTTATTTTTCTGAATTTTTGTCTTCGGTTCGTTTTTTTTTGTTTGGTTTACTCAAACCATAAGAAGATTGGATCGCAAATCTGTTTTTTTCTTTGCTTGTCGGATCGATATCAATGCATATATATATGTATATGGCATATATATATATGTCAGCGGCAATCATGACACAGTCATGGCAATTCATGACAATCATGCTTACTGATTCGGTCGATCATGATGACTGACTTTGAATAAGCTTAGAGAAAGAAAGCTTTACGTGGAATCAGTGGCTGGAATTCAGAGAAGGTCGCAGGTCTGTCCTTAGAAGGTTTGACGGACAGTTATGAATGAACATCTCCTTGTTCACATTAGATTATCTATGCGCCTATCCCAGAGCCGTTGCTGCCTTCTGGAGAAGTCCACATCATGCAATTCCTTATCTTCCTATCTTTCCATACCTTTTGACTCTTCTCATCTCCAACCCAATTAAACAAACACAGAAAGCAGACTAAAACTTCAGTCACACAATGCGGATGGATTCTAAATTTATAACTGATTTTGTAAGGTAAATCTCTATAAAGTCAAAAGTTGTTAGGTTTTATACAAAAGTCACATGCCATAGAAGATTGCCAAGGTATAGAAACGATATTAATTTATTTGTTTCCATTTATATTTTCCCTCATAACTCAAACAAAGTAAATAAAAATAATATATTTATTACTTCATGTTTCTGCTGTGATTTTGGGTTTTTTTTTTTTTTTTAAGTTACAATTGTGTTTTGTTCCATTAGTTAATTTTCATCCTTAAAATTAAATCGATTTATGAATACAGATATGTTTCCACTAAATTTGCAACTTTTCACTCAGTTTTACGTAGCTGTTTAGTACCATGTCTTATGCTATAGGATTGACGTTTACAACATCATGTTGTGAATAAACTATTCTTTCTTTAATAGTAAAAAATGATAGTCATTTAATAACGTTATAATAGAACTCATGTTCTCCGTGAGTCCTGCTTAATGTCTAGATATCTTAAAACGATAGTTTTAAACTCACATTTCTCCCGATCTTTAAAGAGATCACCTTTGCTAAGATCCATACTATGATAGTGAAAGTCATACTGTTTTACTTCATTATTTATAATATAGACGCTAATGAAGTAAGAGATCATTGGCTGTCGCTTTTAATCAGACTTTATTACCTCCCATCAATGGAATTAACTAGATTTATTAGACGTCTGTTAATCAGTCACCGCAGAACAGTTTTTTTGTGTTTCATGATAGACCCATCGCTTATGATCACTTTAACGCATATAAGCCAAAATAATTCAGAACAATTGTAGATGGGCTTGTTTTAGCATGTATTTTATTGTATTGCTCTTGTTTATTCTCTTCATTACTATAGCTTTTCCGCTTCATCATCACGAACCACGACTAATTTATAGCAATGGTTAAAGATCTTCCAATGAATCGATAATGATGAAACCGAATCCTATTTTATGTTAGTTCCTCCAAAACCCAAGAGTTCTACAAGATAAAAATTGTATGAGTGAATGAGAGTATTCTACACAAGCTTGTTGTTTAATGATCACGGAGAATCTCATATGGAGTGACTGAGCACAAAAGATTCCAAGACGGAACAAAGGAAAGCTCCTGGATGTCATTATAAGAAATACACAAAGCTCTCAAAAAATATAGAAGGAATGAGCTTCTCTCAACATCATACTCTTAATACTATGATGGACATAAAGGACACATTCGATAAAATATTAGCTTGTTACAAGCCGGATTAAGACCATTAAAGGGAGTTTGACTCATTATGTTGTTTTGGTTGATCACGGACTTTGCCTTTGCATATAACAAAGATTAGGTCCAATTTATAAAGCTTCGAAGATAAATGGACTATTAAAAAGATTTGACCAATCCTCTACCAAGGAGGAGGAGATATGGAAAATGGAAAAGTCTAGGAGTATTTATATATCACCTGAAGGTAGTGGGTCGAAGAGAAATATCCTGTAATATGCTTCTTCCAATGAGAAGAAATATGTCAAAGACAAATACTATAAATGTCATATAATGACAAGACTGTGCTCTACTTAATGCCCCTGGAAGAACGAGTATTTTCTTTAATGGTACTTAACATCGCCACATAAGTTGTTACAAGAAGATAGATTGCAATAGTTGAATTGCTCAGAAAATAAAGGTAGATGATACAGGAGTCCAACTATCGGAGTAAAGATTTAGGTTCAGCGGAAACCACAAAAGTTCGTTGTTTCTTTAAGAAATTATTGATTCTGTGATCTTAATATATATAAATAAAAATAAAATTTATTTTTTGAAAATGTAGTGCCTGTATTCCCCATTAGAAGAATTTAATATATACTATTTTGATAGACTTTTGATATAATTTTTTCGAATCGAAAGTTAATTTTTACATCAAGACTATTTACAATAGATTGCAATGAACACTTTATGAGAAATCCTAATGTGATTAGAGTTGTATAAAGTCTGTTTCTTTCCCATCACACATTGCTAGTGTGGACCAAGCCGAGACTGAAGAAAAGTCTCCATCTCTTTCACGCTAATGAGTTTCATTCGTAAGAACGGAGAGACACTTGAAGAAGAGAGATCTTCCATGATCTTATTTCTCATTTTTGGCACCTGTGTTCAGTAAGTTTGTTCTAAGACTCCACAACACGTAGCTTATATCAATGTAAGTTAGTCTAGTCTTCATTACTCGAATGTTTTTATCATAAAGGGAGAAGGAGACTATATAACCCAAGATCCAGAATGATCTAAAAACCATTAGTACTTTATTGGTTATTTCAGGATCAAAGAGGTTTTTTTTTTTCCCGTTGTACACATCAGAGTGATTTGTGAGTTCTGTATAATGAGTTATCTATTTTGATGGATGATATTATACAAGCCAAAGCCAAAGAGAAATTGTTTTCATGAAACAGATCACTCTTTTATTTAGTGCCAATTGCTTCTCCCGCCTCCCGATTCTAGCCTTGTTGGCAGCCAAAGATCCACAGCCACTTTTGATAATGAACCAGATTTAGACACGTTCTTCTGAATGGATACTTAGTCAAGATGTTTATATCTCAACCTACCGATCCGGTGAAGTTGGTAAGTGAAAACATGGTTTGTAAGCTCCAAAAATTCATTTTAGTTTGAAGCAAGCTCATGTTGTTATCTCAAGTTTGATGAAGTTCACCACAATGGTTTTAAGGTAGGAACATCATCGATTGATGGCTATAAATTGTTAGTCAATTTAGAAAAACAGATATTCTCATTTCCAGAGATTGCGTCGATTTATATTTCGCTTCCTCGCAACTAACGATATCGACTCGTTGATTTGGAGACAAAGCAATATCGCTTTATCCAGCTCGATATGAAAGACTCCCGTGAGAAGCGCATCTATGTCTTAACTGCGATACATCGCACAAAACCTAGTGGCATTAAGAGATTTGTCTCAACAACGATATCGAATCACATTCCAAAGGTTCAATATAACCCGTTCCTCCCAGGTAAGGCACCAATTGTAAAGGGCAAATTTTCCAAAATAATGTCCCATAATGATATATAGTAGAGAGAGATCAGATGTGGAAAACCTCTATTCCTTTAGGCGCTCTGGTGGTCAATGGCTGCCCAAGATAAACGCACATGTCCCCGACATTGCTTCATATCTACAGAGAAGGGTGTGCACTTGAAATTGATCCCCGGTCAAGCCATCTGAAGCTGCCAAAAAATTTTTTGATGATCTCAGGTACCATGATCCCATGTTGTGACACAGCAGATCACAGTACCTTAGTGGTAGTCAGTTTCCATTGATTCGATTATATAGGCTGGGCGGATGATAAAAAATCTATCCATATCCAATCTTTATGATAATGGTTAGAGTTGTTTCGTGAGTAAATATCGTTATATACCTCATGCCTTCTTCTGCACTATGATGCACGTGGGCGTGTTATGAGGCATCTGTCATGCATATGGTTGCAAAACTCATCAAACGCTACGAGCCCACTCCATTTCCAGACCCCAAATTGTAAGTTCTCAGATAATTCCATAGCCTATATCTTTCCAGGTTACATTAGAGCATCCCCTCAGTTCCAAGCACATTGATATGAAGTCTTCAGAGCAGAAGCTTCTGCAGAGTCCTCTATTTCAATTTCAAGCATGCCTGTATAACTAGCATATGCCAAGGAAAATTTACTCAACCGTGTTATTACCATATTTTGTGTGTTTCAAGAACACGTTTACTCGCATAGATCATAGGGAGCCTGTAAACTTTGTTTTAGTGGAGTTTTGCCTTTTGTATGTATTTTGGTAAGGAAAGCTGCTATTTTTCGTTATCATAGCTGCACATTTTTGACATTTGTCATTATCTTCATAATTCTTTCAGTGTCATTTGATCATATGAACAGAATATATGATGCTTTTCTATTGAATCAAACACTCTTGTCAAAGCTGAAATGTTTCAGATCAAAGAGGCGCCGATCATGTACACTTCGCATCCTCTCGATGTATTAAATTGTATATGATTGGTTATGGCTATGTAAGTCTCCTGCTGAATCATCCGAACATGGATTTGATTTAGTAAAATTGGACATGGAAGAGACTATGATCCTCGTGCAAGAATGGTACAAGATTACATATACTATGTAACCATTGTAGGACTCTGAGTCATGATTGTAGTCAAAGTGAGAGAATATTTAGATTTAATTTATTAACTCAACAGACTAAGCATAACTGTGTTATTTATAATTTCTTAAGAATCTGTAATATTGCAGCCAAAAGCACTTATGGGCCTCATTTATATGATATTTAATATTGTCCAGCTATGATTCATGGTTCATCTTCTTCTGTTTTAGTGTCAACTTGACCACAAAGCTCACTATTCCCTTTATGCTATATATATGAAGTTGAATGAGCCCTATAATTTATAAGGGCTCATACAGAAATCACACTAGATAAAAGTTAACTATCTTCAACCTGAGTTTTCTTTATCTCATCCCTGCAGATTTGGGAATGACTAATGGCTCAACAACCACATCCATTTCATTTATGTTTTCTTGCAATAATTATAGGAATTACTATGCTTCTTGTTCAATAAATTATATCAGAATGTAATTTATCGTCATTTGATTGTAACATCAATTGTTTGGGTTCAATAAATACCTGGCTTTTACATAAAATACTAGCAATTTATATTTTCAGAAATACAACGCCAAAGATTCTGCTATCATGAAAAATCAATTTGTCCATTCCTATTTGTCAACCTTTAACCACTAAAGACAAGCCTCTGAATTAATCTAAAATTGCTTTCTAGTCTAACTTTTAGAAAGGATAATCAATAAAAAACTTTATAAAGATATGTTCTTTTCTTTCGTTCTTACAAACCTCATCATCTCACTCCTTATCACTTGAGAAGCCTTTAAAGGCTTCTTAAACAAATTTTAAAATACCTCCCATGTCAAAATGAGAATGGAAGTAAGAACACAATGAAGAGAGAAATCATAAGACCTTGACACAAAGACAATTGGGACTTTAGCCCAATAAGGTGAATCTTGTAGAGGAACAGAATAATATGATGTAATGTAAAGAATTATCGTAGAAATGACTCCCATAAACATAAACTCTACCTCAAATAAATAACTATATAATTCTACATATATATACATGATCTACTGGGGTCTAAATTTTAGATTCATTTTATTGAGCTACGAAAGAAAATAATATTAAAAGAAAGCTCTCTCGAAGTAAGCTATTTCCTCATTAAAAAGTTCCTTCCCAGAGGAATTCTCAGAACCCATTGCCGTACTCCTCCCAAATTTACTGTTAAAGTTCACATCTATTCACAGAAGCAGCTTTCTGCCTCAGTATCCAATTGTTGCCTTCTTCCCCGAACTCTTGTGGTTTTTCACCAATTTGTATCAAAAGTGTTGCATCCATCTCGTATCACTTATAAATCAAAATGGTAGTTTAAAGTTTGATTTACTCAAATTCTTGCTCCATTTGGATCCAAATGCATACTAGTAGCAAAGGACATAGAGGTTTTTTCTTGATAGGCTATAATAAATGTTCTCAATCTTTAAAGTTTCATATAGTCTTCATTTTCTATACTGAACTTTTTTTTTTTTCTGGCCAAAATATCCTAACGCTTACTTCCTCTAACTCCAGTCATCCTCACATAAAAATAACATAAATCGACGCCATCCGTTAAAATGCACGATAGCAGTCAAAGCTCTTCAGTTTGTTGTAATATCTTCTTAAAATAGTGCAGAATGAATGACTATGGGCGTAAACACTGCAAAATACATTCAAAACCGTGTAGTGCTCAAAAGTACAAGAGACATACGTTGCGAAACCCAAGGCCACTTATGGTCCTATCCCTTCATATTTTTTCTTTAGGGATTTATGTGAAAGGCCTGTAATCCATCAGCAGCCAGATGCCTAGTAAAAATAATGATTTTACCTTTTAATAGTGGATTTCTCTCTTCCCTCCACTCAAGTTCTTTCATATTTAGAGTTTTCACAGGGCAATATGTGTTTCTGTTGTTAATTCTGTTTTTCTTTTAACAGACAGGTTCATTTTCATTCACCTGTGTAATCAAATTATGTAGTAGCCAAGGTATTGAGTAGATCCATTAACGATTTGAAAGTTTAATGAAAAGCTAAGTTGTGCTGAGACAGATCTACTAGTTGCAATGAACTTCTTGGGACACAAGAGGTTCCAGCAGCTTGTATTGACGAAATTATCAACCTGTCATATGAAGGTGGCTACTCAAGAATTAGAGGATTGGAAGTACTTAATTGCAACAAACATTTGAATATTAGTGTGTCGCATAAAATCAGAACTCGACTGTCCAGATGAACATCCGAGTTACATTATCTCTGTAGGCATCTTGATTCACCTAAAGGTATATACGATAATCGAAAAGTGAGTATAACAATAGCTATGTAGCTGCACTTCTGTATAGCGAGGGGCATAAACTAACATGTCAATATATTTATAGGGGAGAGAGCCTCCTGAAAGTTTCTCATTAACCAATTTTCACTGATAGTAGATTGCTATAATAACAGTGATCACATTCCAGAAATTATTATATTATTAAGTCGGAGGATATTTTCTTAGTTATCACAAAATCCAAATATTATAATGCAGTTCCCCATATTTCAGTAGAAGAAGCTAATAAAATCGTGTATGGATTATCTAAAAAGTACACAGGCAATTGAACCCCCAAAGATGTTAAAACACTCAGTTATGAAGACTCAATAGCAGTTCTCGTGTCAATAGCATTTGTAAGATCTTATTCTCACCTTCCTTCACAAAAAAATAAAAGTGCGTAATAACAGTTGCCATCCATCCGAGTTTGTGGCATTCTCTGTTATACCATCTAGACCGGCTGAAACAGTTACCGTGGCTCGGTGTGTCTGATTAATTGGGCAGGTGATCATAGGCCAGATATTCTCCTTTGAGCTCCATAAAATGCCTTCGATACTTCTGTCCCTTCCTTGTGTATATGCTTCCTTGAAAATAGAGGGCATTTATTCAGAGTGAGGATTGAAATTACCCTAGATGATGCAAACACTTGATCTCCAAAAATGTGAAAGAAAGAAAATTAAAAAAGAAAAATATAAGAATAATACTAAAGTATGCAGCAATAGCTTATAATATTTTGTTTTTGTTATACATGAAAAATTCTAACGCACACAAAATAACGAATCTATTTTATATTTTTCCTTTTTTGGTAATTTAATAGTTTTTGTTCTTATTTCATATATTTCAAAAGAATATAAAGAATATAAAACAGTGTGTGTACATGATTAATCTAAAGAAAAGCGTATAATAAAATATTACAATTTTTTGGTTTCTAGTATTTTTTTCCTCACACTTTCTTATGTAATATCGAACTTAAAAATGATTTTCCAATGATACCTTTCCTTTCCCCTAGCATTTTACTTGAAACAAACATTGCCCAAGTTCAATTATTTCAGATTAAATGGTCAAACACTTTATATAAAACCATCAGAATTTCATCCACATCCATATCCACTCGCCCACATCAAGTCTGGCTGGGACAAATACACCCTGCGATCACAATAAAGTCCCATAAAGCCAGAGACTAGATGGATAAAGATCCTCATAACTATTTATTATAATCCATGCATTATATTAGTCTTAGTTTAAATTAATGGGCCCACTATTCCTTGGCCAATGTAAGATGACAAAATGCTTTTTGAATCACTTACAAATAATTAGCCTAAACCAGTCAATAAAATATGGATTTATCTTGAGGATTCTGATGGAAAAGATGGTCACGTGATAAATATGTTCTGGTAATCCATCGATAAATTCAGCGGATTTTTGAGGTGGACTTCATCCATTTAGGTCTCGCGGATCCTCGATGGGTAATTGTCCTTCCTGGCACCTCCCCATCTAGCGACCAATTTCCGATTCTGAATTTTCACTTCAAGTCAAAGAACCCTTTGTAGAGCATTCTAAGAAGAAGAGGACCAAAATATCAATTATAACTAGAGATAAAAGCAGCCAATTATTTATATATATAATAGTAATATATTTATCCCATTATTGATTAGTTGATAAAGGATAGGATAAGTATAATGATGTAACCAAGACCAAATCTTTAATTATAAGAACAAAGTATTACAAGGATGATCTTAAGCAAAGTAATAAATAAAAGTAAATATTAGTAGAAAAAAAAACTAATATACTTGGACTAAGTGATTCTTGAGCAAAGGATGATCTAATGCTGGTTGCTTGTTGATATCAACGCAATCGAAAATGTCACCGTACTCCATCTGCACCAATAGGAAAAAAGAGATGGTAGATTCTTTAAACCACTTACGAAAAATAAAAGCCAAGATGATTATAGTTTAAAGTTTCATTGATATATATATATATATATATATATATATATATATATATATATATATATATATATATAATATAACACGTACCAAATTCTTAATTAATATGAAACTCATATTTTGAAAAGAATATGGTATTGGGATTTTTCAAAAAAACGAATTATACGTAGTTTTATTATAATAGAAAGATTCTCTTTTAACCATAGACATAGACATATGGTTGGTATCTTCATCAATATTTTTGCCAAATAAGATGCATAAATGCCCTCTAGTTTTGGGCATATGTCCCACTTTGTCTCTAAACTTTTTTTTGATCCCAAGATACAATATGTCCATCCAATTAAAAAAAAATATATCATAACTAGGTTTGAAATTCTGACACCTATGGGGTGTTTAACGGATGTTTATCCATTTGTGACCTTTTCTAAGGCTAGGGGTATGAGTAAACGCTAGCAGATTCGACCGAAAAATTTCCTCAAGGACTAAGTAGATTCAGGGACATAATGCAAAACTCGAGTGGACCAGTACACTATCCCACGCTTACACTGATACAAAGTGTTATAGTACAATGATTGTCAAGATTAAAACACAAAATATAGAGCATGTAAAATTCAAAGAAAAAAACAACAGCATGCCTTGAAGCTCTTGATGGCTGGCTTGTTCAAACGCCTTAATTCTCTTTCCAACTCTAAATCTTCTTGTTCAAAAATAGAAGTATCCCTTCCTATTGTTACCTTGATCTCCTGCACTCCTAGGCATCAACAACTCAATGTGAACTCGCAAATGGGGCCATCCCGACGGCGCGTCACCCGCCTTCACGACAAGCTCGCAAAAGGATGGAGAAGAAGAAAAAGGAAGTTCATGTAGTTGGAATTACATACCTCTCCCTCATGGGGGATCTTCCTGATTTATAGAAAATGGTTGTCAAATCTCCCTCCTATCTTATGAAGGAATCTCCTATTTTTAGGGATAAATCTGTTTTTCCTTATCAAATATTATTCCTCCGAGAAGTATGGGATTTGGAAAATAGGAAATTTGGGGATAAATATCATTTGTGTATTTCCTGCCTTTATCTATTTATCAATAATGAACTTTTCATATATGGAAGGATGTCCGGCTAGGGGACTTAAAACTCTAGACGGTCTGCCCTAAAGTTGGCCTTTGAGAAGACACCCCGACTTTCACATACAGGCTTTCAAATTCACCCGTCTAGTAGTGCCCCCTGGTTTTAATATGATAGGTGGACTTAGGCTGCTTCTCATCGCGGGCCAGGCGAGCCTCGGGCCAAACGGGCCCTGGGCCCATTGAGTAGTGAGTCTAAGGACCGTGGTACTCACAATGCCCCCCTTTTCCTCGGTTGGAAATTTGTGCTTTTTCAATTGGGGAAAATACTATGCTTTAAACCTAGGGTGCGGATATTGGAAAGGGTAGGGATAACTAACGCGTTCATTGAACGTGCCGGAAGGTGTAGCATACGGGGACACGAAGCGCGTGGGAAGCACACATTTTCCCAAGGTGTCTGACTGCACATTTAATGCGCCTGTTGACGTTACGCCCCTATATATAGGGGCTAGGCTCCAAGTGTTCCCTTTTTTACTATTTCTCAAAACTTTGTTTGTCATAGCCTGCGACACAGGCTTCTGCAGAAACCTAGTTTCCTAGGCCACACTCTCAAGAACTTTTTAATTTTGGTGAGTTTTTCCAACTTCATTTGTAATACAGTTCCTTTGTTATTGTTGTCATGGTTTTTTTTTTTTTTTTTTGACACTATTGGATTAGTAAGCTGCTGAATAATAGAGTGCTTAAGCGGTGCTCATCATTCGCCAGTGAAGGTTCTAGTGACAAGGCTAGGGCTACTTTGTGATAATTCCCAGGGTTCTTAGGTTTTGTTATTAGTGGGTTGTGAAACCTCCAGGAGGGGAATTACTTTTGTCTTTCTAGGGTCTTGTCATTTTCTCCGTTTAAAGATCCTCAAGCTAATCGTTTTTTTTTTTTTTATCCTGTAGAATGGCGAGAGGTCAGGAAGAGACTTCCACCAATCAAGCAAGGCATAAGAGGGGAACCACCCGGGAAATGCCTTCTGCAAGCAACCTAGTCATCGCTTATGTCTCGTAGGGAGGGTTGAGGTCCTTCACAAGTCCCTACCGACATAAGTATGGAGTCAGCCGATGGTATGTGTCTCGACATGGAAGGGGCAGACAATGCCATCTACCTCACCCGAGAGAAGTTTACCGCTAGTCTTCGCTTCCCTATCTCTTCATTGGTTAAAAAGTTTCTACACTTTACCCTGGCACTGCCTGCACTCATACATCCGAACGTCTTCCGCATTCGCAATGGGTCAGAAAGGTGATAAACTTTCTACCGGGCCGATATTTCATTAGTAGAGATTTGCTTTGCTACACTTCAAGCCAGGATTGGGGCTAGCTATCTATGTCAGCCCACAATTCCACCGCACTTGTAACGGTTCCTACTCCTCGAAGACTCCGAGGCGCAAGGTTGTCTTTGTGAAAGGGTCGGTATGAGACACCAGTTCCCTTAGGGCCCCATTCGATCTAAACCAAATTCCTCACGTTCCTGTGCTCATTTCAACTGATAGTGGCTCATTTTTTTTTTTTAGATCGTCTATATTCTTACGTGGCCCTTTTCTTCGAACTTTACAGGTAAGCGTAGGCGAGGCCGGCTAGTCAGTTAGGTGGAAAAGGCTAGTTTATAGCGTATCAGATGGCTGCTTGAGATTACTAAGGTGGAGCGTAATCACGAGCTCCTCTTATCAATGAAGAACCAGGGAGTTAGCCAGCCCTCATTACATCGCTCCATCATCCCCGCCGCCGCAGAGCTTGTTAAGGAGAGCACTTTGTTCTTGGCCGAACTTTCGTCAATCTCGGCAACTCTTTTCGTAGCAAGTTTTGGCCTTCGCCGAGGTCAGCCAAGTGATCCTTAGTGAAATTTGTTCAACCCGACCAATTACCTTTGGCCAAGCAAGATCTACAACCTGCCCCCTAGGCAGCGAAGAAGAAGAAGAAGAAAGCAAAGAAGGGTGGACAGACCAAGGTTGTTGGTGCGAGACTAGATGGCTTTATGGATTGGACATATCTAACTACTAGTGAGCAGGCTAAGGAGAGGGAAGACGATATGTCCAGCCTTGTTGCTGGATTTTTCAGACAGATGCCAGTTTAGTCACAGCTCGTGAGGGAGACTACCCCAGTTCAAGTACTCGTAAGCTTCCCAAATGGTTCCGTCCAAATGAAGAGGCTTAGAAACAACCTTAATAATCACCAGGATCTTCTAACGTGCCTCGGGACCCCTTGCCTACTTTGAGGGTGTCGCCAGAGGCTCCCAGGAGGCTTGTGCATCGCTAGAGGATAGGGTTCCAACCGAGGGGCCTCCCACCCTAATGAGTCGCGGGGAGGCTCCATCGAGATATCGCTAAGCTGTTGCCCTCGACCAGCTCGCAAACGTCACCCCCATAGGCTGCGGGCATTGACAGTCGAAGTGGCTAAGAGATGACAGGAGCACACCCGTCATCTCGATGAAGTGGGAGCAGCCTTCAACTGGCGCGCTTGTCCCGGGTCCTAACACAGCCCAGTCGATCATCGACCACTAGAGCCCCTTCAATCAGAGGGACACTTATGTCACTCACATGCTCGACTTACCCCACCAAACGCATCTCATACCGCGGCGGTGCTTTGGGGAAGAGTACCTCAATTCCTCCCGATTATTTGACAAAAGTCTTACCATCTCGTGGTCGAGGACGGGATGCACATGCGCAACTATGATTTCAACGAGACGACTAAGCTGGTATGTTCTGACTTTTTCTTACCTGGAAAGCGAATTTATGCCATGTTTTTCTAATGCCTCCTTAAAAGTCAACACGCTTATCCCGAATATACAAGGTCAAAGATAGTGGAACTGACTTCCCCGCCGGATTATGCACGACGCTACGCTATCTCCGTTGTTCTGCCACAATGCCTAGATGACGCCTTGGCAAGGCCAGTGGCTAAGCTCCAGGCATCAGAGCAAAAGGCCAAGGAAGGCATAAAGAGAGCTGTGGGGGCGGAGAATGAGAGGGATGAGGCTAAGGAGGAAGCTCAGCATACCCGACTGGCTACCGTACAGTTGGTGACACAAAGGCACAAGCAGAGAATGATTTGGATAAGGTTTGAAATGCTCTAGCAGTTGCTAAGGAAGAAAATTGCAAAGCCGATGCTAAGACCGCCCATTGAAGTCGAACTGACGTCCCTCCCGTTGTGAGCTCTGGCAAAGAAAAGATGAATTGTCCCCTTCAAACAGGTCAAGAAGACAAAGAAGCCATGGAAGAGGACTACTAGAAGGCCCTAGAGGTGATCTTCGCCTATGGCTAAGGATGTTGTATGTTTAAACACAACATTTATTGAAGCCAACTGTAGGTTCCGCACAAGATGCCTGGGGGAATTCCTCCGGGCCACGCCGTCTGCACTTTCGCAACCCTGCGCCCGATCCCATTTGGAGGCAACAAGAGCCAAGGTGATCAATCGAGACTCGCCAAGAATCCTAAGGAGAATGCCTTCGTTGGGGTTTAGAGCTGATTTTTCTCTCCTTACTTTTCTTCCCTTTTTTTTTTTTTTTGAATTTCTATAAGGGGCCCCGTTTGGCAACCAAGACATACATATTTTTGTAGTCTCTGACGCTTATTGGAATGAAATATGATTTTTGGTATACTCATACAATGAATCCCTTCTATTTTTCATCCTTTCTACAAACATTGGCTAGGATAGTTGCTTTGGGGGTATCAATGTTAAGTCTTTTAAGAGCTAGGAGCTGGTAGGGATTACGCCTGGGCCAGCAGACAAGGCACTATTCTTGGGCCTTGGCTTTAGCCAACGGATTTAAGAGCTACTAATGTGCTTAAACATGCGCCAGCGGGCTAGGAGCCACAAGGCTAGTCCTTTGAAAGTGTCATCAAGCTTAGAGCCACATCTCTAGTCTTTCGAAAGCGCAGGCCTAGGAGCCACAGTATAGTCTAAAGCTGCTACAGCTTGTGAGCCACATATAATTTCAGAGAGTGTTAGTAGCTAGAGCCAAGATCCGGGCTTTTGAAAGTTCTAGTAGGCTTAGAGCCACATCTAGGCTTTTGAGAGTGCCAGCAAGCTTGGAGCCACATCTAGGCTTTTGAAAGTGCCAGCAGACTTAGAGCCACAAGTCTGGTAGTTTGAAAGTGTCTGCAGGCTTAGAGCCACATCTAGGCTTTTGAATGTGCAAGTAGGCTTAGAGCCACATCTAGGCTTTTAAGAGTGCCAGCAGGCTTGGAGCCACATCTGGTATTTTGAAAGTGGCAATATGCTTGGAGCCATACTTAGGCTTTTACATGGGAGAAATTCCAAAGATTGAAAGAAAACACTTCAAAGGAAAATTTTATTAAATAAGAGAACTTTATTGATAATAACTCTTAAATGCATAGCATTCCACATCCTAGGTACTGGAGTCCCGTCAGTCATTTAGTGCGATGGAGCCACCGCCCCACCTTTACCATCATGTACGTCCTCCCACCGGGCTGGAACTCCGCGCCCGCCCGGTCAGGCTTTTGTTTTCAACAATTCTTCTTAAAACTCGTCTCCGACTTAAACGTACACGCCTATTATATAGGTTTGTCATCCTTTATTGGTACGAGGCTATACATATAACGGTTGCTTCCCGGAGCTCGTTTGCCATATCTAGGTCTTTGGTGATGGTTTCAGTATTAGTCTTTCCAGGAATTTCAATCTAAAGTGTGGGCATCCCAATTTTTGTAGGAATAATGGCCTCAATCCCATAGGTGAGGGCGAATAGTGACACTCGCCTGATTCCATCAGTCCTATAGGCCCAAAAACTGGTAGTCATCAATCTACTTTCCTTAGCCGAATGTAAACGCTTTCAAAGCCGCAAGAGGGTTTGCTGGGATGCTTCCACCCGACTACTGGGCTTCTCGGTACCGCTGAGGTCAGCAAAATTCTATAATCTTTAAATAGTGGCGCAAATGCATACGCCGTTGTCAAACCGCGTCTATTATCAATTACAATCGATTAGGTATTCAACCCAAGTATACCTATACTCTTCCACACAAATTGACTACATCTCATCTCACGGAAGTAGTTACCAACTTTTATCCATTTACTATAATAGTCGATGGCAACCAACAACAACTTTTTCTAAGCTTGGTTGGTAGGTAGCGGTCCAACTATATTAATTCCTCATTGAGTAAATGGCCAGGGGCTCGTGATGGTGGCTAAGTCTTGAGTCGGCATCCTTGCCATGGGGGCTTTCGTCATGCTGATCGCACTTCGACGTAGCAAAGAGCGATCGATTTCATAGCCGGGAAAATAATACCCTTGTGTGTAGGCCTTGTGAGCTAAAGTTCTACCGCCCTGATGGTTTCTGCATCCCCTTCATGGAGTTCTGCTAGTATATATTGTCCCTGTTGAGTGGTGAGACACTTAAGATACGGCATGTCCAGAAACCGCTTATATAATTGCCCATTTGCCAAGGAAAATCTCCCCACCTGGACTTGGACCTTGTGGGCTTCAACTCTATTATCTGGTAGTTCTCCCGAGCTCAAATAATGCATTATAGGAGTTAGCCAAGAAGGGCCTTCTTCATGTATCTGACTTACTTGATCTGTTGTAATAGATGATGTCGGCTGGTAGTAGATTGGGAGGAATATAGTTTCTATTATTAGGATGGATGCGACCACTGCTGCCAATGTGTCTGCCCTTTCATTCGAGTCCGTTGGGATATGTTCAAGCTTCTAAGTCGCAAAACTCCCTAGTCGTTTCATAACCATACCCACATACCTGGCCATGCGCTGGTCTCGCTTTTCATATTCTCCTTTTACTTGTCCTACTATCAATTGATAGTCACTGCGTATGAATAGTTTTTTTATGATAGGGATTGTGCGAGATCAACTCTGGCTAGGATTGCTTCATATTTAGTCTTGTTAGACGCAGGGAAGTCTAGTCGTATAGCTTGCTCTACCCTTTCCCCAGTTGGGGCTTTAAGTTGCAAATCGACTCTAGCTCTCGTATGGCGAGAAGCGCTATCCACATTAAGAATCCACCAACCCCCGTTATCTTGGTCCACATTCGGTTGGGGTAGTTCTGCTAAAAAATCTTCCAATGCCTGCCCCTTTAACGCCAAGTTAGGTTTATACCGAATACTGAACTCGCTTTAGCTCAACGTTTTCCATCGGCAATCCTCTCGGGAGATACCAAAGCCAGGTATAATGTTTTAAAAGGAGATTGGCCGCATGACGAGAGGTGTACCCTGGGCAGGGCGGTTGGATGCCACGGAGGGCCAATGCCGCTGCTCAAGACTCCGTGCACCGAAGCCACTTCGCCAGTGGATTTTCTATGAAGAACATTGGCTTCTATTTTCTAAGCCATCTTCTTTCAACAAAAGTCAATTTAATACCGAGACTTTCGACAATCGCTAGGTAGAGATGAGTATCCGCCCCGAGCTAGCCGACTCCGTGTGGTTCGTGAGATGTTGTTTGATTGTCATAAAAGCTTGGTCGCATCATTCCAATGCAAATTTCTTATGGATCCCTTAGAGTGATAAAGTTCTATTCGTGAACGAGATATGAATCATTCATACGCTAAACAAATGGCCAATTGTTGTACTCATTTCCTATGTAGGAGCCGAGTCCATTATAACCCTGGAAGTTGCACTAGGGTTGGCTTCACCTCTCGGGTCACTATAAAGCCTAGAAACTTGCCTCGAACTGACCAACGCATTTCAAAGGTCGAAGTTTGATGACGCACTTTCGCACACCACTCTTGTAGATGCTAGGTGTGGTCAAAGCGTTCTTTGGATTTTACAAGCATATCGTTGATATAGGCTTCCATGGTGTTGCCTAACAACGGTCAGAATATCTCAGTTACCACTCTTTGATAGGTGGCCCCAACATTAATCTTCAATCCAAAAGGTATCACATTGTAGCAGTATAACCCGTGTGATGCAATGAAGGTCGTTTTCTCTACGTTAGGCTAGTACATGGGAATATGATGATATCCAGAGAAGGCGTCCAGAAACGACAATATCCCATGCCCGGTTATGGAGTCAACAATTTGATTTTTACACTGCAAGAGGAAGTTATCTTTTGGGCATGCTTCGTTGAGGTCAGTGTAATCTATACATAGTCGCCACTTGTCGCCTTTATTTGGAACCACCATTCATTGGCTAGCCATTCGAGGTAGTTTACTTCTCTAATGAAACCCGTCTAAAATCACCTACCTCCAGTCTCGATGACTGACGGCAATCCAAGTGAAAACGCCTTACTGGCCTCCCCATTGGTTGGCCAGGGAGATGATGTTTAGTTTGTGAGAGGCCACCGTTGGATTAATTCCGACCATATCCGAGTGGCTCCAAGCGAACACATCTATGTTACTCAACATGAGTCAGAATCGTTTTTCGTCATCGGTCAGAAGAGAATTGGCATAAGTGAACTTCTCCAGCCCATCCAACATTACTTTTTCCAGGGGGTCCACAGCCAGCGGATCCTTCTCCTCCGCCCTGATCTGGGCGGTGAATTGTGATTACTATGCGGAGATTTGATCCTCGAGGGGAGGACTTTCGAGGTTGTTTTCCCCTCTCTATTCCCGCATAGATAACTGATAACACTATCTTGTGGCCAGCTGACTGCCCAAAAGGTCAACCTAACCAGCGTCGTTAGTCAAATAACTGACCATCTAGTGGTAGGTCGAAGGAACAACTTTCATCGAGTGCAGCCAAGGCCGCCCCATTATGGAGTTCTTAGGACCCAAGTTTCCAACAACCGAGAATGGAACTTGCTGAGTGATTGGGTCGGCTCTTACAGAGAGCGTGACATCTCCTAATGTTACACTAGTCGCACCATTAAAATCGGAGAGAATCCACATGGCTGAATTCAACACCTCTAAGGAAAGCCTCATATGGTTGAAGGTGGGTAGTTGTAACAAATCTATTGTGTTGCTAGGATCCACCAATACCTTGTGCACATCATAACAGCTAATACAGAGGGTGAGTACCAATGATCATAGTTAGGCACAATATTCCTGTTCGAGTTGACAAGAGGGAAGGATATGAGGCCATCTATAGGCATGATTTCTTCATGGCTACCTTTTGCGTGGATAACATTTACCCTGGTTTTGATTATGGCAGCTCTTAAGATCTTCTTCTGTTGGCGCCTCGACTGATATTGGTCATCAGATGGGGCGCCCAGTATGTAATTTATGACGGACTAGTTCCCACCGCAGTTGTCGTCCGCTGCAATTCTTTGCTCACGCCACCCTTGACTCCTATGTGGTACGCTTCTTCGATATACCTCCCGAGGTAAACATAAACACGCCTACCCCACCTCGCGAAGAGAGGGGTGCGGTATAGGACCTAGACTTTAACCCGTCGCATATCAGGGCCCATTTCGTATATATAATTTCGTATGAAATAATATTTAATACTACCACCGTAGTGGTGGCTTAAACCGGCCTTATACATATTCCTGAGTCCCATTTACTTGTACATAAATAAATTCCACTATTACAAAAACTTTTACATTTACATTCCAAAACTAAAAATCAAAACCTACATCAAGTAGACTGCTATTGTTGTGTTGGCCCAGTCATATGTGGAATGCCTCAGATGTCCTCTTCAATACCTACACAGATGAAATACCCTTGCTAAGCTTATAGCTTAGTGGGAAACAGATAACAGATATGACCACTTGGAGTGGAACCACAATTACATCACATATAACATAACGATATGTCGAAGCCACGATAAATGTAATTTGTCTAACACAATAAGTACAACGTTTATACTTGCTTTCAACCTTACTAGCTCGTATTTTGCCCTTAGTTTGTGTAGAACATGTGCTTTTGACTTTCTTTTCTGTTTTTATGCTCGTGAAGGTTGCTCAATGTTCTTTGCACCTTTTTTAAGTGCCTTTGGATTCTTAGTGGACAACCATGTTTTGAAGAAAGCACTTTGGCGCATTTTCACTTCCAGTTTTGAGCGACTTCAAGCACCTGCCAAAGCCTACTCAAATCTTGTTCTTCCTTCCTCCTCAACGTAAGGAATGGTTCCTCAAAGTGATTGAGGACTTTTGAAGTTGCAGGGATGGTCACTCGAGGTCCTATGTATCTAAGGAGTGGAAAAGTGCAAAATTTGAAGATGAGTACCAGTACTCAAGGTTAGTAGAAGTGCATAGAAAGATGAGTACTGGTACTCAAAGTTCAGTATCGGTACTCAAGGTTAGTAGAAGTGCAGAGGAAGATGAATACCGGTACTAAAAAGTGAGTACCGGTCCTGGTGCTCAAGATTCAACTGGGTGTATCCGAAACTATGATATTTGTGCAAGGGCATGGTCATCTTTTGCTCTCCCCTTCATGTAGCTGATTGGGGTGGTAGATATTTAAGCCACCGCAGGAGCCGAGAAAAAATGACGATCACTACTTTTCGTCTTAGTTTTTTCCTCTTTTTGTGGTTTCTGCAATTTACTTTACTGCCTAGATCCCGTTTGTTCTTGTAGTTAAACCTTGTAACCCTTAATCTAAGTCTCTTAGTCCTCAGAGTCTCATCTCTAAACTTGTTCCATTCAGTTTTACATTAATATATAGCATTTATTTCTCCTCTATTTGCATTTATGCTGGATGTTCCTGCATTTATTACTCATTTCCTAGCTTTAATAGAGTTCTAAACCTCTAAGATTGTGCCACCCCAAAACCCGGGGGTCCGTTGACAACCTGTCAACCAGCGGAAAATCTATACGTCTCGTACTACGAGCCCCATACCTGAGTAAAAATGGTCGTTTGGGCCCCTGCATCAATACTCATCAAACATATACCCAACTATATTCCAATAGTCCAAGAGTTATTTCATTACTCTTAATACAAATACATATTAAAATCTACAATTCTAATACATATTATCCCAAAACATCAAAGCCACAACCCTGGCTTTCAAAATCGGCCTCAAAATGAGTCGTTTTCGAACGCTCCTCGACCGAAAAAAATATTCTGATTGTATGAAGCTATTGCCCAGTAGTGGAATCACCCTAAATGGGTTACTCTCCACCTAAGTGCATATGCAATGTTCCAATTTAAACACACACTTAAGTAAATACGTGATCCTACTTGAATGTCTACATTCCCGCTCCTACGCCTCGAGCCTCACGACTTCACACTTGCCTGCCTAAGATTTAGAAAACATCATTTTCAAAACGTAACTCATTGTTTCAAAAATACACCATCGAAGCTCTAAGAAAATACGGACTACCCTCCGAGGCGAATGTGTTGAGAACTTCCCGAACAACTATGGTCCCCATCCAAATGATCTGCTGGATCCGCCTCCCAACCCATCTTAAAATCATCCTCATGAAATCTTTCACAACCATGTTCGCTCGTAAAATTCATGTCATGCACTCACACCTAATTTCTAGGTTACCCCGGTGCATATGAAATGCATTATGTCATTTCAACAATTTTTTATACAATTTAATATTTTATGCAATATCCTCAAATTTGCAATCACATCACATGTAATTCAACAATATCAACCATCACCCAAATTAGCTCACTTGAGCAAACCACAATCTCATCTCCAATGAAATTACACACACAATTATGGTCTCCATATAATCGTGACATTATGTTAACACCTCAAGCTTATGCATTAAACCTACCAATTCCCATACAACTAGCCATCATTCACTTCAACCAATCTCATACACATCACACATGGACGTTTTTGGTCCAATTCACACAAACCCGGGACTGATTTTAATAGTCCCAAACAGCAAGTGGTCAGTCTCGTGCGCCCCACCATCAAAACACTTTGCTCCACTTTTTGAAACCGATTTCCATGGCCATTTCCGGCCTCCTTCTCACCAAAACACAATTTATTGCATAAATTATGAAACAAACACCCAAAACAGTCCCTACTCAATCACGGACTGCCTAAATGGGTTCCAAAAATTTCCACACTTTGCCCAAGATTTGAACTGACCAAACGCCACTCACAAATTTCAAATCAACACAAGCATCACACAAAAACACTTAAACAAAGGGTAAAACAAGTAGGATAAAACTCTACCTCACTCGAGTTTGTTGAAAACTCCCAAACCTGCACTCCACGCTCAAGCCCTTGTCAAGCAGAGAACCACTTTGCTTCTCGTCCGAAGAAATCCGACTGGTCCATCGCCCTATCTTAGAGAGAAGTTGCAATACTCTCTTTCTAAAATCAAACCTAACTCACTCAGATCTCATTTGCTCTCCTTCACATTTTTGGCCATTTTAATTGTAGAGATGACCACTATTCCCTATTTTTTGTCCTTATTATCATTTAACTTTCAACAACGTCATCCATGTCCCTTCTTGGAATTTTGACACTCGCATACTCGGCCGTCCATTTATCATCTCTACTCATTTAAATACGTGTCACATGAGTACATGTAGTGGGTGACTTTTGTCACATCACATGTCGTTTTACAGCACCTGATACTTGGTGCCTCGAAAAACGTGCAAATTCCGACTGTCTCGGAATTCAACGAAATTCAACGTGTTAGCTAGATTTCACGAGACGATTCCAATGATGAAGTCCGTTTCATCATCTGAGATCTAGAAAAATTTTGGATTTTTATCGAAATTACGATTTTACCCTTTTTGAGAAAATTGAAATTTTCTCGGGTCTTACATTCTCCCCTCCTTAAAAAGAATTTCGTCCGAAATTCACGCACACGTGACTTCAACCGCATACGTAACCTCACCTAACCCAAGACCGTACCTGCATGACAACCCGACTAAAGGTCCCAATTATCGACAAACTACGGATGTCAACTCATCCATGTCAAGAATGATATCAACACCCAATATGTCTACTCACTCTACACCCAATTCATGAAAGGTAATCACTGAGATCCCTGACTCATGATCTCGACACATCTGAACAACTCTCACCGTACATCCTAGGGAAGAATTTCCCATATTATGGCTTTTCTAAAGGCCTCAACCTCTATGCCCAAACCTACCACACAAGATGCATTAATGAATGAACATGATGCATCCAATTCAAACGCTACTCTAGTCAACAAGTGCGAGAGTAGAAACGTACCCTACATATCCGGCTGATCTGCATGCTCAGCCTCTGGCACGACGGCGTAGACACGCCCCTGTGTCCTCGACATCCTGGCTTGCGGGCTCTGTACTTGACCTCGACCCACACCCTGGCCCATTTGTCCCATCTGTGCTGCCGGAGGCGCTTGTATAGCACCCTGCGACTGAAACTGGTTCCTCTGACCCATACTAGGGTGTGGAGGAATGAACTGCACCCTCTCTTGTCCTATGGCTAACTGGGATTGTGCTGTCCCAAAACCCTAGGATCCCTGTCTCTGGGGGAAATCCCTTCTCATGTGTCCGGGCTGCTGGCAATGGTAACACACCATCTGCCCATCCTAACTGGAAACCCTAACTTGTCTCCGACGGATGGTCATGCTCTAACCTCCCGACAACTGTGTTTCTGGGTTTCTTTTCCGAACTAGAAGAAGACTGACTCTCCTTCCTCTTGACACTAGCGCTCGCATCCCGAGTGCTCTGAGCATCCTCGATATCTTTCTCTATGGTCGGGGTCGCCCGACCATGGAGTCCATATTCCCAGGGGCAGTTCTTACAACTCGCCTAATGAACAACTTCAGCCCATTCTCGAATCTCCTAACCTTAGCCATGTCCGTGGCCACGTAGTCATCAGCAAAACGGGCTAGCTCCATGAATCTAGCCACGTACTCCATCGCACTCATCATCCCCTGCTTCAGCTCTAAGAACTCCTGAGCCTTCGCATGCCTCGCAGGCAAAGATTCGAGGGACACTTACCCATGAAAAGATCATGAACTCGCCCAAGTCATCGCTTCTAGGTCTCAGAGGACTTCATCGCCCACCATACTGGGTCTTCACCTCTAGTTGGAACGCAACTAGTCCGATCCCGGTCGTGTCGAGGTGTCTCCATAGCCTCTAACACCTTCGACCGCATGAACCAATGGTCCACAATTACTCCGGATCTCCTTCTCCTGTGAATGTCGGAGGATGATGCACCTTAAACCTCTGGATGTTACTCGGACCTCCCTGACTACCTACTGCACTAGCCTGTGAAATAGTCGCAGCCGCAATATCTACCGCCGCCTTAGCAAAGCCTCGGTCAAATTGACCGGTGGTGCCCGACTCAAGACTTCGTGGACGCCCCTCTACGGCCCCGTCCCTCGACTAACCATCTACACAAGTCAAATGGCAGTTAATTTAACACAAGATTCTAAGGCGTAACCATAGCCCCGAGACACTATTCATACACAGAAAACATTTCATACACAATGTCCTTGCATTTATAGGTAATGCAAGACATAATTTCATTTTATTAAATCATTTTTTAACAACAAAAATTTCATTTTTGAAAATTTCATTTTCATATTCTTTTTTTAGCATTTTATTTGATTTTCTTCAGTTTTACACACTGTAAACCTTAGAAAATTTTTCTTCACATCACACACTTTTTTTTTTCATTTCCAGTAGCCTCCTTGCTACTTGAACACCGCACTCCTACACTTCAAAATTCTTCAGTTTAATTACAAACTCTTTTTTCAGACAAAACCCGGACCACTCTCCAGCCTTTCTCATAATCCCTAAGGTTCAACATAATCCCTATGCTATTCACCAAGCATACACTTTCACATAATACATACAACATATGTTCAAACAATTTACATAACATACCACTCATGTTATACACACCATCACACATCAAACACAATGCATGCAGTGTTCTAATCTTGTCCCATGACTTCCTAGGTAATCGCATACCTAACCCTACATCGAGCCACACCAAGTGGTGATGTCCTTACACCTCATGACCATGGCCTAAGCCCAAGTTCCTCAATCCCTAGGTTTTCACATACCTAAGTTCCACACTCTAAGACCCGTGGCCTAGACCCAAGTCCCTCAAGCCCTAGGTAATCGTATACCTAAGTTATCAACACTAAGCTCTAGGTATTTATAAACCTAGGCTCTGATACCATGCTGTGAAGCTGGTATCAGGACTACACTTATAACTACACCCACCGAGCTCTCAAGGTAATCAAGCACCTTAGCTCGATACCAAGTCGTGATCGCCCAAAACCCGAGGGTCCGTGACAACCCGTCAACCCTCTAGGGCCCATACGGCCTCGCACTATGGCACTCATACCCAGTAAAATGGCCGCCGCCCCCGCATCAATACTCATCAAACATATACCCAACTATATTCAATAGTCCAAGAGTTATTTCATTACTTTAATACAAATACATATTAAAATCTACAATTTAATACATATTATCCCAAACATCAAAGGCCAATAACCTGGCTTTCAAAATCGCCTCTCAAACGAGTCAGTTTTCTCAGACCGCTCTCAGACCAAAAAATATTCTCTGACAGGCGAGCCATCACCAATAGTGGAATCCACCCTAAATGCTTACTTCCACCTAAGTGCATATGCAATGCCCAACTTAAACACACTCAAGTAACACGTTATCCTACTTGAATGTCTACATGCCCGTTCCCATGTCTCGAGTCCTCACCGACTCCCCACACTCGCTCTAAGCCATGGCGCAGAAAACATCATTTTCAAACAAAACTTGTTGTTCTTAAAATACACTACCGGCTTTCCCCTAGCTAAAAATATGGACACCGAGGCGAATGTATTGGAAAACTTCCCGAACAGTCATGGTCCTCATCCGAAATGATCTGTTGGACTGTCTCCCAACCCCATTCCTCCTGAAAATCCAACTGAAATTCCTCACAACCATGTTCGCTTCGTAGTAAATTCATGTCATGCACTCACACCTAATTTCTAGGTTACCCTGCGCATGAAATGCATTATGTCATTTCAACAATTTTATGCAATATCCTCAAATTTGCAATCACATCACATGTAATTCAACAATATCAACCATCACCCAAATTAGCTCACTTAAGCAAATCACAATCTCATCTCCAATGGCCTACACACACAATTATATTTCATATAATTGTGACATTATGTTAACACCTCAAGCTTATGCATTAACCTACTAATTCCCATACAACTAGCCATTCACTTCAACCAATCTCATACACATCACACATGGACGTTTTTGGTCCAATTCACACAAACCCGGGACTGTTTTTAATAGTCCCAAAACAAAGCAAGTGGGCTGTCCGTGGGCAGCCCACTCATCAAACATTTGTTCCACTCTTTGAAACCGATTTCCATGGCCATTTCCGGCCTCCTACTCACCAAAACACAATTTATTGCATAAATTATGACACAAACACCCAAAACAGTCCCTACACAATCACGGACTGTCTAAATGGGTTCCAAAAATTTCCACACTTCGGTTCCAAGATTTGGAACCGATCAAACGGCCACTCACTGCCTCAAATCAACATAAGCATCACAAAACACTTAAACAAAGGGTAAAACAAGTAGGATAAACCCCTACCTCACGGAGTTTGTCAAAAACCTTTAAACCGGTACTCCACGCTAAGCTCCTTGTCACAGAACCACTTTGCTTGGCTCGAAAACTACCATCCGATCGTCTCGGGATCTTAGAGAGAGTCAGACACTCTCTAAAAATCAAAAACCTAACTCACTACATCTCATTTTGCTCTCCTTCACGTTTTTGGCCCTTTTTAATTGTAGGAGATGACCACTATTCCCTATTTTGTCCTTATTATCATTTAACTTTCAAATAATGCTATCCATGTCCCTTCTCTTGGAATTTTGATACTTGGCACACTCTCGGCCGTCCATTTCCATCACCTCTCTACTCGTGCAACATGTGTCACATGAGTACATGTAGTGGGTGACTTTTGTCACATCACATGTCGTTTTATGGCACCCGATACTCGGTGCCTCCAAAAACGTGTGCAAATTTCGACTATCTCGGAATTCGACGAAATTCGACGTGTTAGCTAGATTTCGCGAGACGATTCCAAAGGTGAAGTCCGTTTTGTCATCCGAGATCTAGAAAAATTTCATATTTTTACGGAAATTACGATTTTGCCCGTTTTGAGAAAATTGGAATTTTCTCGGGTCTTACAAAGATAGGATTCGAACGGTGGAAACTCATCACCAACAAAGGTAACAATGCTCTCTTACCCTCGTGTTTCAAATGGAAGTCAGGAGTGGTATTCAATACTTACTACATTCCTCTAAATGCCTCGCTTATAGACTTCGACAATGTGTGAACAAGAGAATCTTGGTACACATTGTGCTTGAACCTAAATGCATGCTGAGTGTTTGCATAAACTTTCTAAGTGAGCATTTGACATCATTCTTCTTTCTTTTTGTGAACAGCCTTTAAAGTTATATTTTCCATCAAAGATCATTCCTCAATGGACCCTAGATGAGAACATAAGTAAGAGACACTTGTTACCTAGTTGTGGAAGAGAGTTGAAACCCTAGAATCCTATCACTTGTTTCTCTTATGGAAAATATCATCTCAAATCAATCGGCTACCAAGTTAAACCATCAACATCCCCCCATGATTTACTTTATTTGCACATTCATCAAATATCACTACCTAAGGATCCTTTAGAACCCCACTCTCTGAGGAGATGACCTGTGGACTTCCCATAGAATTATTATGCTTGGTGATATTGAGTTCCTACGCTTGGGGACATATTGAGTACACCTCAAGTGACAAGAAGAATTTTATAACAGAGTTTTCATATAACATAATTCTTATAACGGGGTTTTCATATCTCCAGTAGGAGTTCAGAACAAAGATCTTGTACAGAAGGTACCCGTAGGTACATTACAGAACAGAACTAATTCCTTATGCTTTCTTATTGTTCGTTATTCATATTCTTATCATATAAATGTTTGCATGTATAGACCACAGAACAAAACTGAGTACTTTCAATTTCATGTATGATATTATTCATGTATACAACATATAAGTATTTGCTTGCATAGATTGGTAACAATGAATGAGAGGAACACAAAGATTTAATAGGTACCTAAAGGCACGGTACAAGATCGGAACGTAGACGTGCCTTACCCACGTAACATAAGTGACGAGCACCAGCGTATGCCGGGCAATCATTAGAGACGGTTCCGCTTCACGCAATGAAAGAGTGACGAGCACTAGCAGTGCCGGCGACCGATCGAGACGGCCTCGCCTAATGCGAATGTGGCGTCGTAACACTAGCAGGAGGTCGTGAGCACTAATCAAAGACGGCCTCGCCCAAGTAATGTATAAAGTGTTGTAGTGACTAGCAGGAGGCCAAGACCGACGTAGACGTGCCTACCCACATAACAGAAGTGTCGTATGTCACGGACTTAGTCTTTCCGCTAAGCTCCAGTGCAGCACTTAGACAACTTGCCCCTTGGATGTTGCTAAGTCAACCTCCCGCTTACCTTGCTTGCTATGCTCGGCTTCTACCCATGCCTTGGAAGTGAATAGAACTCAAGAGAACACTTGGAAGAAAGAAACTCTCTATTGAAGAAAGAACTCTTTACAATGCTTAGAGAAGCTCTCAACTTGGTGGTTTGAAAATGAGGCCACCTCCTTCTTATATACACATCTATGGAAGTGTGTAGAACCTTTGAAGGTTCTCTACAAATATGTAGAATTTTAAGATTCTACTACGCATATATTTACAAGAGGTCTCTAGAAGAATCTAGGATAATCTCTTTCCTTCCATACTTTTCCACATAAGTGTGGACTTATCCGAAATCTTCTAGAACCTTCCACATTCTTCTAGCAAAGGGAGGTCTCTCCAAGTCTCTAAAATCTTCCCACCTCCCTATATAAACCCCCATAGGGTCATTTGCTTCCATATGATTAAGAGAGGTTTAGCTTCATGAGTGAGGTGCACTCAGAGTACTAGGCAAGAGGTTAAACACTGATCCCACCCCTTGAGCGCTGTCTCATGCCTCGCAATAAGGTTGCCAGAAGATTTCACAAGAGCGCCAAGCACTTGCTGTAGACGGTTCCGCCATGTAACAAATGTAAGTGTTATAGCACTAACAGGAGTGTCAAAGCACTGAACAAAGATGTCTATTCATTCACTATTCGGTCTTAAGTAAGCATACAATTATATGTGTTACCGAGTTTGTTATATCAATCCTAATCACATTAGCAAATGAGGGCAAGGAACAATGTTTACCCAACGACAGCTTCGCTTCGGCGGTGAGGTACAAAGCATTTTTCGCACAACTTGTATACATGTACTGACCTTTCATTTGGAATAACGGAAGAACGTAAAAACAAGGCTTGGGTAGGATCCAAGACTGACCTTAAATCAACTTTATACCACAGACTCAACTTCATTACCCAGACTTTAACATCTTCTAGACCTTAAACCTCTTTGAGTACCGGTACTCAACTTTCAGTACCGGTACTTAACAACATCTGGACCTTAAATCACTTGAGTAATCGTACTCAACCTCGCATTGGTACTCATCTCATCCGGATCAAAACACCTTTAAGCAATTCCAGACTAACTCTCAAGACCAAGACTACCCTTCTCTAGGCTGTAACAACATCGAGCACCAGATTCAACTTTCAAGACAAGATCACCACGATTTTCTACATAAATGGCCAATTCTGGCCATTTTCACCGGAAATCTTCTAACCAAAACTAAACCAACGACAAAACTGACTTGAACCAACGAAAATACACATGTATTAAAGAGTTAAGGTTTTCCTACGTAAACAAAGAAAGAGTTAGGATAGTTTCCTAACCAACAAATCCATACTTAGGTTCCATACTAACAAATACAAGAGTTCAAAACCAAAGTTCCAAACATGAATACCATACAAAAGTTCCAAACCTAGATTTTCTTGTGAAGGCCCGAGCCGTTGTACCCGACCCGACTCGGAGGCCGAACCCGGACCTGGGGATGCAGTCCTCACTTTTTTTTTTTTTTTTGAATCATTTCGAATAATCCAAATACAATTACTTTTCCAAACACATTTCAAATACTCAATGAAAAATATATATGTAAATACCACTTTAACATGTACAAATTCATCATTTGATCACAAAACTCTTTTTTCATTCATGTGGCATTTCATACCCATTTGCTTCATTTCCCACCTTTATACAATGCGCCACATACTTTTCTAATATTCAATATTTACAAAACATAATTAGAGTTCAATTACAATAATGTTTGTACAAAATGAGTCGAATACTCATGTATGCATGTGACAGAGTTTTACTTATCCTCCAGGTGACTTTGACGGATGACTCGATTCACTCGTGGTCTACGTCGCATGTTCACTCGATACTAGGCAACGATAGCAACGCTAAGCATTTTCATGCTTGGTGGTTCTATATAGTACTCTTTTCCATTTCAGTTTAAGTCAAATCATGCAATTTTTTCTAAACCATGCTTTTGGATCTTTTGAATGATCAATGCAAGTAATAATACATATATTCATTTCATACATTCATTTACTTGCCTATCGATCATTCCAAATATGCACTTTCATATGCAATAAATCATTCAAAACACAAATCATGCATTTCAATATTCTTATCATTTTTCCTCAACCACTTAACCTATGCTTTTGGTGCACAGATAACTTAATCACCATGACGATCCCGCTAGGTCATAGTTTCGATCTAAAAACATCTTGTTTTATAACCCAAGACGGCCCTCACCGAGCCAACATCAGTTATTAAAAATCACTCGTGAATTACCACCGATATTGTCTCGTTGGGCTATAGATCGGAGTGTCACATCATTACGTTCGTTCGTAGTACTGCTAATTTGACCCTTATTGGTATACCAATCTATCCTCAACTCAAATTTAACGATTAACATTCTATTAAAGGCTGCCTAACTCATCTATAGTAAAATACAAAGATAGCATGTACATTTATATAAACAATCATTTCACGTCATGCAATTTTTCTTATAAATCATTTCACAATCAACTGCCTCAAATCAATTAAACAAATCAATATTTTCTTATAAACTTTTCAACAATCCAAACTCATTCAGACTCATTCAAACACTTTGGAATTATATAGAGAAGTGAGAACAAACTAAAAGCTTGTTGCACTTTGATCTAACTCGAAATCTCGATCAATTCAAAGTTTTCCTCCTCACAAATTCCTATTCCATATAATTAGAGAATTAAATACCATTGGTTTATTTAGGCTTCTAGTTAGGGTTATTTTCTATGCAACACACCTTCACTTGTAAAATTTTTCTGGGAATAAATGAGCCATATTTTACCCAACTTCCTTCAAGTCCATTGTTACTCTATAAATCTATTTTATTTAGAAATTGGAATCATCCAATTCGGAGCACCGAAGCTCCAGATATGTCCTAAACTTCTGAGACTATTTTATTTTCAGTACATAACTAGAATTTGCCCAAAAACAGAGCTCCCTTTAGACGAATTTCTAGGTCTAATGGGGTCCAAATTTGAATACTCTTATTTAGGAAAATTTGTTCTCCTAGAAGTCTAGTTTACCCAGAAATTTGAATAACTTAATTTAGATAAGTGAAACTCCACTTATGGCCTAAATACCATAACTGTTCCGAAACACCAAAGCTATATCATAACTGAACCAGAATTAACCCGAAAACATAGCCTCAATTTGACGAATTTCTAGGTCTAATGGGATCCAAATTAGAATACACTTATTTCAGGGAAATTTGTTATCCTAGAAGTATAGTTTACCCAGAAATTTGAATCACTCAATTTGGATGAGTGAAACTCAACTTATGGCCTAAATACCAAAACTGTTCCAAAACACTAAAATCAGAGATTTAACTAAACTTAATTAACCCGAAAATATTTCACTTTGATCTAATTTTCTGGGTCCAATGAGGTCCAAATTTGGATACACTTACTTCAGGGAGATTTGTTCTCCTAGAAGTCTAGTTTGCTTAGAAATTTGAATCACTCAATTTGGATGAGTTATGGCCAAAACAAAAACATGGGTTTTGAAAAATTTTGACAGCATCTCCCCTAAAAACCCAATATTTCTTTTATACAAAAATTTCTCAACGCCAATCCAAACAACCATATAACAACTTAGAGCAACCCTCAAAACCGAAATAAACCAATCAACATCATTTTTATACCAAATTGGGGTTCTTTCTAAACCCAAACACAATAAGGAAAGGGGTTAGGGTTCGATTTCTTACCTTTAAATATTTGATTCTTCAACACCAATCTTCCTTCTTCCTCTTGATCACCTTAATCCTTGATTTCATGGAACAAAGACCACTAATCTTCCTCCCTCTCTCACAACCGAAAAGCCCTAACACTTTCTCTCTCACCTTTTTGCCAAATATGCAAATGCCCCTGACCAACATTTGGTCTTTTAATCAAAAATCCTGCACTAAGCCTTGTTTGGCTAGCCCACAAATTCCTCTTTTCTCATTTTTGCATTTTAAGGCTTCATTTCACTTTCATTTTCAATACACTTTATCACATTTTCATTTTGGCATTTACACTTTTCATTTATGACCCTTGGGTCCTCATTTGACATTTTTACCAAATTTATCTGACTCCTATATAATTTCCAAGTTTTTATCATTTTTTGTTTTTATCCATTTAAACTCCGGAAAAATATAATTTAATTTCTTTTACATCCTAAACATGTTATAAAACTATTAAAGATTTGTATGCATTTCTTCTTCTTCTCTCTTCCTTCTTCCTTTCTTCTCTTCTTCTCTCTCTTCTTCTCTTCTCCTTCTCCTCCCACCCCAGTCATCTTTAGTCCAACATGAAAGCAGAGATTTGAATATTCATATGCCCATGTGCTGTCTTATCCTGTCTCAATAATAAACTTCATCTCAGATTCATGTCCTTCATCTCCCATCAATTTGCAATTCAACTTATCTAAATTCCTATAATAGCATACAGTCTTCTTATGTTATGACCCTTGGGTCCTCATTTTATAAATTACCATTTTTACCTTGACTTTTGTATTAATCCCGGTTTTATCCTTTTTCACTTTTAGCACTTAAATTCTGGAAAATACAAATTTTACTTTTCTTATACTACAAAACTGAAATAAAAACTATTAGGGTATAATTTGGGGTCTTAAAGTCCAGCTTTGACCAGTTTTTCCTCCAAGAACTTTAGGCTTCAGCACTTGTCAGTCTCATGCTTATGATCCATATGATAATCACATCGTAAGGATTTGTTTCTTTGTGAAGGATATGTCTGGATCGGTGTAGGCCATTTAAACTCTGACAAATCACGAATGATGGGCAATAGCCTTTCATATGAGATGTTTAAGGGGGCGAACTGCAAAGGCTCTCTCTTTTTCTATGATTGGTCACAAGATCACTTTCAGTCTCTATTCTGCCCTTCTTTGGACTCGAACGACTTCTTCCCAAACGGCTTATGTCCTTTGGCCGCCTGACTTGTAATCATGACAATTTAGGTTGCTACATGGATGTTGTCCTCCAACATTGAATACTTATCGACCCGCCTATATAATTCTTCCATCGTCTCTGGTGGGTTTAAAGATAGCGACTATAAGAACGAGTGGATGGCCCAAAGCTTCTCTTAAAGTTCTGGAGGACCACATCCATGCTGTAAGATTCTACCTGCTGAACGGCTTGCCCAAATCTCCTCATGAAGTCTCGAATAGATTTCCTTCTTGCTTTTGAGAACAGCCCGTATGAGCCGATGTTCCTGGCCTTTGTCGACCGAACAAAGGACAGATACCGAATGCTGCCCACAATTCATCGAACGGGTTTATCACCAGCGGGAGCTTATGAGACCAGCTAACGCCGAGCCCCGCAGTTTAGCCGGAACACTTTACGTAAATCGCATAATCGTTGTTGGCATTTAGTATCATTGTCTGATTATAGTGAAGCATGTGATCGTAAGGGTCAATAGAGTCATCGAACATGGAAAAGGCGGGTATGACGAACCCGTGAGGTGGCTCGCAGCCAGCACGTGTTGCCTTATACGGCGGAGCATGTCGCCAACACCCGACTTGAGCCATCAAGTGCATAAATGTCGGCCCATAATCAAGGCAAGATGTACAAAAGGCATTGATTGCATCGCTCTGACAGGAAATACCAACGCTTCGTCGGGGACTCGGTCTGGCTAGTGATGCCCCCTGGTTGCTTCTCTCCTTGCCCGGCGAGATGCGCCACTAACGACATCGCTGAAGACAGGGCGATGCAAGGTCCTCTTACACGATTTAGCCTTTGTGTTCTTGCTAGTGAGAAGCATAAAGGTGGGGAACTACCTGAGGACAACTCTCCATCTGTTGGGGCATTGCATCGACCTCATCTAGGATAATGGGTTCCTTTCCTCTATAGCGAGGAATTGGATGCAAAGCTCGACCGCTATCTTGCACATCTCTTTCACCAAGATTTTGTCTTTTTTCTACCTAAGCCCACAATCTTGGGCTGGTTTCATGTCGCAGTTTTCAACATGATCTGAACTCCTTTCACTGGCCTTGCTTGTTCTCTATGTTTCTTCTCCATAAACTCTAGAACCAATGATGGAATTGATCTTCCGCGATCGATCATCGCCGTTTTAACACAGGACTCCGCCGCATTTGAACTAAACGTGGGAGAGGGAATTGACAGATACCGGCGAAGAAGAGTCATGATAAGTGGGCCATGGGTAAGCCTCGCATCAGACTAGACTTTCTATTCGGTTCCCACATACGGCGCTAATTGTTGTTACCTCGATAGCCTGCACTCTTGGGCATCAACAAAGCAATGTGAATCCCATAAATGGGCAATCCGACGGCATGCCTGATCGCCTTCTATGGGATTAAGTAAGCAAAAGGACGAGAAGAAAGAAGAAGGAGTTCGTATAGCTGAAGGTTGCAAGGTCGACCGGGCCATGATTAAGTCAGCAAAAGGATGGAGAAGAAGAATAAGGGAGTTCGCGTAGTTGGAACTGCATACCTCTCCCTCATGGGGGACCTTCCTAATTTATAGAAAATGGTTGCCGAATCTCCCTCCTATCTCAGGAAGGAATCTCTTATTTTTAGGGATAAATCTGTTTTTCCTTATCAAGGACTAATTCTTCCTTATCAAAGATTATTCCTCTGAGAAGTATGGGATTTGGAAACTAGGAAAATTGTAGATAAATATCATTTGTGTATTTCCCATCTTTATTTATTTATCAATAATGAACTTGCCATATACAAAAGGATGTCCGACTGGGGGACTTAAAACTCTAGATGGGCCGCCTGCATCGGGGCTCGAAGACACCCTACACGTACATGCTTCGCATTCTCCTTCTAGTAATGCCCCCCGATTTTAATATATTAAGTGGGCTTAGGTCGCTTCTCATGGCGGGCCACAAGCCTCTGCCAAACGGTCGTGGCCCATTGAGAGTGGCTCACACTGGTACCTACACTTCCCTCCCTCCACTTCATGACTGATTCCCCACAAAAGAAGAGCTAAAACCATAAACACCTTCATTTCCATCCTGGAAGACATGAGAATGATAAGTTGATGTCCTCTTGGCAAAATATATGTATTCCTTCTCCCTCTATATAAAGAGGGAGAAGATAGTCTTCTGATAATATCTCAAATGATTGGTATCATTTCAAATTTTTAGAATAATTTTTTTCTATAAGTAGTGTCAAAGTTATGGTACAATATTGAAAATAATCGTAGAAGCAAATTTTCTTCCAAAAAATAGTTTTCTTATTTAATAAAAAAATAATAAAACCAAAGAGTAGAAGAGAAATTCATAGAAATAAATCTGAGAGAAAATGAGATAATGAAGTTTTATCCTCTTAGTTCGATATATTAAATACAAATAGGAGAAGACTATTTATATTTGAGAACCCAAATCTGTATAATTCACTGCTACATGCAATATTTACTTTAGTAAAGATGGCTAACATTCCTTTTGTAAATTGATTGTCATTCACACTTTTCCCTTTGTCAGTCTGCACTTCTGCAATCCTCCTTAAATGACCATTATGAAACTTAAGGAAATTTGTTAGGACTATCTCGTTAAAAACCTTACTAGTATGATGTGACGCTCCCAACTCGGCACCCGGTGTCATGCTAGGGTGTCTTTCTTTTCTTTTTCTTTTTTTTTATTTTTTTATTCTTGTTTACTATAAACTTGTTCATTCATATACTGTTAAAAATTTAACTTGAACTATATTCTGTAACAGCGAATTACAAAATATATTCAAACTTCATAAATGGGAGTGTGCAACATATAAAAACTTTACATTGTTTAAAAAAACAAATACATATACAAAATAAACCATAGAGGTCTTTAGTGGGCACCTAGTATTGTGTTGACCTTGCTGGTCGGCGTGCATTGTCCGGGCTTCTAGTTCCTTCTTTTCAGACCTACTAACGATAAACACCCAAAGCGTTTCTATAGCTTAGTGGGAATAAATACTCGTGGACGATCCCTAATAAGGATCATCACACTTTAGACACATGCATATACATTTAATACATCATATACTTTTACCCATGCTTATGCATATTTCATACATGTAATTTACACACGCTTATACATACTTCATATTTACTTATCATTGTTCATATACATTTCGTTTCTTGTTCTTGTCACAGCATAATGAAATATCACATATCGCGTTATGCTTCTCATATCATGTCATATAATGTCATTTATCATATTCAAATCATTTTGGTATTATTCTTGTCATTTGCTTTTATGTTTCATGCCTTTTATAACATTCCAAAAATTTCATCTCATCTTATGTCATGTCTGCATATTCAAAGAAGTGGATACTGGAAAGAACTGTATGTACCCGAAGGTACTATAATTGTCACACCCCTAACCCTGTACTCTAGGCTGACGAAGTGATGCAACTATACTGACTCTTTACTTCAGTTTTTCAAACACTATTAGTTGCCCAAGTCTTATAACTCGAATCAAAATATCATATAAATATACAAATAAACACATCAGAGGTGCTTACAATGTCACACATACAAATTCCGAGTCCTATTTACATATACATATACAAAAACTATACATTTACATTTACATAATCAGAGCACAAAACCTACTATGATGGACTCTTACTAGTTTGTTGCCATGTATGTGAAGATCACGACGCCCTCCTTCAGACCTACACTTGACATTAAACCCGCGCGTTTAACGCCAAGGGGGAAACATATGACTTATACGTATACACATGCACTAATAATCATTTACGTGAAGTGATATAACAAAGAATGCATAAGGCTTGAGTTATATCATAATTTTTCATGAATTCATATAACAAATTTATACACATTAATAAATGGTAAGTAATTTATATTTGGTTAGACCTCCAAAGAGGGAGTTAGTGAGCTTATACTTGTACAGAGGTACCCGTAGCTACTACAGAGCTTATACTTGTAATAAGAGGTACCTGTGAGATATTATATATTTATACTTATATAGAAGTACTGTAGGGTACATTCAGAAAGCGTGAATCCATGTACATTACTTTACTCTTATTCGTTATTCGCACTCTTATCATAACGTTGACTACCTAATTTAAGAATAAGAAATGAGTAGGACACAACACAAAAAGTACCCGAAGGTACGGTACAGTGTTGAGGTTCCGTAGCACAAAGCAAAAGTGCCAAAGCACTAACAGAGAGTGTCATCGCACTAATCAGAGAGTACCGAAGTACTAAATGTGTCGAAGCATGGTCAGAGAGTGTCATCGCACTAATCAGAGAGTACCAAAGTACTAAATGTGCCGAAGCATGGTTAGAGAGTGTCATCGCACTAATCAAAGAGTACCGAAGTACTATACGTGTCTGGCCACGTAACAAATGTGTTGTGTCATTCAATATCCGGTCTTAGGCAGTCTTAAAATTATATGTATTCAAGAACTTACTATCTTATCATAGGGGCATTAATTTTTCCAACCCCAAACTCCGCCGAGTGTTAAGTGGTACTGCCTTAATTTTTCCTTTACTTTACAAACATGAATGGACCCTTTCATACACTTATAGGGTCCCCATTAGTCCAATAGACAAGTTCTCGGAATAACGGAATAGCAAAACATGACAAAACACATGCCTGTGAACAATGCTACGCCACAGCGTAGCATTGCTACGTTACGGCGTAGGCCTTCGCCGCGACGTAGCTTGGCTATGCCTCGGCGTACCCGAGGCTTATCCAAGCCTCCTCTCGACCACGCCTTGGCGTGGACCTACGATGCTGCGCGGGATCCCTACGCCGCAGTGTAGGACCCCGAAATTACTAAGATTTGTTGATTTCGTCCCTTTTTCCAAAACTCCAACAAAAAAACACCAAAATAATCTAAAAGCATCACCAAAAACAACTCTCAAATGGTTCATAACCCAAACATAAACACAAGAGGGGAAGTTAAGAGGATTCCTAACACCCAACAGGTATTCATACTCTCAAACACCTCAAACCTTAGCTCAAGGAGGAATTTCATACATCATAAACCAAGAATCCATACTCAAAGGGAGGATTTCATACTCATCTTATACAACTAGGGTTTTACTAACCCAAGTTTCAAGAAATCTAGGGTTAGGATGAATTCCTAACTAAACCCTAGAAATGGAACAAAATAATATCCATACAAATCCATACAAAATCATAGTGATCCACACCTTTCCTCTTCTTCTTCTTCCTCTACTTCATCTTCCTCTTCTTCTTCATGTTGAAGCCCTCTCCAAAATGAGAGACCAAATTGGTCTTATCCCCTTTTGATTTTTAATTTTCCTTTTGTTACACTTTGGTCCTCAAATTCTCCTCTATTTGCAAATCAAGTTATTCATATTTCCACTTTATATAGCCTATAATCTTCTTATCATACGACCTTTCGGTTCGGAATTGGTAAATTACTAATTTACCCTTAACTCTTGTATTAATTCCAGATTTCGAAATTTCCTCACTTAGCAAAATAATAAAGCGAAAAATTTCAAAATGCACTTATAATATACCCCAATTATGTTTAAAAACAACTAAGGTGTATTTCAGGGTGTTACAATAACAGTACGAGATAATGATTTCTATCTGTATGACCCAAACGGGGCCACTATAATGATCCAAACGAGATCCATGTCATCAACTCAAATGTATTACTTCCGCTCTATAAACCGTATACCGCAAAGATTGTAATCCCTATGTGCATGCCTATCTATCCAATCCATCTTGGCCATAAGGTGCAATCGGCTTTATTATGTTTTCTTAACAATCTTTAGGTATCGTAAAATATATCTCATACATGAATAACTACTGATATCATGTATACTTATGAGATATTCATTATCAAATAATCTCTTATAAACATTTAACTGTACTTTACACTTTTTCATATAACAAAATTATACGTGTATTCTCTTTAGCTTTCATAACATATGTTATCATGATCAACTTATTATGATGCATTATTTCATATAACAATACACTTATATAGCCTTTATACAATTTCAATTTCCATAACCAATTCTGCCTAAACAATTCGAGGCAACTCCCAAGTCTATTTTAGACTACAAATTTGACCCTGTAAACGGGATTTTTAGAGAAAGTGATCTTTTAACTCAATATGCCCCTATGTCTTAAGTTTCTTATGGTTCAAAAATCATGTCATTTAGACTTTTAATTTGGGAGATATGGCTCAAACATTCGATCGCTTCCTTGTGACGCCTGTGAACATAACTGAATTGTGTCCTGTTATTTAAAAATTTCTGAGAATGATAGAGACATAATTTGACCATAATTTCTTCATGAAAGTTGTTCTACCATATGTCTATTTTGTACAAAAATTTGAATCACCTCATTTGGACCAGTATAACTCAAGTTATGATTTAAACAACCGGAATTACTCTAGTTCAGGGGGACTGTTCTGAGACAGATTTCAGGGACATAATTGTTTTCTTCCTTTGACGAATTTTCTAGGTCTAATGGGGTCCAAATTTGAATACAATTATTTCAGGGATATTTGTTCTCTTAGAAGTCTAGTTTCCCCAAAAAATTGAATCACTCGATTTGGATGAGTGAAACTCAACTTATAGCCTAAATAACAAAACTGTTCCGAAACTCAAAACTATATTAGAACTTAACCATAATTGACTCGAAACAGAGCCTCACTTTGACGAATTTTCTAGGTCCAATGGGGTCCAAATTTGGATACACTTATTTAAAGGAGATTTGTTTTCCTAGAATTTTAGTTTACCCAAAATTTTGAATCACTCAATTTGGATGAGTGATAAAGTTATGACCAAAACAAAAAATATGGGTTAAAAAAACGGACAAAGATTCCCTAAAACCCAACAACATTTTCTATACAAATTTTTCCCTCCATCGAGGACCAACCAAACCAAACAACCATTCCATCAAATATCCATACCTTTAAATATTTATTCCAAACAAGGATTCTACACAAAATGAGGTATTCTAAACCTCCAAACAAGTATCCATACAAATCCTAACAAGTTCCATACAAAATTTCATACCTTGCTTTTCTTTTCTTCTTCTTCTTCTTCTTCTCTTCTCCTCTTCTTCTTCTTCTTCTCTTCTCTTCTCTCTTTCTCTTCTTTTCTTCTCTTCTCTCTTTCTCTTCTTTTTTCTCTTATCTCTTTCTCTTCTTTTCTTCTCTTCTCTCTTTGTCTTCTTTTCTCTACCAGAAGCCCTAGCTTTTTCCCCCAATTCTAAGACTAATTGTTTGGTCTTATCCCATTTTTGGAGTTAAGGCCTTGTTTGGGCAAACCCTTTATTCTTTTTCATTCTTGCATTTAAGTCCTTTTATTCCATTCTATATGCAACTCTAATTTAACATATTTTCACTTTATCATATAAGCTTCTTAACTTATGTCACTTGGGTCCTTAATTAACAAATTACTAATTTATCTTTGGCTTTTGTATTAATTCCAGGTTTTGCTTATTTTATTTTTTTAGCATTATTTTATTTTGAAAAAATATACATTTACTTTTATTATACCCTAAACATGACATAAAATTGTCAGGGTATAATTTGGGGTATTACAACTTTCCCTCCCTTAAAAGAATTTTGTCCTCGAAATTCATACCTGAATCAAAGAGTTGCGGATACTGTGCTCTCATAGTTGCTTCTGGCTCCCAAGTAGCTTCTTCCCTACCATGGTGTTGCCAAAGCACCTTTAGCAGAGGGACTTGTTTATTTCAGAATCGCTTTTACTACGAGCCATAATAGCCTTTTGGCTCTTCATCGAGAAACTCGCTGCACTTGTACTTTGTACTATCGTGATATGCTATCTATCTTAACGTATTTCCGTAGTATAGACATTACTAACACATCATGCAACTTGGCTAACTCTGGAGGGAGTTCCAACCGATATGCCACTGGTCCGATTCTCTCCAAAACCTCATATGGGCCAATGAACCTCGGACTCAGCTTCCCTTTCTTCCCAAATCTAAGCACCTTCCTCCATGGAGATACCTTTAGGAATACTTTATCACCCCCTTCATATTCAATGTCCTTCATTTTCAAATCGGCATATGACTTTTGTCAATCACTGGTAGCCTTTAACCTTTGCTGAATAATATGAACTTTCGCTTATGTATCTTTTACTATGTTTGGACCAATTACTTTATGCTCATTCAATTATGTCCAACACACAGGAGTTCTACATCTCCGGCCATACAAAGCCTCATATGGTGCCATGCCAATGCTTGATTGATAACTATTGTTATAGGCAAATTCTATCAATGGAATATACATATCCCAACTTTTAGTAAATTCCATTACACATCCCCGAAGCATATCTTCTAGCACTTAAATCAACCTCTCGACCGCTCCATTTAATCATTGAATGCCGTGATCAAATTAAGCCAAGTTCTCAAGGCTAACTATAATTCCTTTCATAACCTCGATGTAAATCGCAGATCTCTATCCAACACAATAGACAACTAAGACACCATGCAATACATAATCTCATCCACATATAACTCAAATGAATCGATCCATAGAATAGTCAATCCCGACCGTATAAATGGGGTCGACTCAGCGCTTATCAACTATCACCCATACGTAATCATAAGCCTCTATGCAAGAGGCACTGCATACAAAATCCATAACGAGATTGTCCCACTTCCACTATGGAACCGTAATGGGATTTAACAGACCGATGGTACTCTTGATGTTGCTTACTGCCGACACGCCAAAACATTCGACACATACTCAGCCACATCCCTTTTCATTCCTCTCCACCACACATCAGTTTCAAATTCCTATGACATTTTGTTACCTTCAGATGCATGGTAAATATCATATTACGAGCTTCATATAGTAACTTTTCTTCTCAAATTTCACATCGCCTAGCACACATAATCTATTCTGGAAATACAAACTTTCATCTTCTTTTATTGAAAAATCAATCTTATCACCTTCTCTGACCAATTGTACATTTTTCTACATCTCTTCATCATTTTTCTGAGCATCTATAATCATTTGCTTTAAAACAAGTTATGCTTTTAATTATGCTAATATAGCTCCATCAGATACTATATATTCTCTATTCACTGCGATGTATTAACAAAACTACCATTGCCTTTCTACTTAAGGCATCTGCTACCACATTAACTTTTCCGGGGTGATAGTATGTTATGCATTCATAATCTTTGAACAACTCCAACCACCTCCGTTGTCTCAAATTAAGCTCCTTCTGCATTAACAAATATTTGAGACTTTTATGATCCGTATAAATTCTCAGATTTTCACCATATAAGAAAATGCATATCTTCAAAGCAAATACTACCGCAGCCAATTCCAAATCATGTGTAGGATAATTTGATCATGTGGCTTCAATTGTCTTGATGCATATGCCATAACTTTACTTCCATTTTCAGAGATTAACACACAACCTAGACTAATTCTTGAAGCATCACTATACAAAGTATACTCTTTACTCCGGGAGTAGATCAAGGCACACTGTGTTTCAACCAAGATTTTTCCAACTCGCTTCAAAACTATTCTGACATTTATTTGACCACTCAAACTTTACTCCTTTCCCGAGTAATTTGGTGAGCGGAAGCTATGACAGAGAATCCCTTCACAAATCTTCTATAATATCCCGCTAGGCCCAAGAAACTTCTCACTTCGGTCACACTTCGGGGTGGTTTCCAATTCACCACAGCTTCAATCTTAGCAGGATCAACTCTTATACCCTCATCATACACAATATGGCCTAGGAATAAAACTTCCTTTAGCTAAAAATCACATTTGCTAAGCTTAGCATACAACTTCTTCTTTCTCAAAATCTGTAGAACTATTTTCAAATGTTGCTCATGCTCCCGCCATCTCTCGAATATACCACAATATCACCACAAAGACCACTTAAAACCCGATGAATAGGGTCAAAACACCCTATTCATCAAATCCATGAATGTTGTCGATGCATTAGTCAACCCATATGGCATTACTTCAAGAACCTATAATGGCTATATCGAGTTCGACCGTTGTCTTCTGCACATCGACATCTTCATTTTAACTGGAGAAGTACTCCGATCACGTGTCTATCTTGAGAAGACACCCGCTTCCTTTTAACCGATCAAAGAGATTCCCACTCTAAGAATGGTATTTGTTTTTCACTATCACCTTATTGATTTTCCAATCATCAATGCACATCCGTAGGGTGCCATCTTTCTTTTTCATGAACAAAACAAGTGCACCCCAGGGAGAAACACTAGGTCAAATAAACCCTTTATCCAGAAGCTCTTGTAGTTGAATCTTTAGCTATTTCAACTCAGTTGGAGCCATCCCATGGTGCCCTGTGGTAGGAGCTGTTCCCGTAAAAATCTCAATAGATAACCACTTCTTTCAAGTGGAATACTGTAACTCTTCAAGGACATATCCAGAAAATCTTTCATAACCAAAATATTTTCCAATTCTATTTGACCTCTTTTAGAGTCAAGCACCAAAGCCAAAAAGGCCTCACATCCTTTTCTCAATAATCGTCAGGCTTGCATAGCTGAAATCACATTGGACATTGGGCCAGAACGAACACCATGTACTATTACTTCAGACTGATAAGAACATCTAAACACTATAGTCTTTTTATCACAATCAATTATAGCTCGGTGTTTAGACAACCAATCCATTCCTAAAATCAAATCAAATTCACGAAATGGTAGAGTAATCAAATCAGCGTAATTCCCTATCATGAATAATTATATATACTCTATACACTCTATTCACATTGACACTGTGCCCTAAAGGATTACATGCATATCATATGATAGCTACTCCACTACTGTCATCTTATCGAACACATGCTCAATGCATACATATGAAAATCCAGAGTCTATTAATGCATGCATTTCAATACCATAAAGAGAAATTATACCATCAATTACTTCTGGTGCTTCTTGGTCCCCACGAGCCTTCATAGCATGTGCTTGTGCTGGCGCTTAAGGCATAGGATGATCTACTGTCTCTGACACTATGCCTCCTCGTCCTCTATGCTGGCTCTAGCCCCCTTGACCTTTACCTTTATCTCGAGTCGACGGTGGTGCCGCGAACCTCCCTCTGTTGTTACTTTGAGGATTCCTATTATCCCCTGACTCTTTGGGACAATTTGCCATAAAATGTTCAGTGCTTCCACATCTGAAGCACCCTTCCGTCAATAATCTGCAAATTCCCAAATTTCATCGATGGCAATGAGGGCACTCTGGAGTTTCTCCTGGTCCAGCTGAAGCACCTCTACCAGAACTAGGTACTACCTATTTTGTCTTCTTCCCCCCAGGCGTAACCTGTACCGACTCATCTCAAAGGCTCCTCTGCCTTGAACTGGTGATAAACAAAGTCTCCCCAGCCCTCCTTCACAAACATCATTTGCTCATGATCTCCACTCTCACGCTGAGTCCAACCCATATGAATCCATTACAGTTAACAAATGCCAAATATTCTTTATGATCAGTTATCTGTCCAAGAAAACTCACTAATACTTACTGAGATCCGATCTGATAACAATATCTTATATTAAACCACCCTCCTTTCTACAATCTTCACACTGAAGTCTTAGTCAGATACTGAGAACGCTCCACTCTGTCTCTACTACCATATATCGTCTAAACTTTAATTAACCCATATAGAGATGAGATCCGGTCGATCTCCCACACTAGTCCACCAATCGCGCCCGCTATTAGATCATACGTCTTGATCGGAGGCATCTCTAATTTCCTCCATCACTTTAGGGAAGCGCCCAACAAGAAATCAGCTTTATCGACTCTTCCATGTTCGACCTACGGAATTCCTCAGCCTCATGTCTTCTTATCATGCCCATCGGGGCTTGGGAGTCAGCCAATCTTTCCAAACCTCGAGCCGTGTCCTCAGATATCCTCATCAAGGCTTCATTGGCTCGATTGGGGCATGACTCTCACTTCTAACAGATTCAGAAGGATCTGAAGCGGGTAACCCTCGATCTCCTCAGTTAACACTCTCAACTGCTTCTTCAGTTGAATTCGGAGGACGATCCATCTATACAAAACACAAAGACATCCACATCAGGCCAACACATTACTAAACACGTGTTTTTATATCATATACTCTATTACAGAGCCGCCTAAACCCTGGCTTTTCCATAAACGCCTAAACCTGGCTCTGATACCACCAAACTGTGACACCCCAACTCGGCACCCGGTGTCAGGCTAAGGTGTCTTTTTTTTTTTTTTTTTTTTAATTCTTGTTTACTATAAACTTGTTCATTCATATACTGTTAAACATTTAACTTGAAATATATTCTATAGTAGCGGATTACAAAATATATTCAAACTCCATAAATGGGAGTGTTCAACATATAAAATCTTTACATTGTTTACAAAAACAAATACATATACAAAATAGACCATAAAGGCTCCGTGGTACTCTAGTATTGTATTGACCTTTGTTGTTTATGCATTGTCCTGCTTCTAGTCTTTTTCGTGGCCTCCACACTGAGATGAAACACCGTACTAAGCTCTATAGCCCGGGACAAATACTCGACGATCCCTAATAAAGGATCATCACACTTTAGACACATGCATATACATTTAACACATCATATACTTTTATCCATGCTTATGCATATTTCATACATGTAATTTACACACGCTTATACTTAGTTCATTTTTACTTATCATTGTTCATATTAGAGGTGAACAAATAGTCTAATGGGCCAATCCACTTCAAGCCCTCGTATTTGTAGGTCGAGCCGAAAAATGATAGCCCGAATGTAATCCCTGGCTGATGGTCTCTACTAATAAGCCCGTTTTGTTCTCATTCGGGTTCAAGCCATGCCAACCCACTTTGGCCCCTTTTTTTAATTTTATTATTATTTTTTAATAATTACATGGTATAAGTGGGTATTACTGTCATTATGCTCTCTTTCTTCACTTAAAATTGATATTTGGAACGAAGCCCTAATTTCTTCCGCGCAACAACTCTCCTATCCACAATAAGAGTTCGATCTCAAGACTCATCGCAAACGTATCCAGGTTTTTCTATTTGATTCTCAAGACTCATATTTCCGTTTTTTTTTTGTTTGTTCCTTTTTTTTTTCCAGATTCTTCCAGAAAAATCATCATCAGATGACTTCTCTTCTTGCATCATAACGCTTGTTTGAGATCTAATGTGTTTTTTAAGTTTGATTTCATTGCCAGTACGCTTTGGTTATTGAGAAACTGAGAAAGGAAATGGAAGTTTCCGAGAAACTGGGAAGGAAATGGAAATGGAAGTTCATCTATACATATTTTTTTCCTCTAGATGATGGGTAGACAAAATGTTTCTTCTTGTAGTGTTTATTTTCTTTGCTTTTGACAGCCATATTTTTCAACCTTAGAATGTCCAACAAATCTACTTCTAATTCTCTTATTTTTTATTCTCGTTTCCTTTTTTCTCTAGCTTTCTTTCCTCAAATCCATCCATAATTTTTGTCACAATTAATTTTTTGTTCACCTTGTTCATATTCAATTTTTCCCCGATTTTTCTCTTCAGATATTCGAGATGTTTGGGCTTAAGGATTTACCTTATCTTTATAAAAAGACACTGGATTGAAAGGGCAGTCATAGCGCATGTGAAGTGAGAATAAAAGGTTAGACAAATAATTTGGAAGACAAAAGGGGAATCGGAAGTAAAAAAGAGTAATAAAATAATATTAGAATAAAATAGACAAAAGAAATAGTGTGCTAAAAAAATATATATATGGGATTATTATTTTAGTATTTTTTAATATTCTAGGCTGTTTTGGTCCGTTTTAGCCTGTAGAGCCCATGTATTCCAAGTCATAACTAAAAGCTAGCCCGAATAAAAATGGGCCGACCGTCCCGCCTGCTGGCTCAGGCTCGAGGGGCCGGTTGGCCCGTTTCCCAGCTCTAGTTCATATACATTTCATTTCTTGTTCTTGCCACAGTATACTTGTCATCACATAGCAGTGTTATGCTTCCCATATCATGTCATATCCCTAATAAGGATCATCACACTTTAGACACATGCATATACATTTAACACATCATATACTTTTACCCATGCTTATGCATATTTCATACATGTAATTTACACACGCTTATACTTCATATTTACTTATCATTATTCATATACATTTCGTTTCTTGTTCTTGTCACAGTATATTTGTCATCATATAACAATGCTATGCTTCCCATATCATGTCATATAATGTCATTTATCATATTCAAATCATTTGCATATTCTTGTCATTTGCTTTTATGTTTCATGCCTTTTATAACATTCCAAAAATTTCATCTCATCTTATGTCATGCCTCCATATTCCAAAGAAGTGGATACGGGAAATAACTATATGTACCCGAAGGTACTATCACTATAAGAGACAGTGATTTCTATCTATATGACCCAAACGTGACCACTGTAATGATCCAATCCGGATCCATGTCATCGACCCAAACGAGGCCACTCTGTCTATAAACTGTATGTTGCAACATTGTTATCCCTATAAGCATGCCTATCTATCCAACTACCCGGTCATAAGCAGACAATCAGTTTTATTATGTTTTTTTAACAATCTTTAGGTATCAGAAAAATATATCTCATATACATGAATAACTACTGATATCATGTATACTTATGAGATATTCATTATCAAATAATCTCTTATAAACATTCAACTGTACTTTGCACTTTTTCATATAACAAAATTATACATTTATTATCTTTAGCTTTCATAACACATGTTATCATGATCAACTTAATATGATGCATTATTTCATATAACAATACATTTATATGGTCTTTATACAATTTCAATTTCCATAACCAATTCTGCCTAAACAATTCGAGGCAGCTCCCAAGTCCATTTTCGACTACAAATTTGACCATGTAAACAGGATTATTAGACAAAGTGATCTTCTAACTTAATATACCCCTATGTCTTAAGTTTTTTATGGTTCAAAAATCATGTCATTTGGACTTTTAATTTAGGAGATATGGTCTAAACATTCCGAATTGCTCCTGGACAGTTTCCAGGAACATAATCTAGAATTGTATCCTATATTTGAAATTTTTTTGGGAATGATAGAAACATAATTTGACCATACTTTCTTCATGAACGTTATTCTCTCAGGTGTCTATTTTGTACAAAAATTTGAATCACCTCATTTGGACTAGTATAACTCAAGTTATGATTTAAACAATCGGAATTACTCTAGTTCAGGGGGCTGTTCTGAGACAGATTTCAGGGACAGATTTGTTCCCTTACTTTGACGAATTTTCTAGGTCCAATGAGGTCCAAATTTGGATACACTTATTTCAAGGATATTTGTTCTCCTATAAGTATAGTTTACCCAGTAATTTGAATCACTCAATTTAGATGAGTGAAACTCAACTTATGGCCTAAATACCAAAACTGTTCCGAAACCCAAAACTATATCGTAACCCACCGCATCCCCAAAACAATTCACTCTTTGATTTAATTCTTCCAATTAATTGGTCCAAATTTGGATACGCTTATTCTTCAATGAGATTTGTTCTCCATGTTTAGTTTACCCAGAATTTTGAATCACCAATTTGATGAGTGATGGCCAAGTTACTACTTAAAACAAAAAACATGGGTTTAAAAAAAAAACAGATTGCATCTCCCCTAAAACCCAACATTTTCTCTATACAAAATTTTCCTCAATTGAGGACCACAACCAAACCAAATAACCATTCCACAAAATATCCATACCTTAAAGATTTATTCCAAACAAGGATTCTACACAAAAAGAGGTATTCTAAACCTCCAAACAAGTATCCATACAAATCCTAACAAGTTCCATACAAAATTTCATACCTTGCTTTTCTTTCTTCTTCTTCTTCTTCTCTTCTCTTCTCTCTTTCTCTTATTTTCTTCTCTTCTCTCTCTCTCTCTTATTTTCTTCTCTTCTCTCTTTCTCTTCTTTTCTCTATCGGAAGCCCTAGCTTTTTCCCCCAATTCTAAGACCAATTGTTTGGTCTTATCCCATTTTTGGAGTTAAGGCCCTGTTTGGCCAAAACCCCTTTTTGCATTCTTTTTTCCATTCTTGCATTTAAGTCCTTTTATTGCATTATATATGCAACTCTAATTTAACATATTTCCACTTTATCATATAAGCTTCTTAACTTATGTCACTTGGGTCCTTAATTGACAAATTACTAATTTATCCTTAGCTTTTGTATTAATTCCGAGTTTTGCTTATTTTGTTTTTTTACCATTATTTTATTCCGAAAAAATATACATTTACTTTTATTATACCCTAAACATGATGTAAAACTATCAGGGTATAATTTTGGGTATTACATATAATCCAATAGGACAAAACCTGGAAGAAGTAAAAAAGGGTATAGTACATTAACAAAACCTGTGTTAATATCCTTTGGTAGACACATTCCAATCTTGTATATTAACTTCTTAAATGTTGAGGTTGACAATGCCTTTACGAAGAGATCTACTAGATTATCACTTTAGTGTATTTGTTGCTTTGTGATTTGGCTTTGTATAGATTTGAAAGATAGCACGTATCTGTGAGTAATTGTAGCTTTGACTCATTTGAGTAAAATAGACACATATTAGTAGTTCCCTAGAGATAACACAGTATATGTTTGATGTCATTCCAATGTCTTCGAGTTTGAGAAGAATTGTGTATGACTAATAAATTGACAGTAAAAGAAATATCTAGACAGTACAATTAGCAAGATACATAAGTGCACAGATAACATTAAGATATGGTACTTCATGACCAAGTAAAATTTCCATCATTTCCGCAAGGACGAAATGGGTTATTTTTCACATTGGACAACCATTGGGGAGCTTAATGGATGTGTTTTATCCATTATATATGTTGATTGATGAATCGACACTTTAATTGGAAAATGTTCGATTTGCAAGCTGAAACAAAATTTTGTTTTTTCAAAATCTTTAATTTCAAATTTCTTCTTCGAATATTTCATAGTTTCTATGAGCTATATAGGAGTTCCAACAATGTTTAAATCATCAACATATATGACAATAATCTCAAATCCGGTTTAAGATTTCTTAATAAAAAAGCATGAGCATATAGAGTTGTTCATGTACCTTTTCTTTAATAAATATACAGAAGTACCAGACCATTATGTATATGGATCATTTAGTCCCCATGAAGATCATTGTAACTTGATTGAGTACATGCTACAAGGTTTTGTAGTATTTGTTTCAAGCAATTTAAATCTTTCAGGTTTTTTCATGTATATATCATTATTTATGGATCAATATAAATATGTTTCACAAAGATTGCAGACTCATCCAAATTCTTCAAAGATCATTAGAGTGCTTTCAGACAAATGTGTCAATTTCACCCAACAAGCTTTATACTTTAGGTGTTTTGACTGCAGATCTAAAAAATTCTCGTTTTATTAATAAGTGTAATTATGTTTGCATAGACTTTTTTCCATTTTGGCCAATCATTTCTTTTTCAGTATTCTTCCATACTTTGTGGTTTGGGACCTTCATCGTCTTGTATGATGTCTAAGGCCACATGGAAAATATTATAAAAACAATATTGTTTCAACCCATTTTCAGTTTTATGCACATAACTTATTGAGATCTCATTATTTTTAGGTACATGTGCATTTCCATGGGGTTTTTGTGCATTTCATACATCTTTAGGGGTTTCTTTATTATATATCTCTATAGGGTTCATGCTCATCATGTACCTCTATTAAATTTTTTGTTTACATATGTTTCATAGGAGGCCTTTTTATTTATTATGTACTTCTACAAGTGTTTGTTGTTCATCATGTGCCTCAATTAGGGCATTTTGTCGAATATCCGCCATATAAGGGCCTTGTTTATTATTACCCTGCTGCGAGCCTTCATTTACTTCACATGCAGGCTCTACAAGGCTTCTCATTTAAGATGCCTCATGCGCTTCTCTTGCTTTTTTAAGTGTGCCTATACCGGGGTCATTATGCGTCTTTAATGTAATTTTCTTATTTATCAAGGTTTACAAAGACTTTTGTCTTATTATTTTTCTTCAGGAGCGCCAATTTCCAATAGATTCTTCTTTGCAGGAGTTATGTTTTTAGCCAATAGGTTTCTCACGCTAGCGCAGGTCTTAGATTCATTTTACTAATTGGTCCTATAAGAACATCAATTCTTACTAGAATATTTAAAAATCTCGGATACGCTCTTCACTTTCTTTATTAACGAATACATCTTAATTGCTCACAAATTTCGTAAACGATTTATCTTTTGAACTTCTAGTTCACATTGGTTTATATAAGGATCAAGATGAGATATCATAAATGCATTCCAAGTAATTTATTATCATTCTTCTAGAATCGACTTTTCGTTCCTAAATGATGGGAATACAATAATAATCTATAAAGTCGGCAAGTAGCACATGACTGTTTATTGGGCAAAGAATCTTTTGATTCTTTAATAGATGCATGTGTGAGTGTTTTATGATTTGACGTATTATTGAAGACTCAAATTGACCTCACATGTCATGCCAAAGAATAAAAATATTTAGGTTGTTGAACTTTTGGTTCACAATAACATATGACTGAATAAGATTTATATTTGCTATTTCGGAGTTTTTATTTAAATTTGAAGTACCAGAAATAGTACTTATACTGGCATTTGTTAGTGTCAACCTCCATTCATTTTGAAATTCAATAACACATGGGTTTTAGATACAACTAAAATGAAAAAAAAACATAATATAAATAGCAATATAATTGATGTAATAACAAAGTTTATATATGAATTGATATACTAAATAGACAAGATATATAATTAATTAGTAGTATTTTCACCTATTATTGAAGAGTCAATCTTTTCACTAAGACATCCAAAGAAATCATAGCATATTAAGGTAAACCCACATGTGTCACTCGTATTATGTTTCTATTTTTGTTTGAAGAAAATAAAATTTTTAATTTTGAAGTATTTTTTAAATTTAAGTTTGACATTCTATAAAAAATAAAATATATAAATTTAGTATTTATTTACTATGTTATTAATTATTTAAAAAGAATATATTTTTATAGTTTAATTATTTTATTAGAATGTTAATTATAAAATATTAATATATTTCTTGTAAAAATGTTAATATATTTTTATATTTAAATCTAATTTATTTGAATGATTTAACTACATATGAAATTAAAACTAAAAATAAGGAATAATTGATTTATATTTACAGTAAAATTTCAAATTAGATTTTAGAAATAGGAAATAGGAGAAAATGTGTTTAAAAATGAAAAAGTTTTAAATAAGAAGTTGGATAAGTAGAGGAGAAAGAGTGAAAGGCGGCACTTAGTGAGTCCCACAGTGTTTGTCTTTCAATTCGTAGGTCCCCTATTAGTAATGTGTTAACGATGAAAAAGTTATTAAATAAGAAGACGAACAAGTGAAGGAAAGTAGAAAAGCGTCGATTAAGTCCCACGGTATCTGCTTTTCAGTTATTGAATATAATATGTTTTAAAGTTAATTATTTTTAATATAGCAATAATGGTGTTTTCGTTGAGGTTCAAATTTTTTTTTTTTTTTTCTATGTTCACCTATGTTAATGTTGATATTCTAATCAATTGAGTTAGGATTCTGGAGTATCTGTTATTAGTAATGTATTAATGATGAAAAAGTTTTTAAATAAGAAGATGGAAAAAAAAGATGAGAGTGAAAGATGCCTGTTAGTGGGTCCCATCGTTCTGCCTTTCAATTGGTACGTCCCATTATGTCTTATTAGTAATGTGTTAATGATGAAAAAGTCTTAAAATAAGATGGACAAATAGAGGAGAAAGAGTAAAAGGCATCAATTAGTGGGCTCCATCACTGTCTTATTAATAATGTGTTAATGTTATGTTTATATGGATCTAAAAAAAATGTTATTTTTACATGGATGAAAATTTTTAATAATATAACTGTTGTATTATTATAGTGTATCCAACTCATATGTTATTGTATCACTGTTTGGGGTTACCTATATTACATTACATGTACTCAAAAAAAAGAGGCAAAATTGTCTTCTCAAAGCATGCACTATTCAGTGCACCAAAATGTTACATGCGGACGTCTAAGTTTCTTTTTTTTTTTTTTTAATTATTTCCCCCCTACACCTTTACATAATTTACCTTATTTTTTTCTTAAAGAATAACTAGTTTTAGACAAAAATACCCTTTAAAATTTTGGAAATGCCTATGGATACTCCGGCTTGACACTGGGAAGTCAAGCAAGCATTAATGAAACGAATCCGGCAGGCAATAGATGGACGTAGCCGGTGGGCAGAAATATAACCCTCGACGCAAATGCTTTCACCTGCAGAATTATGCCTGCTGCGTAGAATTATGGGAAAAGAAATGCTCGTGTACACTACTCATCTTATTAGAGCATGGAAGCTGACTGATTTCTGATAATACATAAATATATGATGAATGATGACGTATGATGCTTAGATTTTTGATGAATTGAACTTATTATGTGAGATTGAGGATATCATGAGGTCATTATGTAGCAATATACTCTAATTTTTGTATCATATCCCCGAGCTCATCTTCTAAGGGTCTTCGTATGTAAGGTTTAAATGTAAATTTGTGTGAATTAACTACATTTGTGATCTTTTCAATTTTCTTAACAATATCACATATATTCAATTCCTATTCCCCCGGGATGCTAATATAATCCAAGATGGGGATATGATTCAATTGTCGATGTAGCATTAGTATTTATTTGTTTTTGTTGATTTGGGGCTGAATTTGGTTTGGGGAACTATGTCGTAGGAAAATGCAGTGTAATTTTGTGAAATAAAAGGTTAGAAAAAAATAGATCTATTATAATGTGAGAAGGGGCCTAACCCCGTAGCCCACAACTGCAGTATGAACCTTTTTGCTCACATATTTTCGTCAAATTAACATATTAGAGTTTATTTATCTATTATGTTGTACTCTATATTTTTTCCCATATTCATAATGAAGTTTTCTTTTTTAGCCGTGATTTTTCGCGAAAGGGTTTCGCCATCGAAGTTTTTTAACTGTTTTCGTGTTGCATTATTATTAATGGGTGATCATTTATAGTTTTCATGTATTAATTTAAAATCCATGCCTTTGAAGCCAAATCCCCACTGAAACCAAATCCTTGCTTCACCCCTAAATCTAAGCATATTATGTTTGTGACTATATTATCTCTAGTACTTGTTGCATATTAGAGCACATGATTAAGAAGGTAATGCCTTTGGAATTTGATTTTCATAAGAGAAATACAAGAGTTAGATTTGTACTATGATATAGATGGAATTAAAATCTTTTGTTAAAAAATAGATAGAAAATATGTTTTTCTTTGTTTCATTGTTCAAAAAATTTAACAATTTTTCATTATATTTAAGTTATGTTTGGTTCTTAGACATCTTTTAAAAAGAAACAAAATGCCAAAAAAAAATCTCATTTTATATAGTTTCATTTTAGAAAACAGGAAGAAAGAAAATTGAATATGATTAGCATCAATTAGAATTCATGCATTCTTTTTAAAATGACTTGATCTTTAAATAAGAAAATTAAGTGAAATTAATGTGAAACAACATATAAAAATAATTTATTAACTTTAATCTATTTTTTATTTTCCTTCATTTTACTTTTTCTTGACAATTGTTATATATTTTTTAATTTTCTTTCTCTTGTATTTCTCCTCTATTTATTTTCTGTAAACAAACATAGTCTCAAGAAAAATAATAAGAAAAACAAATTAAATTATATCATTTCATATGATCACATCTATATTAACAATTGACACAATAGAAAGAGAGCTTTCCAACTCCAAATTAAACTAAAGGGTTAAATGGCCCAGAATTTGTGCGTCAGTATTATGATCAAACATAATATTTTGAGGCTCAGCAAAATGGATTTTTGTAAGATCTGTGGTGGTGACAGAGGGTGGGGGCCGCAAGGCTTGATTGGAGCGACATAGTTTGATTTATGGTTTATATATATATATATATACTTTGAAAGTCATAATCAATAAAATACACTCTCTATTCATAGACATAGGTCACATTGACCGAATCACATAAATCTCAATGTTCTTGCAATTTTCTTCATTTATTTTTCTTCCTATTTCCTATTTATTGTGCAACATAAAGAGGTTGGAGGAGGAGAGGCAAACCAAAGGAAGTTCTAAGGGAAAGCAAAGTTGCAGGAGCATGGGTGTAACGGGGAGAGGGAGAAAGGAAAACTGGCGAGGTGAGTTAAGAACAACCTTATACTCCATCTGCTGTCAAGTTCTATGCTTTACATTCTCCCTCCAAAGCCAGAGCAAAACCCATCTTGTGTTTGCGAGCCGCCATATAAAGAGATCGTCCTTAAGCCTCTCGGCTTAAGCTTCATGCTTGTCGTCTCCTATAGAGAGGCAGTCGCGGGTGTATGGCTACTACGTCGATCCACATGTTAGTTCCGTTCAGGATCGTCACATCGCCAACCCGAATATCTTCCCTCACTTTGCCTGCACTTGCGTTTGGGTGGGGGAGTAGGGCGTGGTACTTCATTCATAACCCCGAGGCGATACGCCTTGCATGTATTAATGTATTTTAGTACATTATGAATAAATATCATGGTTCAAAGTTACTATCGATCTGTTGACTCGATTCACCTGCGTATTGAGTTTAGAAATGAGAATTTTATGTCCATACAATTTTTCTCTACCTCAGTTCACATGAAAGTAAGGGTAGCAATTCCTGTCGTGGTATCAAGTATGGGTTGTGTCAATTTACCGGTATTCTACTCTATTCGCTAAGCCAAACATCCAATCAAGGCACAAATAATAATCAAGTCAAAAATAGAAAATACAAACACGACCCAGTTAGTAATTTTGTAACAGAACTAGACATCTATAATCCTTTTATTAATATTTAACACAAATAATATATCAAATTAGTTAATCTAGGTTAAATATTAATTAGCATAATAATTAAATGGGTCAATATAGGTCAAATTCGTATTATACGGATTGATAAAAATATAACTCGTTTATTAAAAAGGTTATGTGAGTCAATACAAATTTGACCTAAACAATATTATCCTCAACCTTAAAAACCAGGTCGGATTCGTGGTGTGTTATCGGTTCGTGTCAAATTTTAGCCGGCCTACTTCATGATGACATATTAATGAGCCGAATACAAGACTTGGTCAAAAAACAAGATACTTTTCTATTGTTCTGTGTTGTTCACTCCCATGCTAAAAGCTTGCCCCCAAAGTCTTGCCAATGGGGGAATTAAACCATACCCACCAGCTCAAGATGTGGACGGGACCGGCTATCCACAAAGGGACAAAAAAGTGTGCTCCTCCTCCCTATGAATTCAGAGCATCTGGGGTGTTTCCAGGTGTCCCTGGACATGTGGGGTAATGAACCAAAGTCAAACTTGATGGTGAAAAACATAACCTAGAAACCTTGACGTCATTCATGCTTCTTCATTAAGATTTATAAATAGTTTTCATGAAAGCGTAACTGAATTTATTGGAGATGGACAATATGAAACAAATTAGTTTTTGCCTTCCAACTTTCTACTATGTGAATTATCCAAAAAAAAAAAAACTTTCTACTATGTGTAAAGAGAGTCTTGGGAAAATTCCCTAAGATCAACTTTAGCAAAATATCAATTAGAACAGAGAGATAAATGACACAAGGATTTACGTGGAAAACTTCTTTATCGAAGAAAAACCACGAGTCAATAAGACAAATACATTATGTAATAAATTTGTCTGATTATATAGATTTTCGCAGCTCACCCACAAGAAAATCGGATGATAAGAAAATCTGAAGCCTTTGAAACCTTGAGTGTTCTGCAACTATGTCTAAGGAACTCTTCCTTATAAATCCTATATTAAACCCGAGAAATACTCACCCACCTTCTTCTTTGTCGCGATTTACTATACACCTTGCCTCTCCTCTCCTCTTTCTTGGAATGATTTTCTAAGCTTCTCACTTGCCTATTTATAGGTCAAGGGGGGAAGACATCTTACTCAAAACATAGAGCCTAAAGAGAGAAAACAAAGAGACATGCTTTCATGTTTCATCAAAAGCATGTCTCTTAAGGCAAAAATAAATGGGAATGAATCCCATCAAATGAGGTGGGGCCCTCATGAGGAGGAGCCCTACTTATCAGAGAGTTCCTCAAATCTTCTTTGTTTCTTTTTGAGTGAATGAATACTTTCAGAATGAATGAAGCATCAAAGAATTTGGGGACCAAAACCTGTTTTATGATAGAGAAGTGACGCTTCAGAAGTGTCTCTTCTCTATTACCATTTTATTTTGGCCCATTATCAAAATAAAACATTATGCCTTTACACGTGGAGGAACACAATGCAATGTGATACATAAAACCCTTTCAAAAATTTAATCTTTAGGAGATCACTTGAATTAGGCTTATAAAATCATTTGGATTCACAATACGAATTGAACGCATATGAGCCAACAATTAGATTAATAATCCAACATGGGGTACCCTATACAAAGTTTGAAACAATCTAAGACCCTATGTTAGGTAGATGCCACCCTAATATTGGAGGCATGAGCCTTATTTACATGAGAATCATGTCCTGGGTCCAAGGCCATTTTATCTTTTACTTTGATATGGATAATTCATGATTCTCCCGTGAATATTCCAACTATAGTATGCTAGACATGAGATTTTTGGTGCTGAGAACTTAAATATAGGACACAAATAGAGCAAAACAGCATGCAATAAATGTGCAATAAACATGTAATAGACAAGCAACAAAAGCCACGATTAATTTACCTTCTTTAGCCCACCAAGCTTGGTGAAGTCAAGCTGATCTCCTTCTCCGATCACTTCTTTTATCTCTTCCCTCAACTGGGTTTGCCACTCCGGATGAGTAGCTAGAAGCAGCATCGTCCAAGTGAGAGCCAATGCCGTCGTCTCGTGCCCGCCGAAGAAGAACGTCTTGCACTCATCGACCAGCTCTCGAGCCGTTAGCATCGTCCCCAGATTGCTACCCACAATGCTGCCGGCCAGCAACAGCCCTAGGAGGTCCTGCTGAGTGCCTCCATTATTTGATTTTTGTCGGTCATTTATGATCGATAGAAGAAGGCCGTCGATCTCCTTTACTAGTTTTGCCTTTATGGATTGTATGGGGCACATTAACTTGCTATAGGGCACACCAACATATCTGTTGGACTGAAAGAGAGTGACTTGCATTTCTCTCAATTTGTCAAACACTTTCCGACCACTTTCAAAGCTTATCCCGAAGCTGGTCTTGGCGATAATTCCCCGGCGGCATGGAAATTTCTGGCTTTCCACGTGATTTCAGGCATACCGGAGGTCACTAAGCTTTGCTCCATTTGTCTAGCATTTTAGTGGTGGACTCCATATTAAACACCTGGCCTGGAGATGATAACGAAGAAAGCCATCACTTAGTGGAGAAATATCGGTTTTTTTAAAGGAGAACAATTTGCTTGAAATAATGAAGCTTCATCAGAAAATGCAAAGACATGAAGTTGATGGGATAATGAGTTTCTAGGAAAGTGTCTAACTATATATCAATTTCAACGTTATGCATGGAAGCCGTGTTGCACTACTTTTATCAAAAGAAGAATGAGATGACTTAGAACTAATTGGAAGATTGGACTTCAAAGATCAGACTATTTCATTGCACACAACAAACCAAATGAGAAAATAAAGAGAAAAAAAATCCTTACAAAGAAAAAGGGAAAAGAAAAAAGGGAAAGAAAAAAGAAAGCCCATTAATGGAATAGTTTGGAACACACAAAATAAGCAAAAAGTCGGAGAAACATTAATGGGAAATTAATGTAGTAATGCAGGTGGATATTGCAAACCGACCTTCAAGTTGGGAGGAGAGAATGCAGGACTGATAACGTGTCTATGTCGGACCCATTCATCGCCTTCGGTCATAACCAGACCATTACCAAACATGGGCTCTCTGTCTTGTTTAAACACAGAAGGCTTTCCCCAGCTCTTCCCCAACACTCCTGCTGACATTGTCCTCAAGAATTCTGGATCTGCAACGTACAAAAATGGCTCTGTCCCCAGCCAGTATATAAACACCTTCCCTGCAAAAAATCCACTACATGTCACCAACAAATATTCAAAGTGTAGAGACGTGGCTCAAAACCCTTAAACCGAAGCCATGACATCCCTTACCATAGGATTCGTCCAGCAGAAAAGTATGGAAACGGATGATGGATATCATGTGAAATCCTGAACATCAGGAAGAACTCCTTTTATCCCTCTTCATTTCATCAATATTTCCAAGAGGAAAACTAGGAGGAGGGCCTCCAAGGCCGCTCCTCCGAATCCTTCGGTAAACCCGATTAGGAGAAATCCAGAAGGAAACTACAACTTTCCACAAGGCATAGAGCAGAAAGAGAGACATGGCTGAGACAAAAACTTGAAACAAAAGATGAAGAAAAGCCATCTCTCGTTCTCTCTCTTTCAGGAGATTGATTGCAAAGAAAAGAATTGGGTTTGGTGGGATGTGGGGAGGGAAAATGAGGTGGGTATTTATAGAAGAGGAATGGGTGGGTTCAAAAATGTTGGAATTTGACTATAAAATATTGGAAGGTCTAGTGAACAATTTTCCTCAGGGAAAATTCTACTGTACAATCATACCAGATTGTTTTTAAGCCATTGGACGTCTAAGAAGAAGTGTAGCTCTAGACCGAGGATTGTTTTTTTTCTACTATTTAATGTTGGTTATCTTTTCATCGTCTTTAGTTGTATTTTTAATAGTAAAACAATCCTCTTTTCCCTACCACTTTATTCTTTCGTCAGTTTGTGACATCGTGTTTCCTTTTTTTTTATTTGTCTATGAAACTCAATATCAAATCAAGACCATCTTTTCATCTCATTCTACGTACAAATTATAATAAAAGTTAAGATTCCCTCAAAAAAAAATAATCATTTTTAAATGATTTAAAAAATAATAATTTTATTAATTCAAACTAACAATACATAAATTGAAACATATATACAAATTTACTAAAAACCATAAAGGATAAAACTATCAAAATATATTTGGGGATTTTCTAATTTTTTTTTTTTTTTATTGAGAAGCATATTACATATATATATACCTCAACTCTTTCAATAATAAAATAAATCTCTTTCATAATATGATATCAAAGCATCAAGCTTAACAAAAAAAAAAAAAAAAAAACCTAACTCTAGCTGCCGCTGGCGTCCATCATGGTCCGATAACCCTGCCTATGTTGTTTCAATGGCCGATGAGTCTTCTTCCTCCACTGCCGTTGTGCCTCCTCGTCATCCGACAGTCGTGAACAGGACTCAAACGTTTTAGAATTTAATGGCACTCAATCGCAAGTGGGGAATTTGCCAACTTGATGTTAACAATGCCTTTTTTAATAGGCATCTTACAAAGTAGGTCTATATGGTGCAGCCACAGGGCATGCGAAACGCCTATTATCCGCATCATGTTTGTCGTTTACACAAGGTTATTTATGGGCTCAAACAAGCTTCGTGGGCTTAGTACCAGGCACTCCGCACCTTCCTACTCGGGCTCGGCTTTGTCACATCCCATGCAGACTCGTCCCTCTTTGTTTACTCTCTCTATAATGCACTCATCTATTTCATGATTTATGTTGACGATTTGATTATTACAGGCAGTGACCCCTCCCTTGTCGACAACATTATCCGGCAACTTGACTCTAAATTCTCCACAAAGGATCTTGGGATGCTATCTTTCATCTGTGGAGTTGAGGTTTTGGCCACTTCGACTGGTCTTCTACTATCTCAATAAAAGTATGTTATTGATCTTCTTAGCAAACATAATATGCTCAACTCCAAACCTGTCTCCACCCTGCTTGCTGTCGGTACTTCTCTAATTGCTACAGTTGGTTCTGCGCCAATAAATGCCACCATGTACCGTCAAGTGGTTGGTGGCCTCCAACATCTCCAGATGACTTTCCCAAATATTTCCTTTGTCATGAATAAACTCTCCAATTTTATGCACACGTCATCCGAGCACCATTGGGATGCGGTCAAGCATCTGCTTCGTTATCGATCTTAATGGCATGAGGTCCCTTGGCATTCGGCTTCTTGCAGGCCTCCCTTGACGTGCATGGTTTCTCGATCTTGACTAAGTGGTAACGAGATGATTGTACCTCCACCCGGGGCTTTTCTTATTTTGGGGTTGCTAATCCATTTCACGGAGTTCTACAAAGCAACTCATTGTTTCTCATTCTTCCGAAATTTGAGTATCGTAATTACAGGTTGCACCTTCACCAAATTACCAACCCGATGAAATTGCTACAGCTTGAACTTCTTGCACTAGTGCAGTTGCCTCCCACCTTATTCTCGGACAACTTGGTGCCACTTATCTCTCCGCTAACTTGTCTTTCATTCTCGCATGAAACATCTTGCGATTGATTGTCATGTTGTTCGTGACCTGGTTCAGTGTCTGAATTGCATGTTGTTCATGTCTCCACTGGTGACCGACTTGTTGATGCTCTTACTAAACCTCTATCTCGATCTCGCCTCTTTTTCCTATGTAACAAGATTGGTGTTATTTTTGGCACACCCATCTTGAGGGGGCGTATTAGAGTATATTTAGGATTTCCTTTTATTGGCTTTATGTAATTGCCTTTTTGTCTTTATATTGGTATATATATACCTCGACTCTCTCAATAATAAAATAAAAAACAATCGTGTTAATAGTATAATAAATTGGCTTAAAGTCTGCAAATTTGATAATATTATAGTGACTAGAATACCTATGACTTCGGTACTGCAACATACTGACGACCATAATTCGGTTTGTTGTCTATAATTGAATATGTTTTGTACATCTAAAGTGCCTACACACAAATAAAACACTGCAACAAAATGACGAAAAGCAAAATGTCATAATAAGACAACACAAAACCAAATACCATAATAAGACAACAAAATCACAAAAAATAAAATAATACTCAAATCTATGTGGGTGGATTGACTAGAAAGCTTCATATAAAGCTCATCCTAATCGTAGATCACCCTGCCTGTCCCCACCGGGCTAGTGATCTACGAGCAACCTAAATTGGACACCGACCGTCACTCCATTCTCTAGTAATTTTCTCAGTTTCATTTCCTTCGAAAGATATGGCTTTTGGTTGTTGTGTCCGATAATATTAATAGTATCCACGAATATTAATGAGTCTACAGTGGCATAGCTCCATACATGGGCTTAACTTCCCTTGAACATGGGTATGGGATGTTGCTGAGGATACCATACTAAAAAATAAGTTTGCACTTGGTGAATAACCATTTTATTAATAAATAAATTGAAAGAGAAAGGTATAGATGGATTATTTCTGACCAAAAATCACTCTTTCTTGCTTAAGAAAGATGAGTGGATATAAGAGAAAATCAATAGAAAGGTTGAATATTTATAAAATATTATAATTATTTTTCAATTGATTATTAAATGGGAATTACATGATTTTGGAGACACCCCTCTTCCCTTCGATACACCCCCATTTTTATAAACGACAAATTAAGTATATTTTGTTATAAGCTTTTTTTTTCTTTTTTTCTTTTTTAAAAAAGAGAGAAAAATAATTCAAATCTCGCACATTTTCGACTTAAAGGTGATTCTTGTTCAAATAGATAACTTTCAATACTAACTTTGTCTCAAAGTAGATCAATCATATGATTTGAAATATGACAAGATGAATTCATGTATTGTATATATTTTCAAATGATGATGACCGTTGCACCTTTTTCTTTATATTTTTATGAGCAAAAGATATAATTAAAATTTTAAATATATTTCCATTTTTTTTGGTATCAAACATATTTCGTAATTTTTAACCTATTTTCTCATAAAAATAAAAAAAATATTCAATGTTTATATAACAATAGCTACACCAATGTTAATTTAGAAAAATAAAATAAAATATGAATTTGTAACTCCAAAATTTGTTTTAAAATTTTAGCAATATAAAGCTTTCTTCATGTACAACAAAAATAAAAAACATTTTTTTTATTTATAAATAAAAAATTGGCAGCTAAGGGATTGTTTGTTTCCTATTTTTAACATCGTTTTTGAGAACAATTTTTGGAAACATAAAGAACATCATTTTGATGTTCTCCGGAAATTGTTCTTGTTTTTTTTAATTTAGTGTGTTTTGTATTTTTTGAGTTTTTAAGGAAAAAAAAAAAACTAGAACCAAACGAGTTTCCATATTTTCCTTGTTTTCCTTGTTTTTTAGAACTACAAAATAGTTTTCAAAAACAGGAACCAAACATACCCTAAATGTACCCTTACTTTTCACAAATAAATTTCTCGTTTCTAGTTGTGAAGCATATAATTTTCAAACCCTAGTACTCCAGCATGGGAAAGAAAAAATAGATTTGAAAAATTAAAAGTCTAAAATACCTTAAATTTTTCAAGATGACGTATTAGGTTGATTATTGTTTTGTCTGACTCATCTTTGTGTAATAGTCAGAGTGGTGTTTGGCTAATCATGTGAGATGAGGTTTGTTCACTGTTGAGGAAAACCCGTTATTGGATATCATCTTATGGTTAGGGTTTCTCTCGGGTATAAATTGGAGAGAAGAGTCTTCAAGAAGTAAGAATCCTAGTAACGAGGAGAACATAAAAGTTGCTGTGGGGGTGCTTCCTCAGTGGAGAGGAGTACCATGTGAGGAGCTTGTTGTGAGTGTGCATCCTGATTGTGTGGTGCATGGCAATAAGGGCTTGAGAGAAAGGAGGCTCGGGTGGGTATGGATGCTGTTAGAGGGATTATGCTCTGTAGTCATGGATGTACATGGGGGGAATTCTTGAAAACCGATTGTACATTGAATATTATACCCGGGAATGATTGAGTTCTTTCTTCTCTGATATCTCTTTTGGTTTCTCCTGGTTTTATCGTGATTGTCTGATGCTTGAACACCAACAATTATAATGGTCAAAAATCAAATATAAAAAGCTTTCCAAGTCAAAAGAGCACTTTTTAATTCTTTTTCTCATCTGGGTAACAGCTTACAAAGTGAGTATTTTCCAAATCAAAACAAGTATACTTGCATACTATCTCAGAAACTTCTCATGCTTTTTTCTTTTTCTATTGATTTTATCCTCCATTTTACTTTTTTTTTTATAACTATAGATGTCTAGGCTAGCTTTCGGTCAGATTAACCTACAATGGTCCTAACAAGACTATCGAACTTGTGAACATTGGGTTAAACCTCCATTTTACTTCTTCATTATTTTCTTAATTTTTATTTTCATTTTATGTGAATGGAATATAAAAATATATTTACTATTCGATGAATAACATTAAAGGAAAGAAAAAAACTAGTCAGAGAGAATTCATTCAAAAAGTCTGCTTATCTCATGGACATTTTTATGGGAAGTGGATGGTGGTATCCAAATATAAATAAATATTGCTGTTTTTTCTTTTTAATAAAGAGAACAATCATTTTTTATTTTTTAGTTGCATGAACATGAAATCATTCTCATAAGATGACATAATTTTGTAGTTCTAAATTGAGTTCCTTAGGCAGGTGTTTTAACTATCATAATTGTGATCTCCAACTTATTATTAATTATCCATCATAATCAATATATGTTACAAAAGATTACTTTATTTAAAAAAAAAATGTATAGAAACTGTATTCTCTAAGAAATGATTTTTTAATTGTAGACGTTTGATCTTTTATTGTTATTATTCCAATTCAAGAAAACTTGTCTTATCAAAATAGGATTTTAGCATGTGATATATAAATATCATAAATTTCAAGGAAATCAACTTTTGAATAGATGATTTTTTTTTTATGAGTGTGATATTGTTTGAAAAATACATTGACATGAAAGATCAGAATCTTACAAAAAAATTCTCTTAAAAAAGAGCACAAAACATTTAACTGTGTAGAAAAATAATTTCTTCCATTGTTACATTATTATCTTGAAGGTTATGAAAAAAGAGGATTGATTAGAAATTTGACATCACTTTATTATATTTAAGTCAAATTGAACGACGTCAAATAATATTACTATGACTATATGTATGTTTGATAATTGAGACACTTAATCGATTAAGTGATAGTTGTAAGTACCGCTAATCTTTAGGCCATTTGTACTTGATGAACCAGAAACAAGCAGCCCTGCTTGTGAAAGCGGCGAAGCTTACTTGCCATATCAGGACCAGGCGGGACTATCCAGATGGGAAAGTCTTGAAGCACGTATGAGAAAGTTATGGTGTCTTCCAGAGCTGACTGATGAAACAAATGCAGAGTTTTTAAGTTGGTTAGTGATCTACAGCATATGGGATATCCGTTATAGATAAGTATACGAAAACGGAAAATGCACAAAAGAGATATTTATCAACGGATTTCTCAGTTTCCAAATCCCTTATTTCTCAGAAGGTTGGTCCTTAATAGGAAGGAAGATGTTTTATCCCTAAAGTAAGAATTTCATTCTAAAATTAAAGAAGTGAACTACCCTATAAATCGAAGATCACCCCGCGAGGTGAGAAATAAAAAAATTTCTAATTCTCTACTTCTTCTTAACCATCTTTTCTTGACTTAATCGGCGAAGAGTGATAACATCTCGGCAGATAAATCACCTTTTTATAGGTTCATGTTGCGCTGCTAATGCCTAGAGGTTCAAACGATCATGGTACTTACAATAGTTATTTGTAGTTTGTACTATTATGATATTTGTGATATGATTGACGTATTTGAAAATAGTTAATTAGAAGCAATAATTTACAAATAATTTAAAACTAAATCTAAACATTTATTTATTCATTTTTAATTTATAATCAAATTGAGGAATGACAACCTCATATTACCATGGGTATTACTCTTTATGAAAGTTTTACTTTTTGAGCAATGGATAGCATAGAATTGTGTCCAGTCATGATATTAAAAGGGTAAAGAGCAAAAGTATGGATTTTTCAGTACTTGACTCTACATTTTTAACCAAAGGAGGGTAAGTTATAAAGCTTTTATGGTCCGAATGTCGGATCAAAATATTGATAAACATGAATATATCGGTACTTGGATTTTACGGATATATCATAAATATTGATGAATATTTTTACATAAATATCAGTAAAACAAAAAATAACAAAAATATTTTGAAATTGATAAAAATACTTTGAAAAAATATAAAAATGACATAAATAAACAAAAATACACTTGTTAAAGATAATATTCATAATAATTTATATATAGATTTTGCAATAGTCATAAAATAAAATTTACAATTTCTATTTTTTTACTTCAAGGTTCTATTTTAGATCTACTTAAATTGATGTTTTTTTACTAAAATAGAAGATATATTTAATTTTTTATTCTAACTAAAAATAATTTATTGGCATCAACCATTACATGTAAAGATCATATTATTAAGTTAAACCAAAACCTAAATACCATATAAAATTTAAAATTTAAGGCAAATTGCTAAAAGCATTTGGAGTTAGAAAGCATGTGCATTTACTATATTGATCACATTAGATATACACACGAATGTAGAATAACCACCACCACAAAACATGTAGGTGAGATGGATGGAGTCTCTCCTAGCTTGACCGGAAGTCTCGACTTCGAACTTTGGGAATGCAACTGTGTTATGTGGTAGAACTTTACTACCCTTGTGGTCCATCCCGGCTCGAATGAGGATTAGTCTGGGTGTGGTATAGCTTAAAGGTATATTCCATGTGTGCAAGGGCCTGTTCAAGACACGACATAGCCTGAAAAGGTTTTTTTATTGTAATATTCCCATATTTTTAATTATCAAATAAGAATGTAGATTTTTTATAATATTAAGAAAAATTATGGCTTTCTCAATTTATTTTTAAACAATTGTACATGTAAAACAGGAATGGAGAAATTAAAATAATAAAAAATAAATAACCTAATTTTTTAAGATTATTTGGGCCTTTTAAGGCTTTTTTTTTCAGCCTAATAATCTTCTTTTTAGAAGATTAAATCTAAATCATCCATATTTCATAAACACCATCTTCACCATTGATTTATCTTAAACCCTACAAGTCCCAAAATATTCCTTTCTCCAAGCACTAGCCTTGAACTTCTCCCCTCTCATCTTTTTCTCATTTTATTTTTTTCTTCTTTCCTTTTTTCCTCTCTTCTGTAACTCTCACAGTGGTGCTTCTCCTCTTCCATCTCCTTTCTTTCCTCTTCCATCTCCTTTCTCATTTTTTTCTTTTTCTTTCTTTCTCTTCTTTTACGACTTTTTCAAAACAAAAGGAGCAATTGATCTCTAATAAAAAACAGTTTAAAAAAAATCGGCAAAAAATCAACAATATTGCCGATTTTTGCTAATATTTTGCTAATATTTTACTTCTTTTTTTTTATAACATTCTCCTTCACGCGCACGTGATGAGTATGCTCAATATTTCGACGATTTATCGATATTTTCCAATATATTGTTGAAATATCGACAATATATTGTTGAAATATCGACAATATTTCTTCGATTTTTCCTTTAACCGATTTTCGGTTGCCTATATCATATCGGTATTCTCCGATATCCGACATATCGTTAAATATATAGGCCGATATGTCAGATATTTTCATCCGTGCTTATAAACACATCATTTCTTGACACTTTTAGATAATGGTCTAACACTTCATAGGTTCGCTTGAGGGGTGTGTACATTTACCCTTCCCATCATAAATAAAATGATGATATAAAATGAATATTTGAAAAGACTTATATAATACCATTTTTTTTAAAAGACTTATATATTACAATTTTAATTTTAATATTATGCATGTTAATTATGGGTCATTTATGGGATGGTTTAAGATTAACTGACTATGGGCCTATGGTTCTATCTTCTTCCTTGCTTTGGTAAGCTTATTTGACCAAAGCCTAATTGTTCCCTTATACTATATATATATATGTGTGAGTGAATAGAGCTCTAGAATTTTCAAGGGTTTGATAGAATAAACTTTGGGGAGAAGGAAATAATCATCTTCAACCCTAACTTTCTTTGATCTTATCACAAATTGAAGGTAATGGCGGTCAGCAGGTCGAGATCGTGCAGGATATATTTTCTACAGACTACGAATTAATATGCTTCTTTAATTTATATTGAAGCTATCAATTTTGCTTTTCTGAATTTTTGGTTCGGTTCGATTTTTTTGGTTGCCGATTTCGAAACCATAAGAAGATGAATCATGAAATTGTTTTTCTTTGCTTGTTTGATCGATATCAATGATATATATATATATATATATATATATATATATATATATATATATATATATATATATATATATATATATATATCATTGATATCGATCAAGATATCAATCAAGATGATCGACTCTGAATAAGTGAGAATGAAAAGCTTTGCATACGTGAATCAGTGGCCGACCAGAGAAGGTCGCGAGATTCGTCCCCTTAGGGAGGCTTGACGTGGATGAAGATGAATGTATCATCTTCCTTGTCTATTAGATTATCTATGGCCCATTTCAGAGCTAAGTTGCTGCCTCGGGAGAAGTCCACTGCCACCCCTATCTTCCTATCTTTTCCCATACTCTTTTGATTTTCCTATCTTCAACCCAATTAAAGAAGTACATAGAAAGAGACTAAAACTTTCAGTTTCTGATAATGGATGGATTCTGAATTTCTGATTGATTTTTAAGGTAAATCTCATAAGTCAAAAAGTTGTTTTGCTTTGCTTTGTCACATGCCAGTGATTGCTGGGATATGAAACGATGGTTTATTTGTTTTTTGATATTTCCTCAATAATCAACAATGTGTGAAATAAAATACTATGTTTATTACTTTCATGTTTCTTTCGGGATTTTTCATGGGGTTTTTTTTTTTTAAGCCAAATTTTATGTTTTTGCCCCATTATTAATTTTCTGCAAATTAAATTATGGAACAAAAGTATAATATTTACCCAATTTTACCCAATCTTTCACTAGTTTTTACATATTGCTATAGCAATTTATGTTTATGCTATTTTGGATTATTTATAACATCATGCTGTGAATAAAATTATTTTCTTACATTTTGGTAAAAATTGAGAAATATTGAATGTTTAAGAACTTGCCTCTCGTGAGTCTGAGCATGTCGGATATTCTTGAAATTGATGTCTCAACTATTATTTCTTTTATCTTGTGCATCAATTTTGCTAAGATCCATACGGATAGTGAAGTTGTTCTATCAATGACTTTATTATTTAGTAAGATGCTTACTTTGGTGAAGAGATTTCATTAAGTGTCATGAATCGCGTAATTTTACTACCCTATAGGTGGGAAATTAACGCATTTAGTTGTTACGGCTGGTGAATTGCTCTTACCTGTGTATGAGTCTTTTTTGTGTTTTATAGACTCTAGCATTTGGTGATCACTTTTGTGGGTCATTTGGTAAGCCAAATAATTAAGCAATTTTCATGTTTTTGTTTTACATGTATTTTTGACATTGCTCTCTTGTTTATTCTTCAGTTTTGAGCTTTTCTCAGTTCTCTGTCATCACGAAACTTAATGGGACCCTTATACATTATAACACACATATATAACAAATACAAATGAGTTAAATCTCTCACAATAGATTTGACAATTATGAACCAAACTTGGTTTTGAAAGTTAAACTCCTCCAAAACTCCTTTGGCGAGGGAGTTCTACAAGTGAGAAAAATCATGAGGAATGGGAATTCTAACGATTTGTTGTTTGATGATCATGGAGAACCATATAGGAGAACTATTTATGAAGCATTCCACAATTTGGGAATGCAAAAGAGTTATTGGATGTCGTTGGTAAGAAATACACAAAGTTCTCGAAAAATGAGAAGAATGAGCTTTTGAATACTCTTCACTCTACTTTCTATGATGTGACAAGTGGGGTACAAGGACACATTGATAAAATATTAGCTTGTTACAACAAGATTAAGACCATTGGTATGAAGTTTGACTCAGATTATGTTGTTTGGTTGATCACGGGGATTTTGCCTTTGTTGTTTGATAGTATTAGGTCCAGTTATAATGCTCAAAAGGAGCAATGGACTATTAAAAAGATAATTGCAATCCTCGCTAAGGAGGAGGAGGCTATGAAAAATGGAAGGTCTATGAGTATTTCTACGGTGACTACCCAAGGCAGTCGGGGTCAAAAGAGAAAGTATCCTTATAATACAGCTTCCAATGAGAAGAAGTATGTCAAGAAGCAGAATACTAGTGTCAAGGGTAATGACAAGAATGGTCCTTCTACTTCTAATGCCCCTAAGAATGAGGGCTTTAAGGGAAAATGCAACTATTGCCACAAGTTTGGGTATAAGAAGATAGATTGCAAGAAGTTGAAGGCCATTCAGGAAAGTAAAGGTGATGATAAGCAGGAGTCCAACTAGTTAGGAGCAGTACGTGTTCATGGGAAATGGCACAAAAGTTCAAGTTGTTTCTTTAGGAATTATTAGATTGCATCTTAATATAAAAAATAAAAATAAAAATTTATTTTTTTGCAAAATGTGGCCGTTCGTACCCTCTATTAGAAGAAATTTAATATATGTACCTATTTTGGATAGACTTGGATATAATTTTCTTTTGGAACTAGAAAAGTTCATTATATCGAGACTATTTATTGATTGGAAATGGAACACTTTATGAGAATCTTTACTGATTAGAGTTGTATAGTTTGCTTTCTTTTTCTCCCACTATTAATATTGTTAGTAGGACCAAGCTTTTGAGATTGAAAGAAAAGTCTTCCATTCTTTAGCACAAGCAGTGAGTCATATTTCAATGGAGAGATTAATTAAGGATGAGATTCTTCTAGATCTTGATTTCTCAGTTTTTGGCACTTGTGTCTAGTAAGTCTGTTCCTAAGACTCCATATGAGATATGGTCAACAAAATAAGCCTAGTCTTCGTCACTTCCATGTTTGGGGCTGCAAGGGGGAAGTGAAACCATACAACCCGCAATCCAAGAAACTTAATCCAAAAACCATTAGTGGGTACTTTATTGGTTATTGTGTGGGATCAAGAGGTTTCAGGTTTTGTTGCCCGTCACACACCATCAAAGTGATTGAGTTAGATTGAGTTTTATTTTTTGAGGATGATATTGGTACAAGCCAAGGGCCAAGAGAAATTGTGTTCAAGGAACATCTAGTTTTTATTTCTATGCCTATTGCTTCCACTCCGATCTCTAGCCCTGTTGTTTACTAGCATCCAGTAGCCACTTTTGATAATGAACCAATTGAGGACAACTTTCTTGAATGAATACTTAGTTGAGGATGTTTACATGTCTCAACCTACCGGTCTTGAGGAAGTTGGTAAGGAAAACAAGGTTTGTAAACTCCAAAAATCTATTTATGGTTTAAAGCAAGCTTCTAGGCAGTGGTATCTCGAGTTTAATGAAGTTGTCACCGACAATAGTTTTAAGGAGAACATCATTAATCAATGCATATATATGAAGGTCAATGGGAGCAAATACATATTCTTGGTTTTATATATTGATGATATTTTGCTCGCAACCAATGATACTGACCTGTTGATTGAGACAAAGCAATTATTGTTTATCCATTTTGATATGAAGGATCTTGGGGAAACATCTTATGTCTTGAGCATACAGATACATCGTGATAGACCTAGTGGCATTATGAGATTGTCTAAACAAACGTATATTGAATGCGTTATGAAAAGGTTCAATATGCAATCATGTTCTTCTAGAAACGTACCAATTGTAAAGGGTGGCAGATTTTCCAAAGGCCAATGTCCCCATAATGATATAAAGAGAGATCAGATGAAAGCAATCCCTTATTCTTTAGTTGTGGGCAGCCTAATGTATGCTCAAGTATGTACACGTCTTGATATTGCTTTTGTTGTCGGCGTGTTGGGCAAGTACATGAGTGATCTTGGTCAAAAGCCACTTGAAAGCAACTAAACAAGTTTTGAGGTATCTTTAGGGTACCAAGGATCTCATGTTGACATATTGGCATACCGACACTCTTGGGGTGGTTGGTTTTAGTGATTCCAATTATATAGGCTGTGTAGAAGATAAAAAGTCCACTTTTTGTTATATCTTTATGATGGCTAAAGGAGTTGTTTCGTGGAAAAGTGTTAAGTAGACACTTACAGCTTCTTCTACTATGGAGGCAGAGTATGTGGCGTGTTTTGAGGCTACTTGTCATGCAATATGGTTGCGAAACTTCATTCCAGCTTAAGAGGTAGTTCACTCCATTTCTAGACCGCTGAAATTGTTATGTGATAATTCCGCAGCTATATCGTTCTCTAGGAACACTAGGAGCACTTCTCAAACCAAGCACATTGATATAAAGTTCTTTTTTGTGAAAGAGAAAGTTGCAGAGTCCCTTATTTCAGTTAAGCACATGTCTACAACTAGCATGTTGACAGACCCACCAACCAAAGGCTTACCCATTTGTGTGTGTTTCAAGAACACGTCACCCATATGGGATTGTTAGGAGCCTAGAATCTTTGTTTTAGTGGGCTTTTTGCCTTTTTTATGTATTTTGTAAGGAAAGCTCATGTTTTTCGTTATTACATGCACATTTTAACGTTTGTCATTATATTATGATTTTGTGTCATTTTGACCGTATGAATGACATAAGGATGTTTTCTCTTTCTATTAAATCAACACTCTTGTCATTGAAATGCTTCTAGATCAATAGCGCCTGATCATGTACGATTCATGCATCCTCTCAATGTATTAATTGTATATGATTGGTTATGGCTATGTATGTCTCTTGTTGAAGCATTTGAGTTATGATTTGATTAGTAGCACCTTATGATGTATGATTTATGCATCATCTCGGTGTGTTAATTGTACATGATTCGTTATGGTGTAAATCTATTGTGAAAGAATGAGTTATGATTATGCCGTCCAAGTGAGAGAACATTAGATTGATTTATTAATCTATGGACTAAGCATAATCATATTACAATTTTAATTGTAATATTGTGCATGTTAATTATGGGTCATTTATGGGATAGTTTAATATTAACTGTCTATGAGCCCATGGTTATATCTTCTCTCTTGCTTTGGTAAGCCCATTAGACCAAAACCCAATTATTCCCTTGTGCTCTATATATATGAGTGAATGAGCCCTAGAATTTACAAGGGTTTGGTAGAACACACTTTGGGGATAATGAAAGAATCATCTTCAACCCTATCTTTCTTTTATCTCATCCCTTGTAGATTTGGGGGACTAATGGCAGCCAACAATTACAGATCCATGCCAGTTATGTTTTCTACACACTACGAATTAATATGCTTCTTTGTTCAATAAAGTTATATTTTGTAATGTATTTATTGGTCCTTTGATTATTGATCAATTGTTTTTTGGCTCAATAAATACTCTTGGTTTTTACAAAATAATTTAGCAATTTATACATTTTGCATTACAACGTTGTAGTATTCTGTTCTTATAAAGACTTGAACTTGGTCCATTCCCTATTTCTTCAACCCTTAACCACTGAGACAAGTCTCATCGACAAAAAATTGCCTTTTAATTAACTTTTAGAAAGTTGATAATCAACAAAAAACTTATAAAGATAAGCAAACCTCATCCCACTCCTTTATCACTTGAGAAGTCTTAAAGGATTAAGCAAATTTAAACACTTCCTTACACAAAAATGAGAATGGAAGTGAATAATAATGGAGAGAAATTAAGACCTTTACAAAGAGCAATTAAGACTTAGCCCAATAAGGAGAATTTGTGATAAATAGAATAATATGATGTAATGTAAAGTGAATAGATGTAAAAAAGACCTTGACAAACATAAAATCTACCTCAAATAAATATCATATGATGCATATATATATATGATCATCAGTCTAGCTAGATCTTGTTTTATTGAGCTACGAAAGAAAAAAATAAAAGAAAAAGAAAAAAAACCGAAATGAATGGTTAAGGAATATTGCAATTAGTTCCCCCAGGTCCTCCATAGTAAAAATTATATCCATCAGGCGAGCCTGGTAAGTAAGCTTTCTTTCCAATGATGTAGAAAGGTGGGACGTCATCATAGAGGGACACTTCTTCCTTAGATACTATTTCAAATCCCGCATATGGGTCTCTTATCAGTTCAATATTTCTGAAGTAAGCTGCTTTGCCGTATCCTTCGTGAGGGAATTCCCCAGAACCCATTGGAGGATGTATTGTGGTTTTAGGGTCGTATTGGATACATACCCTCCAAATTCTACTGCGTTAAAGTTCACATTCATTCATGGAAATAGGCTTTTAAGCCAGTATCCAATTGTTACCTTCTCTTCCCCCGAACTCATAAGCCACCAATTTGTATCTGTTGCATCCATCTGCATCATCATAAATCAAAATGGTGGTAGTGTTAGAGTTGGATGACTCAAATTCTATGAAGTTGCGTAAATCAGACATGCCATGAGACACAGATCTATGAAGTTGTACGAAACCCTGGACACGAGGTCCTGGCAGCCTGTATTGACGAAATTATCAGCCTGTCATAAGGAAGGTAATACTGAATTAGAAGATTGAAGTAATTTAATTGCAACAAACATTTGAATATTGAGGTCGGAGAAATCAGAACTTACTGTCCAATAGATGAACATTCGAGTTACATTATCTCTGTAGGCGTCTTGATTCACCTAAAGGTATATACGATAATCGAAAAGTGAGTATAACAATAGTAGCGATGCAAGGCTATATAGTGAGGGGGCATAAACTAACATGTCAATATATTTTAGGGGGACATATGCCCTCCTAGGCTTTCATTGGTCCACCACTGATCGTAGATTGCTATAATAAGAGGATCAATATTTCTAGTACTATTATATTATTAATAGAGGATATTTTGAAGTTATCTCAAAGTTTAAATATTTATGAATGTCGTTGTCATATTTATAGAGAAGCTAATAGAACGGTGGATTATCTAACCAAAAAGGAATTGGCAATTGAACTTCCCTAAAGATGTTAAAAATATTAGTTATGAAGACTATTACGGTTCTTGTGTCAATCGCATTTGTAAGATTCTGATTCTCTAATCTTCCTTCACAAAAAAAATAAAAATAAAAAGTGAGTAACAATAGTTACCATCCATCCAGCTTGTATGGCATTCTCTGTTATACCATCTAGACCGGCTGAAACAGTTATCATGGCTCGGTGTGTCTGATTAATTGCAGCAGGTTCACCATGTACGGATATTCCCCCTTGAGCTCCATAAAATGCCTTCGGATACCTTCCCTCTCTTGTGTACGCTTGCTGAAAATAGAGGGCTTATTCAGAAAAGAGATTGAAATTACCCAGGATGTGACAAACACCTCTTTGGATTCCAAAAAATGGTAAGGAAAGAAAATTAAAAGAAAAAATATAAGGAAATGAAAACTAAAAAGGTAAGAAAAATATATATATATATATATATATATTTTTTTGTTTGGTTATACAAAATTTTAACTGAAAAAATAAGGAATCTATTTTATATTTTGTCCTTTCTGTAATTTTAATAGTTTTTGTTCTTATTTCATATTTTATAAGAATATAAAAAAATATGTATAAATATGATTGAGAATCAAGAAAAGCAGTATAAGGAAAATATTACAATTTTTGCTTTAGTATTTTTTTTTCCCTCACATTTTTCATATTACCCGAAATTGGTAAAATGATTTTCCACAGTACTTTTTTCTTTCCCTAGCATTTTACATGGAAACATTGTCTAAGTTCCATGAGATTTTGAGATTAAACTGGCAAGCACCCTATATAAACCATTTGTAATGACCCACATCCTACATATCCATCCAGACCCATGTGTTTGTGAGACTAGATGTATAAACATCCCTTATGACTATTTATTATAACCCGTGCATCACATGTCTGATTTGGGCCCATGGGCCCAATTGGTTCCCTTGGCCAATGTGAAATGTGACAAAAAAAAAAAAAAGCTTTCTAGAATCACTACAAATAATTAGCTCAAACTAAACAATAAATATGGATTTGTCTTGTGGATTCTGATGGAAAAGATGGCCTACGTGATAAATATGAGCCTTAGTATCCATTGGATGGGAATTTGAAGGATTTCCTTTGAGGGACTTCATCCATTTTAGGTCTCTTTTCGTGATCCTTTTGATGGGCACTGTCCCTTCTGGGCACCCTCCATCTGGAAGACCAATTTCCGGACTTCGACTCTTGGCTGAAGTTTTCAGGCCCGAACCCTTTGGGAAAGACATTTGGTTGCTTCTGCACAATCAAATATTCTGTATCAGAGTAACTAGAGATAAAAAGCAGCCAATTATTTATATATATAATAGTGTTATAAATGATTCTTGATAAGCATGAATAATGCACATTTCTGGGTGAATAATTATTATGGTATTAATGGTATAACACTATATATATGGGTTTGGAAGAATATCAGTTTTGCTTGAAATTCTCTACAATATCTATTTTACATCTTGCTTTATCTTTCAGCTTACGTTATCGACACGAGCTCAAACAATCACAAAGTCAGAAAGCTCAAATCCAGGGAACTCGAACCTCAGACGATATTACAAAATCATAAAACAAGAAAAATACATTTCAATTTCATAGTCTAAAATTTTTTTTTGAAATTTTTTTCAAACTTCCAATTTTAGAGTTAAAAGCCTAAAGCTTGAACTTTGTTGTAAAAACTAGCCCGAAGCCTACGTTTGAAATATTCAGGCATGATGCTTGAAGATGAAGAATTATTTTCTTTTTTGATATCAGGCCTGAAGCCTGCGTCTGGAATGTTCAAGCCTGAAGCTTGAAGAAGAAAAAAAAACAAAAACAAAAAAAATTGTTTTTGTTATTTTGATTTTGAAAAAAAAAATTGTTATAAAAAAAAACAAAATACTGCATCCCTGTAGGATCGCGCTAAGGCCTTAATATTCCTTCGCCATCATATTGATGAAGGACTGAAAAGTGAATATCTGAAAAGTGAATATCTAACGGTCAAGGATCCATTGATCCTCTTGACGAGTTTGAAAGAACGATATTCAAGTCAATTAGTGACTACAACTCAGCCTTGTTCAAAATTAGTTCTCAGTTGAAATTATGTGGAGAAAAGATTATAGATGAGGACATGCTTGAGAAAACATACACCACTTTTCACGCCTCTAATGTGCTCCTACAACATCAATATAGAGAGCGTCGTTTTACCAAGGGCGTGGGCATAGATATTATGGATAACGCCAAGGCCGTGGTCGTGGTAACCATAATTCTTGGAATCGAGGTAATTATAATCAGTCTCAAAACAAGAACAATACCTCCAACAACCAGAAGTTGAATCGTTCAGAAAATTATCTGGAAAGGCAACAGGGCCACATAACAAAAAGGTTTATGAGACTGAATGTTACAAATGTGGAATGAAAAGTCACTGGTCTAGTACCTGTCATACGACCAAGCATTTGGTTGACCTTTATCAGGCCTCCATGAAAGGAAAAGACAAGCAAATTGAAACAAATTTTATTAACGGAAAAGACACTATGGATCTTGATGATCCTTTCTTTGATGATGATGGTGCAGTACCTTTAAAACATTTTGATGTTTTTTATTTTTTTGAAGATCCAAGTGGAAAAATTGACCATTTGATTGGGGATGGTAATGTGTGCTATGATTGCCCATACAGTTATATATAATGCAAACTTTGATTTTCAATTTAAATTTCTTTTTTTATTTTGAAGATATATGGATCCCTCCTCAAAATTGATCAATTATAGGTCATCTGTTGGTGATGCATGTCTTGCTGACTATGCCATAACCCACGCGTTCTTGCGCGATAAGAAATGTTTTTCAAACTTCACATTAGCTCAATATAATGTTCATACTATCTCAGGTCTTGTTAACCTGATTAAAGGCTCCAGCAAAGCCACCATTATTCTACTGAAAGGCACTAAATTGAAAATTGAAGATGCCCTTTCTTCTAATAAATCTAGTAAAAATTTACTCAGTTTCAAAGATATTCGCTGAAATGGATATCATATTGAAACTATGAAGCATGATGCAAATGTGTATTTACTCATTACTTCTATTATTTATGGGCAAAAATGTATCTTGGAACAATTGCCTTCTTTATCTTGTGGGTTATATCAGACAACTATTAGATCTGTGAATCTTATCTTTGTGCGAACCCGAAGTTCAATGATAATGCATTTTACTTTGGCATGAGCGATTTGGGCATCCAGGAATTTCCATGATCGTCCTTATAGTTCCAAAGATTCTAATGGGCATCCATTAACAAGCAAACAAATTTTAGTGCGATGGTTATACTTGTCTTGCTTGTTCCAAGGCAAGTGTTATTAGACCATGCACACAAGGTTACATTTGAATCCCCGCTTTTCTAGAACGTATTCAAGGGGATATTTGGGCCTATTCACCCACCTAGTGGACCTTTTCGTTATTTTATGGTTTTAATTGATGCGTCCACTCGATGGTCTCATGTATGCCTTCTTTCTAGTAGAAATGTTGCCTTTGCTAGATTATTCAAATAATTCAGCTTTCAGGCTGGTGCACGATCACCCACTATCAAGACAATTACGTCTTGATAATGTGACAATTCCTCATCTCAAACATTCCTTTATTATTGTATGTCTATTGGTATAGATGTTCCAGCATCACATTGCTCATGTTCATTCGAATGGGTTGGTTGAATCTTTTATCAAAGCGTGCAATTGATTGCTAGACCATTACTTTTTGAAATCAAAAATTGCCTTTATCGGCATGGGGACATGCTAATATACATCTTATAGAATTTAATTCACCTTCGTCCCTCTGACCAATCATGATTTATCACCATTCTGACTTGCTATTAGTTTATCAACCTAATATTTCGCATTTGCAAGTTTTGGTTCTTATTTGTTTATGTTCCAATTGCCCCACGCATCGACCTAAGTTAGGTCCTCAACACAAATCTGGTATTTATGTTGGCTTTCAATCTACATCATTATAAATTATGTCGAGGCCCCTTAAGGGAAGTTTTATAATTTGCGATTGTCACTTTGATAAATCTTACTCGCCATTAGGGAGATAAGCCATTCGAAGAATTGTGAGAAATTATATGGAATGAGTCATCTTTATCTCACCTTGATCCCCGTACAAAGCAATCTGAACTAGAAGTTTAGAAAATAATTCATTTACAAGGTCTTGCTAATCAATTGCCTAATGTTTTTATTGATTCAACAAAAGTTACAAATCACATATCCTAGCTGCAAATATCCCAGCGAGGATTGAAATCCCAACATGAAAATTACAAAGCAACATGATAAATGAACCTAAGCCACGATTAAAACGTGGAAGACCTATTGGCTCCAAGACACAATTCCTAGAAAAAGGAAAAGTGTTATATCTATGACTCCTGAAGAGCATATAACTGTTAAGCCCCAGGTCGATGAACAAGTAGCCCCTGTAGAGGCACCGGTCAAAGAGTTATCTCTTAATGATGTACCAATACATAACAATGAAGAGATCTCTATCAATTATATACATGAGGGAAGAATATGGGATCGAAATACTACCCATATAAATAATGCTTTTTCTTTCCAAGTGGCTATGGACATCATAAGAAATAATGAAGATCAAGAGCCACAAAATGTGAATGAATGTCGATATTGAAACGATTGGTTAAAATGGAAAGAAGCAATCAAAACAGAATTAAGATCATTGGCTAAACAAGAGGCATTTGGGCCGTTAGTTCAAAACACTACAAATATACAACTTTGTTTGAGATCGAATGAGTCTTCATGTCGAAATGAGAATAATGAAATAGTGCGATATAAAGCACGCCTTGTAGCCCAAGGTTTCTCACAAAGACCTGGAATTGACTATGAGGAGACATATTCTCCCGTAATGGACGTAATCACATTTCGATATTTAGAAGTAAGTTTACTTGAGTCTCAAAAGGGTGGATATGCATTACGATGGATGTAGTCACAACATATTTATATGGATCCCTAGATGCTAATGTATATGAAAATCCTGAAGGATCCACATGCCTGAAGTAATGAATTCAAAACCACGGAGCATGTATTCAATCAAGTTGCAAAGATCTTTATATGGATTAAACGATGCAGTCGAATGGTATAATCGTTTAAGCCAGTATTTACTCAAAGAAGGATATGTGAATAATTCAATTTGTCCATGTGTTTTCATCAAGAAAACAAAAAATGGATTGGCAATAATAGCAGTATATGTAGATGATTTAAATTTGATTGGGACTCCTTAAGAGCTCATCAAAACAGCCAACTATTTAAAGAAGGAATTTGAGATGAAAGATCTTGGGAAAACAAGATATTGTCTTGGCCTACAGACCGAGTATTGTTTGAATGGTGTATTGATTCATCAATCATCATATACAGAAAAAGTCCTAAAGAGCTTTTATATGGATAAATCACACCCCCTTAGTTCCCCCATGGTTGTTAGGTCCCTTGAAGTAACTAAATATCCATTCCGGCCTAAGGAAGAAAATGAAGAGTTACTTGGTCTTGAAGTACCATATCTTAGTACAATTGGTGCACTAATGTATCTTGCAAATTATATTCGACCAGACATTGCTTTCTCAGTTAATTTATTAGCAAGATATAGCTCAGCTCCAACTAAAAAGCACTGGAATGGAATCAAACATATATTGAGATATCTCCGTGAGACAAGTGACATGGGATTATTTTATTTCAAATAAATGGAACTACAATTACTTGGCTATACAGATGTAGAATATCTTTCGGACCCTCACAAAGTTCGATCACAAACAGGGATATATTTGCACTTATCGATCTTTGCCAATATATACAGAGATCAGTTAAACAAACAATGGTGTCCACCTCCTCTAATCATTCAGAAATACTTGCGATACATGAAGCTAGTAGAGAATGTGTTTGGTTAGGATCATTTTGTATCATAGAATCATGTGGATTATCTTCTATTAAGAATAATCCAACAGTATTATATGAAGACAATGTTGCATGTATTGCGCAAATCAAAGGAAGATATATTAAAGGTGATCGAACTAAGCACATTTCGCCAAAGTTCTTTTACACTCATGAACTTCAAAAAGATGGTGAAATTGATGTGCAACAAATAAGGTCTAATGATAATCTAGCATATTTATTTACTAAAGCCACATACGCAACATTCAAAAACATGCGGCAAGTTTGGTATCGCCGACAAGATCTTCAAATTGAAAAGTTGAAAACAATATAGTCATGTCATTACCAAGGACGTATGAATAAAGATGTTAGATAATGTACTCTTTTTCCCTTCGTCTAGGTTTTGTCCCACTGGGTTTTACTAGCAAGGTTTTTAATGAGGCAGTACTAACAATCTAGTGATGGTCATTCAAGGGGGAGTGTTATAAATGATTCACTGATAACTGTGAATGACCACACATTTACCAGTGAATAATTATTACGGTATTAATGACTGTAACACTATATATATGGGTTTCTGGAAGAATGAAAATACAGTTTTCTTCTTAAATTATCTTTATTATCTATTTTCTCTCTTCTTTATCTTTCAACAAATATTAATATATTTGGACGTCCATAAGGTTTGATTGGAGTGGTAAAGGAGTAGGATAAGTATACAAGATAACCAAGATCAAATCTTTATAAAAGAACAAAGTATTACAAGGATGATCTTGAGCAAAGTAATATATAAAAGTGAATAGTAGTAGAAAAAAAAAACTAATATACTTGGACTAAGTGATTCTTGAGCAAAGGATGATCTAATGTTGATTAGCATGATATCAAGTGCGTCGAAAATACTAATATCCATCCCGCACCAATAGGAAAAAGAGATGATAGATTCTTTAAACCACTTACGAAAAATAATGGAATGGAATTATAGTTAAAGTTTGTTAAATAAATAAATAAATATATATACTATATATATATATATATATATATAATATAACACGTACCAAATTCTTAATTAATATAAAATATATTTGAAAAGAATATGCTATTGGGGTACATTTTCAACGAATTATATGTAGTTTATTATAATGAAGACCATAACATAGTGAACTCATTCTATGGTTGTACTCATCATCTTTATCATCTGAGTGGGATGCATATTACCTCAGTTTTGACATATGTCTTATACCATCTCTCTAAACTTTTTTTGTTCGAAACAATACTATTATCAGGTTAAAAAAAAAATTCATAACCCAGTTGAAAACTCGACACATGAGGTGTTTAGCAGTTTTATCCATTACTTATGACTTTAAAGCTGAGTGTGAGTAGCGTTAGGATATCTTCAGTTAAAAAAAATTCTAAGACTAAATGGGACTAAATTTATACTTTAAATTATAATATGTTTCTCTAACATGTTTGAGACATAATAAGGCGTGTATATTTTCTGAATAAAATAATGTAAAAATAAAATATCTGAAGCAGAAATTAATCTAAGATTAAAGGTAATTAACTTCATTTACCAATCCCATTTAAGTCATAATGTGAAAATATTACTGTTAAGTAGGAATATGAACAAAGTTGATTGCAAATAATATAGAAGAGGATGACCAATTAGCAAAAATGAAAGATGTTCCCCAAAAAGAAATGATAAGACCAAACATGGTTTTTTAAACGTAGCTTCTATCATTTTAAAACTTAAATTATGGGCATTCTGAGAAGAGAAAAGAAGAGGAAGAAAGAAAGAAAAGAGAAAGAGAGAAAGAAGAAAGAGGAAGAAAAGGAGAGGAGAGAAGAAGAAGCTTTAAGGTATGGATTACTAGTTAAGGAGATTACACGTGGAACCTCTGTATATGTGGCGGTTGTATGGGGTCTCGTATGAGACAAAGAATTTTCCAACCTCTTTCTTTGTCTATATACTTGTGATTAGGAAAACTAACTTTACAAATGTGTTTAGTTTAGTTGTGGTCTACTCAGTGGAGAAAAATTATAAAATATTGGGTTTAGGGGAGATATTAGTTTTTTTTTAAACCTATGTAGTTGTTTTATTATAACTTAGTATCACTTATCAAAATTGAGTGATTAAAGTTCGAACCAATGAACTTTGAGGCAAATATCACCAAATAGATTATTATAAAAGTGAGTTAAATTTTACCGGAAATTGCTGAGTGGAGTTTGTGTATATTGTTAGTTTGTTTGTTTGATGGAAGTGGATTCACGGTTGTTTTAGCCATCTTAGTCATCCTCATCCCAATTTGAGTGATTTAAAGTTAATACGATGAAGGCCTGAACTCTGGAAATAATTAACGATATGAAGTGTAATAAATTTAGACTTGATCTTGTTAGGTTGTAGCGAATATTCGTCTCCAGTTATGGTGTAAATAGTGAATTAAGAATTTTATCATAATAGCAGGGATCATGTTCTGCAGAAGGAAGATGACGACTTACCTCTTGAGTCGTTCAGTCGAAGCCCTTTAAATGCTCTGGTTTGTTCGGGATCTTCAAGGTCTTGCCTTTATAAAACATTACCTACAGTGTCACACACCCGGAAGAGCAGGCGTATAGGCGATCTTGACCCAGATGATGATTGAGTTAGTCTCAAAACAATTGGTTTTTCTTTTCCCTTTCTACTCTCCGTTTTGATTCATCTTGAGAGTGAACCTACAGCTCTGTACTTAACCTATATACCTCTCTCTACCTCAGAAGATCTTCAGGTTTTAGTCAATGAATTTTATATATTAACATATATTTAAGCTCTTTTGAATATGTAACTGTTCGTTCAGTCACCAGCATCAGGATAAGGAAGCAGTTTATATTATTATATATTTAGAAGCTCTTAAATAATAACAAAGTTTAAATTCACATCAAAAAAAAACTTCTGGATTATTCTTATCTTGATAGAAAATAACCAGACAGTCTTTTGTTCTCATTCGATCTGATTAAACTTATCAAGGTCAGTTGGATTCAATAACTATGATATTCTTTAGCATTAAAATAATCTCAGTAATTTTCAGTCTCTGAGTGAAGATATAGCCGGATGTTATTCAGTTGTAGTATAAAAGCTATAAGTTCAGTGTAACATTAAGCGTGTTTCGATCTATTTGATCTACAGTGTAAATTGAGCTCATGTTACATTCTCAAATTCAATAAAACACAGTCCAGACCAATATATTAATATAATAATTACATAATCCTTTTGTCACGTGCACATTGATGCAGGCAGACCAAAGTCAACCATATATGATTCTATCTTTGATTACTTGAAGCCCAATTAGTTTGACTAAACAAATGAGATTGATCTCCATCCGAGTTGACTGAACCATCTCCAGCTAGTTTCAGTTATCAGAGGTTAGGAGATATCTCTCTGCCATAATAAGAGGGACAAAGATTCATCTTAAATAACTCTATCTACTACACAAATTACATTATCTTCATTATAACATATAGATCATGGATTAAGATGGTTGGTCATATCTTCAAAACACCAATATTCTTATGTTGAGAACTATGTGATCTTAGTTAGAAGGTTTAATGACACGATTATTAGATATTAACTTGTTTGTGATCATGTCTTTAAATCTGACCGGTCACTCCCAAATATTTTGTTCTCGCCAAATGATAAATTGATTTGTATCATACATATTGTCATGAATATCAATCGACTTTATACTAATCTTAATTATTGTATTCTGTAACATCACGAGATTCAGGATGTTTGAATCAGTCTTTCATATTATTCAAAGGACATTATATATAATAAACATCTGAGTCTTCTAGTATAATTCTCTATAATAGTGAAATACAATATCTACCGTGATGAAGCTGAAACCCTTATGCAACAACCTTTTTAATTAATTCAGTAAGATTAGTGCATGTGCTTTCATTTAGCAGTTCTATTTGACAGATGGTAGATCTGATTGTTTTGACTATCAGTTAGTTCCTCATCAATTCATTAGTTTAAATTCTAAAGTCAAACTGGACCTGAGAAGGCAACTCTCTTTGAAATAGATTATCTTCAAGTGGTTCCCGTTGGACTGAAAACTTGTCTAAAGGGAGCTCATTTGCGAAATGTTTGATATTATCTGAAGTATAAAGCAGGAATAAAGAGCGTAATGATGGTAAATGCCACATATCTTTGGATCCATGGCGTTAATGGGATCATAAATCTCACTCTTAATCAAACAAACGGGATTTAATGGAGAAAGACTAGTGAGGATGAATGAGCGCCGCATATCAGAAGGATCAGTATGCCATCTGTTGGGTTCAATGCATTGCAGTCGCTAAAACGCCGGTCCGCACAGAATTGTTATCTGCTCCCCGCCCGACGGTGCAACCGGGCCCTTATAAGTCATTGTCTGTCTGAGGTCATTGTCTCATTACAATGATAGCGACATCTTTGAGGCGCCAGGGTCTTTACATGCCATTACCGGCGTGGCGCGGGCCCCTTATAGTTTCTGTTATCCGCTTTGAGTACCATCTAGGTGCTGAAACATAGAAACAAATGACATGAATATGCAAATGACGCTGATATGATAAATGATATGATATGAGAAACTATATTAATAAATGACCAAATATCTTTGTAATGAGCAGCCAGTGTATAAATGATATAAAATAATATATGAACAATGATAAGAAATGAAGCATATCATGACAAGTAAATGTATGAATATTACATAACCATGTGTAAATGATATATGTATTAACATGTATGCATGTGTGTCTAGCGTGTGATGATCCACCTTAGAGGTTAATCAAACAATTATTATTCCAATAGCTATAAAGCTTAACTTTGATTATTTCATCAAATTATGATCTGAAGAAGAATTGGAAGAAACTTATTACAATCCATCAACAACGAGGTCAACACAATACTAGGTGCCAACGAACCTCTATGAATCTTTATCATATATTATATTGTTTTTTATAACAATATGCAGTTTTATCATGTGAATATTACAAAAAAATGACATCTAAGTGTTATAGTTGATGACAGCCTTGAGTGTTACACCCCATGAGGTTATGCGATACCTGACTGGGGATTTATTGCACCTTAACCTCCCATTTCTACGCTAATACAAAGTGTTATAGTACAATGATTAATCAGGTCGGCTCATCTCGACGTAAAATTCAAAGAAAAAAACAACAACATGCCGTGACATCTGTCAGCAAACCTGTTGGGACGTATATTATTTCGACTCTAACTCTGACGAGAAATGAGAAGTATCCCTTCACAATGGTTACCTCGATAGCCTGCACTCCTGGGCATCAGCAACGCAATGTGAACCTTCAAAATGGGTGATCCGGTGATGATGTGTCGGCCACCTCTGCAATGATTAAGTCAACAAAATGATGGAGAAGAAGAAGGAGTTAGTGGTGGAGAATTGCCCTCACCACTGCTGGGATCTTCTGATTTATAGAAAATGGTTGCCAAATTTCCATATCTTATGAAAATTCTCTATTTTTAGGGATAAATTTATTTTTCATATCAGGACTAATTCTTCTGCCCATCGAGCTCTTATTCCTCAAAGTATGAGATTTGGAAATATGAAGATTTGGACAAAAGGAATTTGTGTTCCACGCATCTGTTGCATAATAATAGACTTATCTTACCCGAAGGATGTCAGCTGGGGATTAGCTCGAACATGCTACCTAAAGCTGGCCTTTGAGAAGACACCAGCTTTACAGTGGGCTTTGGGTTCTCCCATCATCGTGCCCCACAGTTTAATGTGGTATGTGAGCTTGAGCTCTTATATTTAAACCAGAGACAGGGCCTCGAGGCCAGCGGGCCTGGGTCCATTAATTGAGTGGGTCTAAGGTGTGGTGAGAATCCTGTGCCCCCACTTTTCCTCCGAGTTGGAAATTTATGCTTTTGTTGGAAAATACTATACGCCCGAAACCCTGGTCGCGTGGAAAAGTTGAAAGAGACGAGGATAACGCTAGCAGCGTTCATTGAACGTGCCGAAAGGTAAAGCATGCGAGGACACAAAGCGTGTGGCAAGCGCACATTTTCCCAAGGTGTCTGATGGCACATTTAATGCGCCTGTTACGCCCCTATATATAGGGGCTAGGCTCCAAGTGTTCCCTTTTTTACTATTTCAGGCACTCTTTGCTGCTGGTCACCCATTTGGGTCTGTGCCACCAAACCACGCTCTCAAAAAAATCTTGGGGCCTGAGCTTTGTTTTCGTGAATTTTCCATTCATTTGTATTGCCTACTGTGCGCCCAACTGACTATTTATTTTTTTTTTTTGCGCTTTTGGGATGAGCATTTTAAAGTTACCAGTTTTCAGATGTTTAAAGGCAAATTAGTCATTCACGGTCGAAGGTTCTAGTGACAAGGCTAGGGGCGGTTTCTAGGATACTCCCAGGGGTTCTTAGGTTTTGTTATTAGTGGGTTGTCAAACCCTCGGAAATTACTTTTATCAACACGAGTTCATTTTTCTCCATTGAGTCCTCAAGCTCAATCTTTTTTTTTTTTTTTCTTTTTGCTGTAGAATGGCGAGTTCAAGAGGAGACTTCCACCAGTCAAGGTGATCAGGAGAACCACCCAAGAGAAATGCCTTTTGCAACAACTGATGATTGCTCAATCATAAGTCGGTCCTTCTGTGATCATGGTAACATGATCTAAATTATCATGTATTTTGCAGGTTGTCTCGGCATGGGAAGAACCAACATTATCCACTTTACTGAGACAGTTCTAAAACCGTGCCGCTTCCCTATCTTCGTTGGTAGAAGCGGTTTTACACTTTGCGAACACACTTCACGCTCGCCATAAGGCTTCTTCAAGATTCCGATGGGTTGTAATTATTACTAAACCTTCTCTACCGATTAGATATTTCATTGTGCGAGAATTTGTTTTATTTACCGCACAGAAGCCGGATTGGGGCTAGCCATCTATGTCGACCCACAGCCCCCCACTGCAATTTGTAATCAGGAGGCTTCAGGCGCTCCCCGAAGGCAAGGCAAGAAAGTTACTCTGGCAAAGATCTGTGTGCCAAAATACCCCGGAATGACTCTAGTTTTTAGCAGTCCTCGTTTCCCAGTTTAATCCGACGATGAGACTCGTTATCTTTAGATCACCTATATTCTGACATGGCCCTTTTCTTCGGACTTTATAGGCAAGTGCAGTAGTAGAAATAATTGTTGGTGGAAAGAGCCGGTCTCGGCGTATTAAAGCGGTTGCTCCTAGATTATTGGCGAAGCTAAATCGGCTCTCTTATCAGTGAAAGACTTTGGGGTCAGCGCTGGCCGCAGTGAAGTGCAAAACTCATCTAAGTTTTGAGTTCATTTCACATGCTATTTTTGTGCATTTTATATCCATATTCATGTAAAACTCTTAAGAATTTCTCTAAACGTTTTATGGATTCATGGTAGCAAGTGTTGGCAGAAGTAGTGTCTGTTTGAAAAGTCTTAGGAGTCTCACGGCGCGCCCAGCAGGAAGATGAATTTTTATGTACCATATGGAATTAAAAAATGGTTCAAATTCCCTCATGGTTGCATTCTACATTCAAGAGCTTTCCAAGCAGTACTCTGTCAAATCCAGGAACAAAGCAGAAGATTGCTGGCCTCGACATGTTGGAGAAGAAAAGCAGTTCTTTGTCAAAAGTATCGTGGCCCAAAACTATTCGCGTTAGCCTGCTTCCCCAAAAACTATGTCTCGACCAGCCGTTGGGAAACTTGTTGACTAAAAAGCGATGGACAAACTTGCCCATCTGTTAACATGAAACTCAAAAAAAGAAGCGAAAAATTGTTGATATTTTGACTATTTAAAAGCTATTGCTAGGCCACCATATGCCTGTGTTTCGAGTAATGGAATTATGAAGGTCGTGGAGGCCTCTCGCTGAGGTTTCTGTACCTATCTAGGCGCCCATTTTTCCGGTTTTCTCCAGTTTTGATTTGTTTTAGATTTTAAGTAGTTTTAATTACAGATTTTATTTCTAATGAAGAGATTTCGGTCTTTGCCATATGAAATTCAATTCTCTAAAGTTGAACAAATAATGAAGCTTAAAAATGGGTTTCTCTCGCCACGGTTTCCTCTCTCCATTGCCCATTTTCCGCATTAGTTTCTTTGCGATTTTTATTTTAATGAATATTGAAGTGTAGTTTTAGAAGATTTTTATTTCTATTGAAGAGATTTAGATTGCTGTATAAATGTTCAATTGGCATTCGCGTGCCAGCGAATTTAAAGCTCAAATGCGGATTTTCTCTTCTTGTCTCTTGATTTCTTTCTTCATTTTCTTACTTTGTTTGATTGGTGATGATTGGAATCGATGGCGTAGAGCAGTCAGCACCTCCCAGTTTGGGGATTAATTGTTGAACATTGATTCTGATTTCTCAATTATTTTGTGGTTTGAAGATTTATATAATTGATCTTGTTCTATAATGGCCCATTTGATGTCATTAGCTTCTGCCAAAAGGCACATCACCTGCATTCGGGAGGCCCTGAGTGGCAGAATGGAGATTCACGAGTAAAGCGGTAACAGAAGTATGTTAGACTAATATCTTGGAACTAATGAACTGCGAAGAATTACTTTTTGATGATCTGCTAATTGCATACGGTGAGTTCGATGAATGATGTCGACTGATGTCAGGTTTCTCCATGTCCCGATGAAATGATCTTGATCCGATGTTAACCGAAGATCGTATCAGGCTAATTTTATTAGATTTGAAGGGCGAGATACCAATTACATTGGAGAGAAGGTTTGCATTATCCACATCTGCTCAGGTAAAGTATTATGAGTCTGAAGAATAAATTGTAAAGTATTAAAAAAGTATTGAATCTAAAAATTGCTGGTACAAGTAGCTGTTTCTGAACCCGTTTGTCAGAAAGATCCATAGTTTCTAACTAGTGAAATGTATGGTGTATGGAGAAATCAAGCTATACTACATTGCTCTTGGACAAATCTAGCATTCAACACAATTGTTAACGCAGCTTTCGAAAAGCCTGGCGTTTTTGTAATAATTGATACATCCACAGGCGTCTTGCACGCACAGAATTAAATGATTACGTTTTATTTTGAGTGATTTTGAGATCGTTTCGTAATCAGGTTTTTTGTTTCGTTTAATTGATTTTATTCACATCTATTTGATCACTAAATGATGAAAGCCCCTTATGTCCGGAATTTGATCAAATTCCAATTAGAGAGAACCTCGATCCTGCATTAGTGCGATATCGGGACTCTAGAGTCCAACTTTATTACTTAATAGCATTGTGCCCTTGAAGGGACAGTGTTAGTGTGCACTATTTAGTTTTAAGAGTACATACTTTTGTTTCATCGATTTTGATGTTGCACATTCACTCCCTTGACCATATTTTACCTCACATATATGTTTAGTACATTTAGTTTTTAGCGCCTTCATGGGATTGGCCTTATTGATTCACTCTCTGAAATTGGTATTTGAAGAACGGGTAATTTGCTAATTTAGAATTTTATTTTTATTTTATCTTTTTGGTTATGATTTATTTCTTAGTTTATTTTTAATATTTTATTTATTTTCTTTTGTTTTTCTTCTTATTTTGTTATTTTATGGAGGGTGATGAGTAAAAAGTGAATTTTATCTCACTAAACTAGCTTGTTACTTTATTATAAATTAGAGTTAAAAAATTCACAACAACTCATTCTTGAACTAAGGAATGTTACATATCAGATGAGATTCAAATCCCACATTTAGGGAGAAGAAGGTTATATCTAATTAAACGATTTTATCTACATGGAAGGAAGTGAAGACAGATTAATACGCATGGGCATTCTGATTTAAATGCCTTCCCAGTCGACACTAGTGTAGATTGAAAAATGTAGAAGCTCAAATAGGACGCGGTCCAAGCATTCAAGGAAAAAGGTCTGGGACCTCCTCTCAATAACGCTCCGTCCGGTACGGTTTCAGACGTACTCTGCTGGCGTTATGAAATTCCTATCACAATCGCGGGTGGTGAAGCCGAGCAGTGAGATAAGGCGCTCTAAACAACTTAGATGATGAAGTCATTGCGTGGATGGCCGAAATTTGATGATCGTAATAGCTCATTCAGCATTTGGTGATTGGCGTTGCCCCGATGATTTTTGTGACTTAGGGCATTGAAGAAGGATCTAAGACTATCATATGCTAAGAAGACCACTTGTTTTACCAGACTTAAGCCATGGATCAGCCTCAACGCCGGGGCTCTCACGCGCTGTGGTGAGAAAGCAGTTCAATCTTTACCAGCCATTCCTTTTGACGGGTAGAAGAGCCATGGAAGGTGACCAGCTAAATCAAGGCTGAGTTGAGCAGTCACATAGCATAAATGTGTTTACATCTACATCACATGGGGAGGCGTTTGAAGAAATTGTGAACCACAGATACATAATTAAAGGGATTACGAGTTTCTTTCCCTCTTCAAGTCTGAAAAGAAAACATCCTTAATTTGAATGGATGCCGAAGAGAAGTGCTTTCAGAAGATGAATGATTGGTCAAATGGAAGCACTAGTACTTTTCCAATGAGTCTAATTGGACTCTAAAAGCGGGCAGCGACTTCTTGGGAGGCAACTAAGCTAGTGACAGGATTCTATCATTCATTTTCTCTTTTTCTATTTTTTTAGTTATTTTATTTGTTATTTGTTTTTCACCTGGGATGAAAATTTATTGATGTTTTAATAACCTGTTAGTGTTTGGGAATAAGATAAGTTTGAAGCTCTGCATGTTGCTCATGATAATTTATAAGAGTGAAGGCAAGAAGTTGGAAGTGGTGTGTAATTTACTAGTGGCGAGTATGAAAGAAAAAACCATGGTGGAGATGTTCTATCATTTAGGTTTTTGAGATGAAAGAACCAATTAGTGATACCTAAGTTGGAAGGTTCATGATCATGCGAGAAGGGTGAAGAGACAGAGATGGTTTAAGCATGAATAAGAAAGCATTAAGGGTTTTCCGTGATTTTGAGAGAATATATAAATGAAGGACTTTTGAAGGATAGCAGTGATATGGAGCAAGGAACAGCGAGAGGCAAAGTCAAAGAAATCATCACCTTCAGACTGACATTGAACATTATGTTTTTCTGTGTATTGATTAGGCCAAATGGTTACCTCACTATGAAGCACATTCTACATTGAAAGAGCTTTGTAGTCATACATCAATTCAGAAGCTAGGTGAAAGAATCATGATCCATAACAGTTCGGATGTTAAAAGCGGGGGTGCTTGCGGTGACGACGACACCGTTCCCCAAAAGCATAAGCTTTTGCCCTTTAAACCCATTTTCTTCTTCCTGCTTTTGCCACTCTATCTTTTATACTCACCTCAGCGCGCGCTTCCCCAACCGCTGAGATTCATCTCCATCCACTCAAATCCTAGTAAAACCTACGATCTATATAATCTTCCGAAACGAAACCCGTCACAAACCCCTGAGCTTACCTTTGTTGAACCCCGATTTTAATATATTCAAACATCAAAGAAGGTTACAATGGAAGAAAAATTTTTGTAACATTGTTATTTGTTTTGTTCTTGTGGATGACAGTGATTGTGGAGTGATTTGCATGTATCAGGTTTTGATCAGCTCATCATTTGAAGTGAGGAAGTTGGTGCACACCAAATTGTTTGAGAAAATGCAAAGCCACTTTCGCTGGCTCCAAAAACAAAGAGTGTATCAAAGGGGTAATCGCTGATACCAATGATCATCGGTTCTATTCAAGTGTGAGACTTTGCAGGGAGTTCGCGCCATTCGCTGTGCCGCTAACTATTGCGCCGCATCATTGTAGACGGCTGACAATGTTCATCTCAAAGGTTGGGGGTGTTTATTTTTTATTTAGTTTATCATGTTTTACATGTTGATGACAACTTTGACGTGAAATTTCTTGTCTTGCCGCCGGATAATGACTTTGTTTTGATACTTCCTAACATGTTAATATGTTTTTTTTGGATTCGATTTAATGAGTTAGTGGTTTGTGAGGTGTTTGTGATGTGAATAGGGACATGACAGATACCCAGCATACGGACAATATTAGAGATAATAGAACTTAATGCTTAATGAGTTATCTCTTTAATAGGCTATTTAGTCATTGGTTTCTCCACCATGCACGTGGTCACTAAGTACCCTTAAAAGCAGTTTTGCTTAGGTTAGAGAAGGTTTATGAGAATCCATCTAATTTTGATCTCCATAGGTTCTAGAACTTGTTCTAGTATCGCTTGAGAAATGAAATCTGAGCAACACAACAATTGAGAAATGATATAGAGTATCCTTGGAAAGATTGTGTCTCAAGCTGCTTACTGTCTGTTACCATATGCATATTCCTCTAAATACCAAGATGTTGAGCCTTAAAGAGCCAAAATTACATTTTATAAAAAAAAAACCAAGTTTGAAGTCAATAACTTTCATATACATCACTATCCCTCAATAAAGACAAACTCACCCCATAACATGAGGATTTAAACATAATTGAAATGTGGTGAGGAGCAAGTTACAGGGAGTTATTTTCCATAAGAAAAACTTAATTGATAGAAAATAAGTTGGATGAATCGAAAGTTAACTAAAAAAAAAAAAAAGCTTGAGAAAAATATCAAATTTTAAAAAAGCAAAAATAATAAAAAGTCAAGGAGGGTGAGTCAAACTTCGTATTTTCCTTCCCTAAGAGCAAATGGAAATCCTAAGGGTGTCTCTCTTTTTAATTACCCTAAAACATTAGTCAGGAAATTAAAGCTATTAAAGAGGTTATTAAAAATAGAGAGTTTGACATCACACATCTAATATATACTATCTTGAAAAAAAGGCTTCTTAATTGTTTTGTTGAAAAATGCAGGTGTGAAAAGTGATATGAGGAGTATGGAAGGATGCACCTAAGCAGTTTTGGGGTGTTTGAGAATTACTATCTTGGTGTAAAACAAGGATGGATGGAAGTATCGATAAGGAAAAATATGTATGTTGCAGTTTGGATTTTAGCCTAGGCTGTTCTCTACTTCTACCTTACTATTTACCACATTGGCTTACAAGAGCCTGACAGTCCCGAGGTGTTTTCCATATTCGATGATAAGAACAACAGCCCTATGATTTAATCAATTATCTTCAGGGAGTCAAACTGTATGCTGGGTCTCTGACTGTAAGCTACAATTGTTTGGATGGGGAGGATGTACACCACACTAGTGAAGACCATGGGTCTAGGTACATCTATTGCGTAGTTCCGTCACTGTAAAATGAATGAAATTCTCTGGTCTTGTTCTCTATATTTACTTTAGTGTTCAAGATTTATATCCATACCCTTAAACAGTTATCAGTTTTGGTTATCAGAAAGTTAAGTCATCCTTCTCTTTTAGCCCACAGCTGAGATGACAGCTAACTCTTTGTTGTGAGACAGAGCAGGCTTTCTCAGATTGGTGTTTGGTGAGACATAAACTCATCTAAGTTTTGAGTTCATTCCATATATTTGTTTTATTTATATATCACCATTATGTAAACTCTGAATTTTCTCTGAAACTTGATTTTTATAGGATTATTGATGAAAACGTTTATGGCGAAGTGACGTATATTTCCAAGAAAGTCAGCGAGAGTCGCGTTTTTCTGGAAGATTTTCTATTCATATGGTTGTAGTAGTATTGATTATTACTCTGGTTGCGTTCATTTCAGACTTTCCAGCGGTACTCTGCATCCCAGTCAAGTTAAAGCGAGTTGCAGCTCAGACAAGTTGGAGAAGAAAAACGAGTTCTTGTCAAAAGTATCGCGACCCCAAGTGATCAGATAATGGCCAGCAGACCGGAAGGCTTAGTTGGAATAAAAAAACGAATATTGAATAAGCTTGTTGTCAGCGATAAAAATATTCTGAAACCTCAAAGAAATCAAGAAAATGCATTTATTTTAAACTGTTTCACCCTATGATATATATATATACTAACGTTTTCCAGACCAATGGGCGTGAGGAAGGGTCAATTTCGCAGTTTCTCTATATTATATTTTTGGATTTCTCGATTTGTTTATTTCAGTTGAAGTAGTTTTTGACGATTTTAACTATATTGAAGAGAATTTGATGTATGATTGAATTCAATGGGTTGGTGTCTTCATTATAAAAATAACTAGTTTTCTCTCTCTCATGGGTTTTTCTCTCTCTATTTTTATTTTTCATGTTTCTTACTTGATTTTTATTTTTAACCAGATCTTAAGATGATTTTAAGAGAAGATTTTTGTTTATTGAAAAGTTGGTGGTTGTACTCGGATGTTGTTATTCACCATTGAAGTAGTTGGCTCAAATCAAATTTTCTCTTATCTCTTGATTTCTTTCTTCATTTTCTTCACTTTTGTTTGATTGGTGATGGTTTAAATTCAGTAATGGACATTAACACCCTCAGGGTTGAGGATTAATTGTTGAACAGACAGGATTTATGATTTCTCATTATTTGTGGGGTTGATACTGGTACCATAGTTGTGCCATTACGCCAATGATACCATTTGAGTCGCCGTAACCTCCACCCAAAAACATGCTGTTACGTTTCGGGGCCCTCAGGTAAACCGCAGGATAAGTTCACGGTAAAGCTGATGACGAACATATTGCAGACCATCCATCTTGAACACCAACAAGATAAATTGCTGATGAATCTCAATTTTTCTATGGTGTGGATTAAGTCAGATGTTATGAAAGTTAATGATGGAAGTTTCTATAATCTGATGAAGTAATCTTTGATCAGTGTTAACACAGTCTAATCAAGGAATCGAATTTTATTAGATTTGAAGGATGAATTAATTGACCGAATACTTACATTCTATCTATCTATGGAAGCGAATTACCGATCTGAAATGGTTGTGAGTATTGAAGAAAAACAATCAAATCTTAAAAATTTTATGATTTTTACCGACATTTCATTTAGACCCATTTGTCTGAAGAACAGTTTCGCTGATAAATCTTTATGGTATATGAAATCCCAGCTACTGTGCTCTTGGGCCGATCTACAGCATTCAACCGGTGACTAACGAAGCGCAGCGCGCATGACATCAGTACCACATCGCATTGACTCTCTTCATACCTTTAGATCAATGTTATTTATTGGTAGATTTTTAGGATTAGTTTTAAATCAGGTTTTTGTTTCATTTATTGATTATTCCACATCTGTTGATAGCTAAATAGTGAAGAGCCCTTATGTCGGGGTGATCAAATTCCAATTAGAGAACCTCGATCCTGGAAATCTGATCCATCCGGAACTCCCCAAATTCGCATCACCATGACGGCGTACTTGGAAGGTTCAAGTGTTAGTAATACTTTTCATTTCGTTTTGATGCCACTTTTAATTTAAATCATTTTGATATTTTCACATTCACTCCAGTATGCTCACATGTTGATCACCACAGTTTTTCGTGCATTTTCATTACATTACATTTAATGGAGTATTTTCATTACAAAGGGGTTGACCATGGCCCACTATTCATTATTAATATCTCTGCCCACAGGGGTGAGAGCTTGTTGGGAGAGCACTTTGATGTAGGCGCGCCAGTGTCAAATCTGGGCAATTCTTTGCAAGTGGGTTTGCTGGCTCAAGATTAGATGAAGGAGCCTTGTTGGTGTAGACCAATTACCTTTTGGCGAGAGATCCTGACACGCCCCCTGGCAAACTAAGAAGAAAAAGCAATAGGTGGTTAGATGGTTGTTGGTCTCTTATCTTGAGACTAGAGGGCTTTGTGGATTCAGATGAATCATTGCTGTTAAGCCAGACTAAGGAAGTGTGGGGCGTTCCTGTATGCTAGTTGTGCTGATCTTGGCAGCTGCGTGTAACACCCAATATATGTGTTTAAACTTGATGGGTTTGTGATGCATTTGAATTTTTCGTAATTATTATTTTGCTAAGTGTGAAAATTTGAAAACCGAGGAATTTGTACAAAGATACAAGGAGTAAAATTGTAACATCAAAAATGAATACAAAGACATAAATAAGAAGATGACGATAAATCTGCTAAATAAACATAACAGTTGCAGCAGGAAAGATGAAAGGATTTAAAAGGTAACAAAGAAAATTCAAATCAAAGGGTGAGACTTAGTTTAGTCATCTCTCATTTTAGGAAAGCAAAGCGAAGAAGAAGAGAGAAAAGAAAGAGGAAGAAGGAAGAAAGAAAAAGAGAAAGAAGGTAGAGAAAGCGAAAGGTATGGAATGCTATGATTTTGTATGGAAAAGTATGAATTTTTGTATGGAAAAATCAAACCATAAACCTTTTTTTATGATTGGTCTAAGAACCTACGACCTCGTGATGAGTGTTTGGAAGTTGGAGACTAGATTGGTTCATTTGTTGATTTGTGGTTGATTTGGGTTCGCTATGAAACTGGCGTGGATTCCCCAAATTTTTAGACTTAGGAAACTCTCTAACCCGGTAATTGTGTAGTTGGGGTTGCAGTGTAAATCTTCCATATCATTTTGGAGTTGTTTGGTTGTATTTGGTTCCAGGTTGGATGATTGTATTTCGATTGAGAATATTTGTATTAAGGAAATATTGGGGTTTAGGGAGATGCTATCAAAATGTCTCCAAAACCCATGTTTTTTCATCTTTATCATATTATTAGTTGAACTCCGTTTTGATCATTCTTTGGACTTTCAGAAATCTTTGAGTGTAGAATCCATCTCTAACAGCGGTGAGTCAGAACCAATGCGGTCTAAAAATCGCGAAAACAATAATAGGTCTTCTTCGGTTACGCCCAATGATCAGCGTTATAGGCTTCCAACTTGACGATCATAATTTCGCGTGCGACTCATTTCGGATGTTGACTCCGAAAATCCATGAGTCTAGAATCCATCCGCATAACGGTAGTGGAATTTATATTAGGTCGAGAAATCACCGAAAAAAGCGGTGAAACACTGGGTTATCTTGTCGATCCTTGTTCATGGAAGGCTTCAACTTTGGACGATTCATGAGTTCTTTCATCGGACTCAGTTTGGGATGTTTCTTGAACTCTATGGAAGCCCTTTGATCTGATCGTCATATAACCAGTGGTAGATGATATTAAATAATAAAACACCATGTTAACCGTTATTCTGTTACGCCGTGAATCTAAAAAAAGCCAAAGATCGATAATAAACCTTAAAGCGTATGATCACGGATGAAATAATTGATACGGAATAGCAGAGATATCACGTTATAAAGCCACTGGATTGTTCCGCGATTAATAAAGGATGGGTGGGCATTCTGGCCGGAAAACGAATTCCCGTCGATGGTTCGGCTTACGCCAGGTCATTCACGAGCGCCTTGGGCTAGTATAGATGGTCATTGTCTCGTACAATGATTCTGGCGGCACAACTGGGGCCCTTATAGATGGTCATTGTACGCTTACCACTTGATGATAACAAGCGTCTTGACCCTCATAGACAGCTGTTGGCGCGGTGAATCACGAAATACCGGTACCTGGAAAGGTTGCTATCCACTTAAGGTTTATGCAAGCATGAAACATAAAAAAAATGACTTGAATATGATATGATAAGAGAAGCATAGCACCGCTATGCGATGACAAGTATATTGTGACAAGAACATGAAGCAAAGTGTAAAATGATATGAAATGTATATGAACGCGATAAGAAATGAACATGATATGATATAAATATGAGATATGTATAAGCATGTTTAAATGATATGATATGTTAGATGTATATGCATGTGTATAGAACTGTGATGATCCCTGTTAGTGGTCCTCCACGAGTTTATTCCCACTAAGCGTAAAGCTTAGCATGAGTTTTCATCCATGTAGGTACGGAAGCAAAGGCAAGAAGGTCGGACAACCCTCTTCAGTCTCCAAGGTCAACACATAGTTAGATGCCCACCAGAAGACTTTTTGGTATATTTTGGTATATATAATATTCTTTTTGTTGTTTATAAACAAATGTAAAGTTTTTGTATAAGTCGAACACTCCCATTCATGAGCTTGAATATATTTTGAAATTCCGCCTCACTTATAGAATATATCTCAAGATACATGCTTATTAGTGTATGAATGAACAAAGTTATGCAGTGTACAAGTAAATGAATATGATATCCCTCGCCCTACATCGCACGTGGTATTAGTCGACCGGATTTCATACACTCGCAAGCTCTGAGACTACCTCGACTCATACCAGTTAAGCGTCCCAAACAATCTTGTCCAGATGAAGAGGCTTACAACAACCCGGCTATAATCATTGTGGATTCTTCAGAATGTGCCTCGAACGCCCCGCCGGCTTTGGAGGGTACCGCCCAGGAGGCTCCCAGGGAGGCTTATGCATCGCTGGAGGATAGGGTTCCAACCGAGGGGCCTCCCAATGCTAATAGAGTTGTGGGGGAGGCTCCATTAGAGATAGCCGCTAAGTTGTTGTTCTCAACTAGGCTTGCAAATGCCGACCCCCGTAAGCTAAGGGGTCTTGACAGGCTGGTGTTCAGCACACCCGTCATCCCGATGAAGTGGGAGCAGCCTTCGACGGGCGCGCCTGTTGATTACTACCCAAATAGTGTTGTTTCATACCCTTAACACTGCAAGTTTTGAGCATTTTTCAAGGTAGTAATCACCCACCAATCTAGCCGGGCATGTTAAGGACCCAGCAAATGCTACTAATCAAATTTTGTGGCAAGTTTTGTTGTTTTCACAAGCTATATATATTGAAGTTAGGGATTCAGCACAAGCATGAAGAAATCAATTGGAATTCAAAGCTTTAGTGCAGAAAAATGGCAAAAGAAGAAAGCCTTGCCAATTTCACAAGGGTTGCGAAATTTTGCAACCCTTACAAAATTTCGCAGGTTAGCAGCCCCTGTGAATTTGCCTGCTATCCCTTTTGACCTCCTTTTTGGTTTCTCCCCATTTTGTCCCTATGTAATACTATTCAGCTTGTTTAGTTTGGTAATTTGTATTGGTAGTATGGATTGAAAAGCCCACAGATAATACTTTGTATGGAGCATTTTCATTATTCAAATTTTTTGGTTTTTGGTAAGCTTGCGATGGAAGCTCCCGTTTCTTTTAGTTTCTCTCATTTTCTCACTAGCCAAACACCCTCTGAGGATGACAACTCAGAGGATGAGTGGCTAAACCCCCTTCCTCCTTGAAGTAGAAGGCCACTAGAAGAAGGATCCTAAGGTAAACTAAGGATTTCCAAGCTTTTAACGTAGGTATTCACTGTCATTACTATTCTTCTCTTCAACTTTAGGGTTTTGTCCCTTCGAATCACCTTGAACGGTCAGTATTTGGTAAGCTTTTAAGGCCTACTGGATGCTTAATGTTGTGATCCAAAGATGTTTGTTAGTTATCACTTACGAGCCATTGGAAGGTGAGTGAAGGAGACTTGTGTTTTTACTAATTGAGAACATTAATGGCCAGTGAATACCATTTTCAAAGAGATTTAAGGAGTACTCTAGCTTTATAGCCTAAATGAAGATCCTGGGCTCGAGAGATAACTATATGTTATCCTCCCCAATGCGAGGTAAAGACTCGAAAACCCCCTCATTTACTTAAAAAAACCTAAAGTTAGTGTCCTGATACTTCAAGGGACCTCTTTCCACTTTCTAATCTAGTTTATTTTCAGTTGACAACCATTAAAACCCACTCTTTTTATCCAACCCCAAAATCCAAATAGAAACCACCAGTATAAGTCTGTCATTTTCACGAAGAAAACCCATCTCTGTGGACGATCCTTAAGAGCTTATACTGCAATAGTGTAATGCCATGCCAGTGAGGGAGGTATTAGGTATAAATTTTGTTGATTTAGGATACCCTACGGGCTGTGAATCAACTATCCCGGGTTCTAATATAGCTCAGTTGATCATCGACTGCTGAAGCCCCTTCAATCAGAGGGACACTTCTGTCGCTCACATGCTCGACCTCTACCCCACCAGCCATCTCATACCGGTGGTGGCACTTTTAGAAGAGTATTTTGTCCCCTTCCTCAATTATTTGACAAACACACATAAGAAAAAATGCAATTTCGAGCATATATTATCTTTGATTCTATGACAATATATGTCAATATCAGGTATTTAAATTAGCAATTATGACATATATAACTTACTTTGTGCAAATAAATGACATACAAACTTGGCCCATGATTTCCGATGATGGAACCTTGACTTATGACAACATATGTCAATATTGCATTTTAATTACGTACATTCATTCCTTATATGTGATTCCTCCCTCCTATTTTTCAAAGACCGCTAATTTCCCTCCTTTTTTCAAGCATCATCGTAGTATCTCCAAGAGGCTCAATAAACTCTCAAATTCATCACCATCATCTACAGATACCCACCCACTGGGCCATTGGTCGACCCCGTAACCTCCCCGGGCTCCAAACCCACATGATTCCGGGCTCGACGGCTGCCTTTCAGACGTCGCCGGAGATCTGTCTAGCTAAGCAGACTCGGTGACTCCAGCTGACAGACTGTAGAGTCGGAATCTTGAAGAAGCAGTGGAGCAACAAGATTCATGAAAAGATAGTAGAGACGTTTGAATGAACAAAACCACCTCCACAGAAAGTGCACACGACTCCGAATCTTCGGGTGTTCTGAGGAACAACCCTGAGCTCAGATCCGGAGGAAGGTGCCTGCCATGGGTCGTAGAGGAAAGTAATCTAAAATGGACTCCGATTTCTTTTCTTTTTTGGTTCAAATTTGAATTTTAATGAATTGATTTTTATGGTTTTGCTTGAACTATTGTGTTTCAATTAACAGAAGATTGGGGGAGACTCTCGTTTCTGGGCTTTGAGTAATGAGGTGATTTCAAAGAATATGGTCATTGATACAACAATGTCGATGCGTGAATGCCGCTAATATGTATGGTGTGCTTGTCGGGAATACTCCTGTGAGTTTGTGGATTTACTCTATTTTTGAGACATTCCGATGAGAATGAATGTTGAAGAAAATGAGGATTCATGTGCTTTCAATGTCCGTTGTTGTTGTTTGTATATGAATTGTGCTCAACATGTTCATGTGTATGTATGCAGCAATTAGTGAATGAATGCATACATGCTTGATGAAATTACTTCAATGAGATATCTTTGTATATATATTCTGACTATTTGAGGTCGTTTCTTTGTTAGAAGAATGAATGATTGAAATCGTATGTGATTATATAATAGTTACTACCATGGCATTGGTATATGAACAAATGAGCTTAACAATTGAATGTATCATGATCGACTGAGATTAAGCAATGTTTCAGAAGTATTTGTTTGATGCTTTATAGCATGTTTTTGCCTATTGGTATTTCATGTTTTTTTGATGGTGCACTCCAAGGCTTGTTTCGACATTGGTTTCATATTCAAGGAGTGGATCTTTAGTTTGATTTTATTACTATCAGCAGAGGATTTCTTTTTTGAAACTGGAAGGTGAGAAATCGGTGGCTCGGGTTTTTATATATCTTCGAAATGGGTAGGCTAGGTTTGAGAAGAAAACTTCAGCTTTTTTCTCCTTCCTGATTATAAGAGTGGGTAGGTTAGGATTTTTGAGTTCTTACATTCTTGATTTTCAAATGATATTTGTTCCAGGTTTCTTATAAATATGGTTCTCCTTCCTATACTTTTCCTTTTCTTTTGTTTTGAAATGACATCGCCAGGTTTATCAAATGGGTTCTTCTTCCTAGTCTTGTTGAAGCAGAGGCAAGAAGAATGAGAAAAACCAGTGATATTGCCAGCAGGAGGGGCAGAAAAGGAAGACAACAACCTCACCACGGTTCCAAAGTTGTTACGCTCTCTTGAAGACACAAACCAGTATGCTTCTGACACGCTATTGCATAATGATTTCTTTATTTTGGTTTTGGAGTTAATAACATGCTTACTGTTTTGGCTTTAGTTTCCTATTTTAGTTTTGGTTTCGATTTTGGGTTATTTTTCTTCTTTTTTGGAAAAATTTGCTTTAGTATCCTTGTCCGTAGTATGCTCTATTTATACTCAGACTATCTGTATTCTCTTATTAATTTGTTGTAAATAACTGGGTCAGTTATAGAGCAAAAGGAGCAAGCAGAAAAAGAAAAATGGTTTGAATAGGGTTGGGTTCCTGCTGCTTCAGCAAGGTTGTGAACCCCCCTTGTCCTCTACAGGAATAAATATAGATTCACCAGGCTCAATGGGGCTTTTCCAGGTCGGGAACACCTCGAAGCGGAGTTCGAAGCAGAAAAATTCTAAGTAACTGATAAAAGAAGTGAGGAGCTTCCCCGGAAATTTTTGCACAGTTGCGAAAATTTGCACCATGTTGATGAATGAAAGTCGCACCATGGACTCAGTGCGAGGTCAACGTAAAATTAGCGCCCACATGGTGAGGTGCGAAATTTAGCGCCATGAAACGGTGAGAATTTACTTTGTAATAATGCGAAAATTTTCCCATTTGTGCCTCTAGCGAGCGACTATAACTTTTCATCATTTCAGTTTGAGGTGATTCTTGAACTCATGGAAAACGTGAATCGAAGTCTAGATTGCTACTGTGGAGGACAAGTGGAATTCAAACCTTGCTGAAATTGAAATGGTGGACCTGACCGAACGATTTCTTTTACGTTTTATTTCCTTGTTTCTGAAACCAGCTCTAATTGACTCATAACGATCTATGCACAAATCTAAACATAACAGTATATGAATAAGTGACCTCGATATATCCCCCACGAAAATGCTATCTGAAGAAAATGTGAATGACGAGCTCCCTCGTGTGATACTGAATATCTCTGGAATACGATGAATGATAAAAAATGTGTGTGATATGACGGTACCAAAATATGGCATTACACGCCAGAAAGCATATATGAAAACTCCACTAATAGTATTGAATTGACACACCAAGCGAAATCATATGGGAAACAATGGTATTAGGGTTGGGTAATTGGTCATTTACAAGAGAATGGTAGCATCAGCTTCTTTTTCAATCTAAATGGTATGGGAACTGCTCAAACTTATCCTTTCTGATTTGGTGCCTTGAATTTGAGACAATAGACATTGTTCTTATGAGGTTTCATCTTATACCCGATAATTAATTTATTATCGTTTTTTTATTTCGCTTGACTTTACCTTTAGTATGGGTCATCGATTAATGAAATACTCAAGATGCATGGTATTTTCTGAAGATTTCAAGATGTATACGAATGTGTTACGTGCTAATATTTTTTGGTTGTCTGGGTTGTTATTGCAAATGGATATAAAGTTTGTGTAGTTACTAAAAGATTTTATTACACTTGGTTCATCTTCATTCAATAATTAATTGGTGTCATTTGTTTATTTATTTTTTGGCTCACAGGAGTCAGGGTTAATGAAAAGACTCAAGATTAGTTTTTGCATAGAGACTTCCAAAGATGTATACTATTTTAACCATGGGTTATTAATATTTTAGTTGTATAATTTGTCTATTGGTTCTATGAGGTTTTTATTTTGATGTATGTATTATAAATAGAACTTGATTTACATTATCTTGAAGTATCTTTTGTTCCAAAAACAAAGTTGCTTTAGCTTCTCTTTGAATATATTATTTTTTGTTTGTATATTATTGAAAGGGAGGACAACGAAGATTTAAGTAACTTTCTTCTATATTTTGCATGTGTTTTTTAATGGCTATACATATTTATATAGTGCATTGTGGTTAACAAGATAAAAGTCTTAAGATTATGAAAACAGGGTATATTTTAATAATTAAGTGTTTAAATTAAGCAACAATTTTAAATATGCCAACAAGATTATTTTGCATCATGCTATTCATTAGCATTAAAAATCTTATTTTTTAAATTTTTCCACAAAAGCTATCATAGCACCATGCTTCTAATTCAATTGTAATCTATGGTGGAAGATCCTTACCTTATTGTATTTTTAAAGAAACAACAGTTTATTTGAACACGAACCTTAGGCATATTATGAGTGGTAGAAAGAAGTTATATTGATTAATAAGAAAAACACATTCAGTGACATTTTATATATCATCGAGGATTCTTCCTACCTTGACAACGCAATAAGATGACATATAGTGGGGAAGTTATGATGACATATAACACATCAGTGGCAATTGATAGCAGATTGTAGATAGTTTTTCTTATAGTGAAAAAGTCTCTTACCAGCAGTGGTTGAGAACGGGATGCACATGCACAACCATGATTTCAACGAGACGACTAAGCTAGTATGTTCTGACTTTTTTCATTTGAACATGAATTATTGTGTCGTCAATGTTTTTCTAATGCCTCCTTTTTTACAAGTTTTCATTGCCATAGGAATATGGCGGCGACGCAGGGAACTTTATCTGTTGGACAATGCGAGAACTAAGCTGCGTCTTCACGTGGCTCATTACGCTATCTCCGAAGCCTGATGCCTTAGATGCCATGTAGCTGAGGCTGAGAGCTAGAAGTCTAGGCATTGGGAGAGCAGTAAAGGAGAACTACTGAGAGGGGCTAATAGAAGCGGAGAATGAGGATAGATAAAGAAGGAAGCTCGGCATGCCGGGTTGGCTATTGTTGCGATGGGTGTATGAGAGCATGGATGGAGAATAGTTTGGATAAGGTCGAGACCGCCACAGCGAGTTGCTGGGAGCAAGGGGTGCCAAGAGTAGATCTTTGAAAGGACCGTCACTTGGAAGTTGAAAAGACATCCCTCCTATTGGAGCTCGGGGTGGCAAAAGATGAAGTGTCCTCCATTTAGTCCTAAAAGGCCCTGGAGGTGATCTTCGCCTATGGCTAAGGATGTTGTATGTTAAAACACAACATTTGTGGAAGCTAATAGGAGGTTCCAGACAGTATGCCCGAATCCTCCGACTTGCTGCCTCTAGAGTTCTTCACGAACCCTATGTACTTTGATCCCAATGAGTTATTGAGGCAACGGCTTGGTAGAGTGGATATGATTAGAGACGACTTGAAGATCACGAGAAGAAGATACCTTTGTTGGGGTTCAGGCGATTTTTCTCTCTATACATTGATGATCTTTTTTCTTTTTTTAATTTCTATAAGGGGCCCCATTTGGCCACTAAGACATACATATTTTTGTAGTCATGGCTTATTGACATATTTCCCAATGACTGATTTTGAGTGATACTATTGTGGATCCGCATATTTTCATCCTTTCTAGGAACATTTGAGCATGGCTGAGAATTGTTTACCTTTGGGAGTATCAATATTAAATCTTTGAAGGAAGGCTGAGTAAGTTACTAGAAGCCGTGACGAGCGCATTCTGGGCCTTGGCACGGCAAACGGGTTTTAGAAACTAATATTAACAGCAAACATGCCTTGTGATCTTAGAACCCTAAAGTTAGTCCTTTGAAAGTGTCATGTCGGGCTTAGAGCCACGTCCTGGTCTTTCAAAGTACCCGATAGGCTTCTGACTACAAGGCCTAGTCTTTGAAGGTGCTTCGCGGACTTGGAGCCACATCTGGGCTTTTAAGAGTGTCAATAGGCTTGGAGCCACATGAGCTTAGAAAGAGAGTGCCCAGTAGGCTTTGGGCTTTAATCTGCCGTGACTTGGGCTATCACCAGACTTGAAAGTCTATAGGACTTGGAGCCACAAATCGGTCTTTTGAAGGTGTCATCGGAAGCTTGAGCCACTCAGAACTTTTGAGAGTCTCATGGAGTCTTGGAGCCATGTCGGGCTTTTGAATGTGCCCGATGGGCTTAGACCACATCTATGGGCTTTGAGTGTCAGTGAGCTTGGGCCACATCTAGATCTTTTGAAAGTGCCAATGGGTAGACCATGTGAGCTTTTACATGGGAGAAGTGAGTGAAGAAAACAAAGTTCGGAAGAATTTTAACTATCATTCAAGAGGAGCTTCGTGATAACTGCACACTCTTAAGATCGTAGCATTCCACATCATGGTCTTGAAGTCCCATCTGGTTGTTGGTCTTTTCCAATTGGTAAAAAAATTTTTTACCTTTACTATCATGTCTGACCTCAATTGGGTTCAGACTTATGGTAGCCTAGTCGACTTTATTGGGCTCAAAGACCTGCCAAAAAACTGGAATCTAGTCTCAAAAACATACACGCCTATTATAGGTTTGTCAATCCTTTATTAATGCAGGGCTATCACATTATGGTGGTGTACTGGGATGGTTTTAAGCCAATGTCAGCTTTGGTAGTAGTTTCGTGACTGAGTCTTTCAGAGTTTTTAGTAGGAAGTAACGTGGAAAACGATCCCATTTCTGTAGGTGGTGGTATAATCATGAATTTGAGGACGAATCAGTGACACTCGATTGATTCTGTGGTTTATGTCTTACTCAGGCCCAGTTCGGTGGCTGGGTCAGCTGATTCCTTGCGAATGTAGGCGCTTTCAAGGCTAGCTCGAGAGAACTGTTAGATAACTTCGCGGCCATTGCTGCGGCGTAGATGCCGCCGAGGTTAGTGCAAATTTCAATCTTCCCAGCTCAGCGAAATTTATATTACCTGGTTCTTAAGCGTGGCCATTTAGGTCTGATCAGTTGGGTTCCCAGGCGAAGTGACGATATTCTTCCACTTTCGTTGGACTCCGTCATATCAGGTGGGCTGAAGGCCAGCTTTATCATTTACTAAACAATTAATTACTTCATTATAACTTTAAAGCTGAGTAATAGTGCCAAATCCCTTCTATCAATTCCCGACCCAGGCCGAAAATTTGAGGGCTCGTGATGGTGACTGGGTCTTGAGAGTGAAACATCGCAACCAGAACTATCGTTGTGGCGATCGCGCTTCTTTGGCAATAAGTGATGGCATTGACTTTCAAAAGTTGTGATAATGCCTAGTGTATAAACTACGCTGAGAGCCCCCAAATTCCACACCACCGGATGGTTTTGCGTGCCCGCTAACAAAGTTCTTCCGATACTCTATTAATCTTTGATGGTGAGACCGCCGATATGGCTGTCAGGCTAGCTTTGTATAATTGCCATTTACCAAAAAATGCCATTTGCTGAACCTAGACCTTGTGACTTGAAGCTCTAGTATGTATTCAGTTCTCATTTCGAAACAAACCCTACTAAGAGATGGCTAGAAAGACCTTTGTGTCTATCGACACCGTTGGTTATAATAAACGCGTCGATTGGTAGTAGATTGGAATGGTTGTTATTGGGATGGGCGCAGCCCACTTTGCTACCTAATCGTCTACCTTTTCATTCTGAGCCTTGGGATATATCTTCGGCTTCTAGTCACAAAACTCTAATCGTTTCTATAAACCCATGCGGCCATCGCGTGGTCTACCGTGTTTAAACCTTCTCACTTTTACATCCACACTATCATTATGGAGTCTATTTGGTATACAAAATGGTTTGTTTATGATGTTACGGATTGCTTAAAATCAACCGGCTGGGATGCTTCATGTTGGGTCTTCTGGGCTAGCTGGACCTTGAGGAAATCTGCAGTATGGCTTGCCACCACTCCCAGTTCGGGCTTTAAGTTATGAACTATTAACTCCTGTATATGGAGCGTGAGTCACATTAAGAATCCGCAGCCACCAAATACTCGTGATCCACATCAAGCTAGGAGTAGTTACGCTAAAATCTTAATCTGGGCCTTTAACACTAAAATTCTTGGGTTTATCTGAAATCGAACTTCTTGGCTCGATCGCCCCTACCGCGGGCTATCTATTCACGTGGAGTCTCAGAGCTTTTTATGCCATAGTGTTTATAAAGGAGATTGGTCGGCATGGCTGATAGGTGTTCACTAAAAATAAGGCAAAGCTTCTTGGATGCCACACGGAGGGCCAATGCCTCTTGTTGTGAATACAGTTGCCATAGGGTTTGCAGCATGATGGATTTTCTTATGAGGAATGTTAATTCTGTTTTCGATTTTATCTTCTTTGAACAAGCCTGACTGTGAACTTAACTCTTACTAATGAGAGACTAGAGTTGCACTACTGAGTATTAGCCATAATTGGTAGTTGGTGAGATATTAAACTTGGTGTCATGAAAGCTTGATGGCACTCCCATTCAGTAGCGATTGGATCACTAAGTAAGTTGATGCGTGACGGATGTGAACCACGAAGTATGGTGGCAGTCTGTTGTTAGTATCTTTCCACAAGGTAGGAGCTTGAGAGTCCATTATAAGCTTTGGGTTGCCGCGGGGTTGGCCTCCTGTTCCTCTACAGTCCTTTAATAAAAGCTACAAACTAAGCCGACTCAAGCGCACATTTCAAAGGTTGGGTTTCATGACCGTCACGCTTTACAATATTCGAAGGCCTCCTATGCAAATGCTAGGTGTGGTGGCGTTCTCTGGATTGCACCTAAACATCTGCTCGTGTCCTTCAGAGCTTCCACATGATGACACTGACCTGTGATCGGAGCTATCTGGGTTGCAATCTTTGATAGGTTGCTGACATTAATCTTGTCCAAAGGCGGCGTCACATTATAGCGGTCGTAAGTGTAATGAAGGTCGTTTTCACGCCAGTGCATTGAATCGATGTTATCCGCAGAAGGCGCTTCAGAAACGACAAGATCCCGTGTCTCAGCCAGGAGTCAACACCTGATTTTTACTCCTGAAAAGGAGAAGTTATCTTTGGGCACACTCGCCACATGCTGGTGTAATCTATACATACTCACCACTTGCCACCCTTCTTTGGAACTACCACTACATTGGCTAGCCATTCGGGGTACTTTACTTCTCTGATAAAACCTACTCTTAGTAAATTGTCTACCTCCGTCAAGATGATCTGATGGCGATCCGGGTGAAAACGCCTTACTTTCTGTCTCACTGGTTTGGCCATAGAGATGATGTCTAGTTTGTGAGAGGCCATTGTTGGATTAATTATGACCATATCCAAGTGGCTCTAAGCGAACACATTTATGTTACTCAACAACATCAATCGTTTTTCGTTATCGCTGAAAGAACTGCAGGTGAACTTCTAGCCTCGCCCAACATTATTTTTTTTCTTAAGGGGGTCCAGTAGCCGGATCTCTTTCTCCCTCGCCCGCCCAGCGCATAAATCGTGATTGCTACGTGAGGATTTGATCCTCGAGGGTAGGACTTTCGAGGCTGTTTTCCCCTCTCTATTCCTGCATAGATAACTGATAACACTACCTTGTGGCCAACTGACTGCCCAAAAGGTTAACCTAACCAACGTTAGTCAAATAACTGACCATCTGGTGGTTATCGGGCTGAACAGCTTTTCATCGAGCGCAGCCTAAGCCCGCTCTATTACTGGAGTTGAGCCAGACCCAAGTCTCCAACAATCGAGCAGAACTTTATCAGACCGGGCCGACTCTTACAGGGAGTGTGACATCTCCTAATGTTACAATAGTCGCACCATTAAAACAAGAGAGAATCTAATAGTCAATTCAAGACTTTAAGGAAAGCTCTATCCGAATACATGGGTACTGGGTGAATAAATCTCTCGTCAAGGCTACTAGGATTCACCAATACCTTGTGCACATCAAAATAGCTAATACAGAGGGTGAGTACCAATGCATCATAGTTGGGCACAATAATCTTGTTCGGGTTGACAAGAGGGAAGGATATAGGGCCCTCTATAGGTCGGGTTTCTTCATGGCTGCCTTTTGTGTGGATAGCATTTACCCTGGTTTTGACTATGACAGCTCTTAAGATCTTCTTCTGTTGGCACTTCGACTGATACTAGTGGTCAGACGGGCCGCCTAGTATGTAATTTATGACTTGTCTAGGTTCTAACGGAGTTGCAGCTCTGACTGCAAATTTGTTTGCTATCGGCCCTGACTCCTCTATGTGGTCTGCTTCTTTGATATACCTCCTAAGGTGTCCAACTTTGACCAGTTTTTCCACTAAGAACTTTAGGCTTCGGCACTTGTCAGTCTCATGCCCATGATCCCTATGATAATCGCATCACAAGGATTTGTTTCTTTGTGGAGGATATGTCTAGATCGGTGTAGGCCATTTAAACTCTAACAAATCACAAATGATGGGTAATAGCCTTTCATATAAGATGTTCAAGGGGGTGAACCGCAGGGGCTCTCTCTTTTTCTATGACTGGTCACGAGATCGCTTCACTCTATTCTCTCCCTTCTTGGACTCAGATCACTTCTTCCCAAACGGCCATGTCCTTTCGCCGCCCGACCAGAATCATGATAGTTCGCTGCTACACAGATGTCAGTCTCTCCGCATTGAAAGTACTCTCCTATCGCCCGCCTATATAATTATTCCATCTTCTTTGGTGGGTCTAAAGATAGCGACTATAAGAACGGGTAGATGGCCCAAAGCTTCTCCTAAAGTTCTGGAGGACCGCATCCATGTTGTAAGATTCTACTTGCTGAACGGCTTCTCAAATCTCCTCGTGAAGTCTCGAATAGATTCCACTTCCTGCTTGAGAATAGACTATAAGGAGCTTATGTTCCTATTTTGTCGCACCAAACAAAGGTACTGTGATACTAATGCTGCCCATAATTCATTGAATAGGTTTATCGAACAAAAAGGAGCTTATGAGACTAGCTACGCAGGCGCCCGTAAGCCAGCCAGAAAACACTTTATATAGCGACATAATCATCATTTCTGCAGATTTAGTAGCATTGCCTTATTATAGTGGAGCATGTGATTCACAAGGGTCAGTAGAGTCTTCGAACATGGCAAAGGCGGGTATGACGAACCCGCGAGGTGGCTCGTAGTCAAGAATGTGTTGCCCAAGGGGTGAAGAGAGCATATCGTCGAGTCCCCGAATTTGAGCTACAGGCGGCATGAAAAATGTCGGCCCTATACCAAAGGCAAGATGTATAAACGACATTGATTGCATCACGCCGATAGGCAATACCAACGCTTTGTCGTGGTCGCTTTAGCCAGCACTTCGGCCGCCTCTCCGCTCTCGGGCGAGACGCGCCCACTAACAAGATCAAGGCAGGTGATGCGAGGTCCTTAGCACGATTCGCCCTTGTGTTCTTCATTGCGAGAGGCCCAAAGGTGGGAAACTACCTGAGGACAACTTGTCATCTGTTGAGGCATCGACATTGTCCTCGTCTGGGATAATGGGCAAATTCCCCATTATGTAGGGATTGATGCAAAGTCAACGCTATTCAGACATCTTTCACCAAGATTTTGCCTTTTTTCTACCTAGGCCTACAATCGATCGTTCTCATGCTGCAGGCGTTCAGCACGATCTTGCAACTCCTTCACCTGCCTTACTTGTTCCTCTTGTTTCTTCTCTATCTCCTGACACCAATGGAGGAATTGATCTTCTGGCTATTGGATCATCAAGTTGTTTGACATTGTGGACTCGCATTTAATCGACGCTGGAGGGAATCGACAGAGCTACCAATGAAGAAGTGGCTGCTGGTGATAGCGGTCAAGGCAGCAGAAGGTCCGTTGCACTACCGCATTTCTTTACTTTTACGATATATTCAAACACCAATACAAATACAAATATAGCCAATACCGTAGCTCTATGCTACTTCAGGCTTTGATACCATTCAAATCTAATTGAAATTTCACTAAGACACATTTCAAATGCTCGTTTTGTAAAGGATAATTAACCTTATGAACATATATACGTAAACATCATTTTAACTTAAAGGGGGCCCATCATTTGTTCACAAATGCATTTTTTTTTCTTTCATTCAATATGGCATTATATGCCAATTTGGTCCATTTCCCACCTTGATACAATACGACATTATTAGTCGTTTTCAATATCAAAAACATTTACAAAAACAAAATCATAGTTCACTTTTCGAATTATAGTTTTAATACAAAAATAGTCGAATTGGGCACCATGTATGCATATGACGGAGTTTTTACTTATCCTTTCAGGCGCTTTATTTCATGACTCAATCTCACGCTCTTGCCTTTGTACATGTTCTCTCAGACTTCAGATGATAAAAACAACACGCTAAGCATTTTCATGCTTAGTGGTTCTATATAGTTCTCTCTTCCATTTTAGTTTAATACAAATCATGCAATTTTTCTAAACAATGATTTTTAACCTTTTTGAATTATCAATGCAATACAATACATATATTCATTTCATATACATTCATTTACAATTTATTGATCATTCCAATTTTCACTTTCATATGCAATAAATCATGCATTTCACAATTTTCTTATCATTTCAATTTTCCCTTAAACGAATAACGAATTTACCCTATGATTTCTGTGCACAGGATAACGGAATCACTAGCACGGTCTCTTTGGGTTGCAAGCCGGTCTAAAAATATTTTGTTTTATAACACGGTACTGGCCCGCTTAAGTCATTGACCGGTTATTAAAATCAATTCGTAGCTACCGATATTGTCCCGCTTAGGCTACTTGATCGGAGTGACACATCATTACGCCTCATTCGTAGTACTAATATCATGACTTATTGGTATACCAATCTATCCTCAATTCGAATTTAACGGCTAACATTCTATTATGTATGCCTTCAAATCATTCATAGCAAAATACAGTATAGTATGTACATTTATACAAACAATTCATTTTTAATACTCATGCAAAATTTCATATGCAAATCATTTCACAATCAATTGCCTCAAATCAATTAAAACACTTCAATATGCAATTTATTGAAAATCATTTCAATAATAGAATAAGGACTTAAAACTTAAATAATATAAGAGAGATTGAATGGAGAACAAACTCCAAAATGGGAAACAAATGAGAGAGTCGAAGAACAAACCAAATATTGCACTTGGATTCCAACTCGTAATCCGATCACCCTGCTTTCCTCCTCGTCACCCTCATTCCAATACAATCAAACATCATATTATTAGTCGTATTCTCAGAGTTCTTATTCAAATACTTTCTACTCGACTTTACTTCACATTCTTCCTTTTATAAAAACTTTTAACATTTGTTTTAGGAATTTTTATGCCACATTTTTAATCTTATCAGCTATGACGCCTACACTATCTCACTTATGCCTAGGGGATTCGGGAAAGGAAAACTCAACTTAAACAAATTAACACAACCAAGTGAATAGTACAATTTGAAAGCAATCAAATTTTAGTAAAGGTAAGGAGAACCACTTCATTTAATGGCATATGGTTAGACTTCTAGACTCAAAGAGCTTACGTAGAGTCTAAGACCAAGTAATTTGAAAATCGCATTTAAAAGTTACGGTCGACAGAAGTTTGGTAACAATTTCATATGCAGGCCTATGGTTTTCATAGGCTGCAAATTATAGTTTCATGAAGTAGGTTTCATGTACTCACATTCTCTCTGCTTTGTTTTCTTTTCCCTCTTTTCATGTTTAATCCTCCGAAAACAATTTAACCAACACTAAATCAAACATTTGCTTAATTGAACAGACGCAATTTTCTAGACGATGCATTCAAAATCACTTTACACCACTTAAAAATATCTCATTTTCTGCCCAAATGTAGCACACATTCATGTTCATACGTAACAATGCGCATTTGTTTTGGAACAACATAAAACTTGAAATGAGGAGAGAAGTAAGAAGAACAAACCAAAAAAGAGTTGGTTCTCGGGTCTCTTTCCTTTCGCCTTGATCTTAACTCGCACTTTATCTTCCTCCGAATTCCTATTCCAAAGATTAAACACGCATAAAAACAAAGGGAAATATCGCCTACATTCTAGTTTCATTAGAGTTGATTTCTGACCTTAATACTCTCTAGCTTTCTCCATGGCTATAGATCAGAGTTACACTTTTACCTTGCAAGAAGGGGACAAAAACCCACTTTTTCTTAATCCTACCGTAAACGCCACCATAGATCGCCTAATGCTTTGATTGTTTAGGTGCAAATAAGTTAGGGCTTAGACAAGAGATGAACGGCTGGAAGAATGAGATGATTTCCACTGATTTTTGGTTCTCAAAATGGAATGTGTGGGAGATGAGGGTTTGAGAGAGGAATTCGTGTGTGAGAGAGAGTTGAGATGAGAGAATGAGAGGAATGAGAGAGGATTAGTTCCTCAAAGACTCAACTCCTTGGTCTTTAATCCAACCTTCACTAAGCCTTGTTCTGCCACACTAATTCCCATTTTTCTCACTTAAAGTCATTCACTTTCTTACTTTCATCACTTCATTTCATTTTCATTTTAACATTTACACTCTCATTTATGACCCTTAGGTAGTCCTCATTTGGACATTTTACCAAATTATTTAGCTATCAGAATTTTTCTGCTTTTATTATTTTCAGTCATTTAAACTCTCGAAAAATGTACTAATTTATTTTACACCCCTAACATGTTATAAACCTGTTAGGGTATTTTCGTGGCTGCACAATGGCCTGGCTTCTGTCCCATGGTGGCTGCCGGTCGCTTCTCTCTCGGCCTGGGTGGAGATCGCGGCCACTAACGCATCACTAAGGCAAAAGGCAGGTCCTCTACACTCCATTTAGCCCTTATGTTCTTTGCTGGTGAGAGGCCCAAAAGTAGGGAACTACTTAAGGACAACTCGTCATCTGCTAGGGCATCGACATTGTCCTCGTCTGGGATAATGAGCTTCTTCCCTCTATTGTGAAGGATTGGATGCAAAGCTCGACCGCTATCTTGCACATCTCTTTCACCAAGATTTCATCTTTTCACCAGGCCCACACCGGTCGCTTCACAGAGGCATTCAAGACGATCCTCGCACCTCTTCACTCATTTTGTTCCTCCTCCTGTTTCTTCTCCATGTCCTGGCACCAATGGAGGAATTGATCTTCTCGCTATTAGATCATCGGGTTGTTTGACATTGTGACCCGCCACTAATCGATGTGGGAGGGGAACTGACAAAGCCAATAACAACAGGCTACTAGATAGCTGGCCAAGGCAAGCCATTGCTCAGAAGAGACTTTTATTCTGGCTCTTCACAGACGGTGCCAATTGTTGTTACCTCAATCGCCTGCACTCTTGGGCATCAACAACTCAATGTGAACCTCGCAAAAGCACATCCTGATTAAGGTATGCCTCATACACCATGATTATCAACAAAAGGATAGTTAGAAGAAGCATGAGTTCAGTTGGCAATACTTATTGGGTTCTTCACGATTATTAGCAAAAGGATGGAGAAGAAGAATAAGGGAGTTCGCATAGTTGGAACTGCATACCTTGGGGGACCTTCCTAATTTGTAGAAAATGGTTACGACCCCTCCCATCTCACAGTTAACCCTATTTTTAGGATAACTGCTTTTCCTTATCGGCACTAAATTCTTCCTTATCAAAAGATTATTCCGAGGCTGGGATTAAACCTGTGAACATGGATAAACATCCCTTGCGTATTTCGCCTTTATTTATTTATCAATAAATTAACATTTACATACGTAAGAATGTCCACCAGACTTAAAACTCTCATATTTTTGGCCGCCTTGAAGCCAGCCTTGCAGACACTGTCTTTCATGTATTGTGCTTTCTCGTGCCCTCTGTTTGTAATGCTCCCCCCCTCCTCGGTTTTAATATGTTAGTGGGTTTGGCCGCTTCTCAAAGAGGTCGCAGCCCTGCCTTCAGCCAAAATCAGTCGGGCCTTATCGAGTAGTGGTCTAAGGACCATGGTACTCACACTTCCTCCCTCCACTTCATGACTCATTCCTCTATAAGAAGAGCTAAAATCCATAAACACTCTCTATATCCATTCCGGGAAGACATGAGAATTGATAAGCTGATCCTCGCAAACATCTTTATTCCATCTCCCTTTATAGGAGAAGATATTCTTCCATAATGTCTCAAAGATTGTATCACTGCAAATTTTAGAATAATTTTTTTCTCGTTAGTATCAAAGTTATGGTATTAAATATTGAAAGAATCAAGATTTGAAATTTTCTTCCAAAAAAAAGTTTTCTTATATTTACTAAAAAAATTTGTTGCAAACCAAAGAAAAAGAATACAAATTCATAGAAATAAATCTTAGAGAGAATGAGATAGCTGAAGTTTAACTCTTAGTTCATATATTAAATACAAATAGGAGAAGACTATTTATATGTTTGGAGAACCCAAATTTGTATGTAATCCACTACATACAAGTAGTATTTACTTTATAGATAACATCTTTGTAAAATTGATTGTCATCACAATTTTCCTTTGTCATTCACACCTTTCCTTATAACTTCCCTTTAATATCATTATGAACTAAGGAAATTGAGTGGACTATCTAGTTAAAATCCATTAGTATAATCCAATAGGACAAAACCCGAAGAAGTTAAAAAACAAAATAAAGATACACATCATCCAATTATAGGTCGAGGTTGGCAATGCCTTCATAAGAGTATCTCACAGATTATCACTCGAAATAATATTTGTTTGGCAGGATATTTCGCAGTATGGTTTAAAAGATAGCACCATCTCCACATCCGAAAATTGTAGCTTGACCTGGTTTGAGTAAATAGACACATGATATTAGTAGTTCTTCAGATAAACACTGGTATATGTCAGATTTGTGTCCCAAAAAATTAATGTTCTTGAGTTTAAGAGACCAGGTCCACTTACAAACATAAAAACAATATCTGCACAAGACAATTTAGCAAGATACATAAAGCCACACCTGATAGTACAAGATATGACTGTTAACGTAAAATTTCCATCCTTCAATATCTAAATGTAATATTTTCAGATCTGACAACTAATAGGTTTCTGACTGATTTGGTTTATCCATATTAAAATGTTTGAGCTTTTAATATATGTTGACTGATTAAATCATTGACTTTTAATTTGAAATGTCTGACCCAGTCGAAACGTGTATCTCCTGTGTCAAAACTTTAATTCAAATTCTTTCTTCCATTCAACTGTCACAAGCCATACAGGAGTCTCAATCAACGCCAACCATCAACATATATGAGAGCAATAACTCAAACAATTTAAGATTTCTAATAAAACAAACTGTTATTGCTGAGCATAGAGTCATGTTCATACACCTTTCTTTAATAAATATACGCACGCAAATACATCAACATGTAAGTGGATTATTTTAGTCCATTGAAGATCATTGTAACTTACTGAGTGCACACATACAAGGTTTTATATTTGATCTGCTGTAATTTAAACCCTTCTGTGTTTTCATGTATATGTATCATTATTTATGAATCCATATAACATAGTTTTCAGCATCCGTGAGATCATGACTAGTCCTTCTTAGACTATTTAGACGTTTTGTCAATAAACGTCAATTTCACCCAATGTTTATAATTTTTAGTATTTAATTTACATCAAAAATTTTATTTATTAAGAAAATTCATGTTGCATACTTTTTCCATTTCATTAATCATTTCTTTTTCATTTCAACATATTTTTAGCATTTAATCACTATCTATATTTGATTTCATACATTTGGAAAACATTATAAACAACATTATTCTCAAACCCATTTCATTTTATACATAACTTATTGAGATCTCATTGGCCTTTAAGTACATGTACATTTCATACTGCACACATCTTCTGTGTTTTTTTGTCAGTTTACATATCTCTATAGGGCTTGTCAGCTCACTAGTGCCTTCACCTGGGCCGCTTTATCATTATGTTTCTCCACAAGACCTTGTCACGCGGTACTTCTACAAGTGCTCATGGTTCATCACGTGCCCCTATTAGGCCTTGTTTGACATTTAATTCTCACAGATTCTCTCCCCACTTCACTGTAGCCTCAGGCCAGTCACTATGCACCCTCACATGACTTACTATGTGCCTATACAAGGGCTTCTCTCTATTACATGCCCTAATGGGGTTCTTGTTTATTTGTGTGTTTCAGATCTTTATTCGTGGTCTTTCTTCAGGAGGTCAAATTTTGCTTAATTCTTCTCTCAGAGAGTTACAGCCTGCCCATTAGCGTTTACGCTTTAAAGTCTTGTATCTTATTTACCTAATCATTCACATGAAGATCGCCCACTAGAACATGGAAAAATCTGATTACGCGCCTTAATTTCTTTATTAACACGTGATGGCAATTGCCTGCAAATTTTACAAATGAATGATCTTTAAACCTCTTAGTTCACATATTTATGAGACTCAAAGGATGGATATCATAAATGCATTCCCGCACTTATTGTCATTCTTCTAGAATCGACTTTTTCTTTCCCAAATAAATGAACATAATAATAATCTATAAAGCCTAAGTAGCATATGATCTTATTGGGCAAAGAATCTGATTCTTTAATGGGTGCATAGAGTGTTATTATTTGACATGTTATTGAACACTCAACACCATGTCATGCTAAAGAATGAAAAAATATTTGAGTTGTTGAATTTCGTTCAATAACATATAATTTGAAGAGTTTTACACTACTTCTTCCAAAGCTTTATTTAAATTTGAAGTACCGTAGATAGTACTTACACTGGCACTTCTTTTGTTAGTGTCAATCCCAATTCATTTTGAAACACAACACACGTTTAATATACAACTAAAATGAAAAACATAATATAAATAGCAATATAATTGATGTAATAACAAAGCTTATATAAGGAATTTGATATACTAAATAGAGACAAGATATATAATTAATTAGTAGTATTTTCACCTTTATTGAAAAGTCAATCTTTTCACGAAGGCATTCAAAGAAAGCATAGCATATTAAGGTAAACCCACATGTGTCCCTTGTATTATGTTTCTATTTTTGTTTGAAGAAAATAAAATTTTTAATTTTGAAGTATTTTTTAAATTTAAGTTTGACATTCTATAAAAAATAAAATATATAAATTTAGTATTTATTTACTATGTTATTAATTATTTAAAGAGAATATACTTTTATAGTTTAATTATTTTATTAGAATGTTAATTATCAAATATTAATATATATTTCTGTAAAAAAATGTTAATATATTTTTATATTGAAATCTAATTTTATTTGAATGATTTAACTACATATGAAAATTAAATAAATTTTTAATAAACTAAAAATAAGGAATAATTGACTTGTATTTATTGAAAATTTCAAACTATATTTTAGAAAGAGAAATAGGAGAAATAAAGTTAAAATGCAAAATAAACAGGTTGGATAAGTAGAGGAGAGAGAGTGAAAGGCGACACTTAGTGAGTCCCACAGGTTTGTCTTTCACCTCATAGGTCCCTATTAGTAATGTGTAAACGATAAAAACGTTTTTAAATAAGAAGACGAACAAGTAACGGAGAGAGTGAAAAGCGTCGATTAGAGGGTCCAACCTTGTCTCCTTTTTAGTTGATGGGTCTCATTATGTTTATTTTAAAGTTAATCATTTTTTAATATGATATAGTAAATTGTCATTCACTGATGCTTGAACCATTTTTTTCTTTATATCCAACTATTTTAAAGTTTATATTTTAATCAATTGAGTTAGGAGGATTGTGAACTATGCCTTATTAGTAATGTATTAATGATGAAAAAGTTTTTAAATAAGAAGATGGAAAAGAAGATGAGAGATTGAAAAATGATGAAAAAGTTTTTAAATAAGAAGATGGAAAAGAAGATGAGAGAGTGAAAGATGCCTGTTAGTGGGTCCCATCGTTCTGCCTTTCAGTTGGTAGGTCCCACTATGTCCTATTAGTAATGTGTTAACGATGAAAAAGTCTTAAAATAAGATGGACAAATAAAGGAGAGAGAGTAAAAGGCATCAATTAGTGTGTTCGATCGGGGTTTTTAGACATCTAGTTTAAAAAAATAAAAAATCCTTTAAATATAATAAGTTTAAAAATATTTCTAAATTTAATGTAGCTTAAGTGCCATTCAAAAGCTCAAGCTAATATACATTTTCATAATTTTAAAAATTTTTAATTTATACTCGAAAGCTGCTTTTCACAGGCTACGCATTTGTAAATTTTAATTTATATCAAAGTTTATTTTCTGAAAATACATTTTTACATTATTTTGTTAAAAGTGTGTTTTGAAAAAACACTTTCATAATTTTGTAAATTTTCATTTTATACTGAATTATCTTTTGAAGATACACCTTTACACTATTTCGTTAAAAGTGTATTTTGAATAAACACCTTCTACAGTTTGTGACATTTTAATTTAACTAGCAGTTTTTCACAGACACCTTCATAATTTTAAAATTTTCGTTCAACATGATTTATTCATTATACGGAAAACTACATTATATAGAATTACTTTTAAACTATTATATTTTTTTAAGATTTATTTTTAATTTTATTATTTTTGGAAAGTCTCGGTTCCATCACTATGTCTTATTAATAATGTGTTTAATGTTATGTTTACATGGATGTAAAAAAAAAAGTTATTTTTACATGGATGAAAATTTTTAATAATATAATTGTTGTATTATTATAGTGTATCCAACTCATATGTTATTGTATCACTGTTTGGGGTTACCTATATTACATCACATGTACTGATTGAAAAAAAAAAAAAAGGCAAAATTGTCTTCTCAAAGCATGCACTATTCAGTACACCAAAATGTTACATGCGGACGTTTAAGTTTCTTTTTTTTTTTAACTATTTCCTACACCTTTATATATGCTAATTCTTAATACCTTATTTTTTTCTTAAAGAATAAATAGTTTTAGACAAAAATAGCCTTTAAAAAATTGGAAATGCGTATGGATACTCCGGCTTGAGACTGAGAAGTGAAGCAAACATTAATGAAACGAATCCGGCAGGCAATAGATGGGCAGAAATATAACCCTCGACGCAAATGCTTTCACCTGCAGAATTATGGGAAAAGAAATGCATGCCCAAGATGCTCCTGAATATCAAGACACTTCTAATTATTCAGAGCTGATACCTAAGGGGTACAAAACATAGCTGGCATGGAACAAACCTGACTTACCTCCAGCTCAGCAAAAAATAAAACAAGAGAAATAAAATAAATGAATCCAAAACTTCCCAATAGATTCTCTCCTACTTTAACGTACAAAACAAACTCAATCAATCAATTATATAAAGATGTCATGTAATACAGCCAGATGGGTCTGCTTCTACACTCTTATTATCTGAGGACGGAAATTAAGTACAACTGCAGGAGAGATCTAGATGGAGAAGAAGGTGGGCATAATCGAGCTGGCATCAGCGGCCTCCTCCGTGTCAAGATCCTTCCGCGTGATGCAAAGCACCCTGTCACTTTCTTATCCCATGCGTCGAGAGTTAAAAAACACCTCCGTATATCCATCGCCCATCTCAAACTTACTCACTCCTTATCCACAAGTCATCTTCTGTAGAAGAAGAGTTTCCATGGTCCCCAAGTCGGACAGGAACGATCGCCTGCCATCAACCTCAACAAGAAACCAACTCAGATATGAACTGAACTGGAAGTGATACCGACAGTGAGTCGTGCCGCCATGGATGGCAATGCAGCCTTTGTAGGTCCATGTTAGAAGATCCGTCTTATAACACCAAAGATCCCAACTGAGGAACTATTGATAGTCTCGGGATTTGTTCAACAGAGAAACAATCTGTTTAAAATTTACTTTATCTTGAAGATATTAAATAAATAAATTCGGATAAAGTTTATTTATTTCAACATGGTTATATGGAAAAATATTAACTGAGTAACAGAACAATGTTCTAGCGAGTAATACAACCTACACTCCATTTTAACATCTGTACACTTTTCATAAATATTTAAACACTCATTATTGTTCAAGATCTGCTTTTAATTTATATTTTTCATCTGTTTTTAGATCCAAAACATCAGAAGAAACGATTCTTCCTTCTAAAATCATTTTATAATTATAAACGTTTTCTAAAAACACAAGAATGTTCTATGTTATTTATTATCCTTTTTGAAAATTATGAGTCTCAATAATGTTCTTTCAAAGATATGAACCGTTTATGCAGTCCCTAATCTTTCTCTCAAGAGTTAATCAATTGAATTTCTACTGAATATTTATACAGAAAATATCAAATAATCCAAAATTTACAAATTTAACTCTTTTCATTTTTTTTCTTGGATAGTAACTCATTATAGACAAAAATATCATTTGTCCTTTTAGTTATTTACATGTCTCTTATAAAAAAAAGTTATTTTTATAAGAAATTAATAAGGGCATTTTTATCAAAATATGATCAAAAGTTGAAGTCTGATTAGATTTCTAAAATTTATATTTTAAATAGTCTTTTAATCAAATCACTCATTTTCAATTTTGTTACGATGTACCTTAAGGCTCTGTTTTGTTTTGCACAATCTCAGTAATCAAATATGTTTATAATAATATCAAAGAAATGAGTAAAGCGGGGAGTTTCTGCAAATGACGCGCATTAAACCAAAATGAACTTTGATTCCTTACTTTAAAAATTGTTCTTATGAACATTTTTAAAATATAAAATAACATATTTCGTGTCATTTCAAAAATTATTCTCGTTATCTAAATTTCAGTATATTTCTATATTCTTTTCGTTGCTTTAAAACAAAAAGATAAATAAAAATAAAAACTGAAGTCAAACCTATTCTTCTTGTTTTCCTCATTTTTAGTATAAAAAACGGTTTTCAAAAACTTAACCAAAAAAGCTTCTTTTTTTTTTATGGAAACCAAAAAAGCATTTAGTTTCTTCTATTCTATTACTTTATTTCCTTCTCTTCCTCTCTCATCTTCTAACATCATTTCCACCATTTGGCCATCCTTTTTTTATTTCATGTTTTTACATTATCCTTTAAAAAAAACATTATTTTTGCAAAAAAAAAAAAACAAGTGCATTTTTATCCAAATCATACCAAAAATTAAGGGAGGGTTAGACTTCAAATTTTAGATTTTCAAAAAGTCGTTTAATCAAATCGCCCTATTGTGAACGTTGGTTTTGTCCGAAATGACCATCCTGTCCCCAGCCAGGCTGTGCCAGATTCAGCATGGTTGTAAATGTAATTGTAACTGTAGCTGTAGCTGTATCTGTAACACCACATTGTCCCCTTTTAAATTTTGAACCCCTTTCTTTGTTCTTATTTACTCTTATTCCAATTCCCCTTCCATTCTTCTTCTACTTCAATTCCGGTGTCAGCCTTGTCTGTTTCTTTTAAAGCTCCATTAAATGTTCCCATCAATAAACTGAAAGATAAGGATTAGGGAGGGGGAAAATAAGCAGAAAATAGCAAAACCTATTTTTGGAATACTTTCTGGATTTGGTGAAAGAAGAAAAAAAAAAAGAATACTTCGCGGATATGAAAACAAAACCTTTTCAATTGAAGACAATTTGTTTTGGTGGGTAGCACAAATAGAGGACAAAGAAAAATGAATAGCCAAAGGTGTCTATGGAGAGGAGAGATTCTAAGGGGATATGTGTGTTAATAGTTTTTGAAAACTGTGTTTTTGTTTTGAAAAACAAGTAGAATAAGGGAATCAATAAAAACAGATAACATTCTAAATTCAAAAAATAATAAATGCTGTAAAATAGCTTTCAAAATAAGAACACGTTAAAAGATTATATTCATATTAAACTCAAATCATAAAAGCCTTATCAAAACTCGACTAAGACGGCGCCCTATGCTTGATTTTCACATTTAACGATTTGCTCTATCAGAATCCTTTATTCGATTTTGCTCAACTCTCCACAGGTTTACCTCAGACTTCTGTGATCCTTCGCGTCACGGTTCAGCGACGCACCAACATCCCAGTGTTTCCAGTAAAGTACCAGAAGTGTTTCAAGGCAAAGTCATACATTCCGCTAATTATTCCGACATCGATTTTCAGACAGCAGCTCAACTCATTAAAGGAAAACGAATAACTATTGTTGGGAACATGAAGTCAGGCTTGGACATTGCCATGGAAGCCGCAGCCGCAAATGGTATGACATAGACAAATTCATCATTCATAACTCAATCGGCCTTTAAAGTTGTGCATTTAGATGATTGATGATAGAATTTCATGATCCAACTTTATTAGACTTGACTTGAAAAGTTTGACAGTGTGACATCATTAGTTTTTTTATGGAGTTTAGTGAAGAGCTCGTGTACACTACTCATCTTATTAGAGCATGGGCTTGTTCAATTTTACAATGTCTATAAATATATGATGAATGACGTATGATGTACTTTTTAGATTTTGATGAATTGAACTTATTATGTGAGATTGAGGGATATCATGGTCATTATGTAGCAATATACTCTAATTTTTGTATCTATCTGAGCCTCATCTTCTACTCCAGTCTTATATTTAAGGTTCATGTAAATTTAAAGTGTTTCTTTCCACTTGTGATCTTTTCGATTTTCTTAACAATTGAAATTTTGGCAGGAGTGGAGTACCCATGCAGAATGTTGTACAAGACCAAGCACTGGAGTCTACCAGATTTCCAACCATGGGGAATACCTCTTCTTTATCTGTATTTCAATCGCTTCTCAGAGCTTCTGATTCACAAGCCTGGTGAAGGATTCCTTCTCAGTCTCCTGGCAACCATTCTTTCACCTCTGGTATAGCTCCATAAACAGCAACTGTCTTAATTTTTTTTTTCTGGAATAGTTAATCTTTCCTCAATTGAAGCTAATTCATATGCATGCAATATTATTTCTACAGAGATGGGTGTTCTCAAGAATTGTTGAATCTCATATAAAACGGAAGCTGTCCTGGATGTCTGAATGGTACCAGAACATAGCTTTTTCAAAGAAATCATCTCTTGTTCTATCACAACAATGCCAAAGGGGTTCTATGATAGTGTTGAAAAGGGGAGTATCATTTTGAAGAAAGCTTCTGAGTTTAGCTTCTGCAAAGAAGGCATAATGGTTGATGATGAGAGTGCTGTTCTGGAGACAGATCTGGTCATATTGGCTACTGGATTCAAGGGAGATAAGAAGTTGAAGGACATCTTTGTGTCTCCTGCTTTCAAGGACTGCATTTTTGGCTCCTCAACTGCATCAATTCCACTTTATAGGTTAGCATCTTCTAGCATGTTCATACACTAATACATGTTCAAACATGGAGAACACTTTTGGTTACTTTTTTTTTTTTTTTGGAAAAACATGAATAACACAAAAAACTTTAAATTCAGAGACTAGGAGAACAGTTTTTAGAGAACGTCAAGGTGTTCTATGTGTTTTCAAAAATTATGAACCAAACATGCCCTATTTACTGTCGCTTGAAGGAAAGACAATAAATCCAAGACACCACTAAGGTAATGAACGGAATATAAGGGTTTGTTTGGTTCTTATTTTTGAAAACTGTTTATGAGAACAGTTTTTAAAAACACAATGGTATTCTTTAAAAACTATTCTTGAGAATAGTTTTTGAAAACACAGTGTTGTTCTCTGAAAACTGTTCTTGTTCTATAAATTTATTGTTTTTTGTGTCCTCAGTATTTTTCAAAGCAAAAAAAAATAACCAAACGTGTTCTCCCTCTTTTCCTTATTTTGTGAAAACATAAAACAATTTTAAAAAATCGAAACGAATGTGCCCCAAGACACCGACTCACTTTTAAATACCAAAAGCAGATAATAAAAGAGTCATACACTCTCCTATACATTTGAGACGGTATTCGTCACTCTTTATAGTGCCAAACGTCTCACTTCGGGCTGTCTTAGGTTTATGGAAAATGGTTTGAATGCGTTTCACCCATTAAATGATTTTTTTTTTTTTTTTTGAGCCAAACTATGCACTCGGGCATACAAAATATCTATCATCACCGGGACTGAACCCGAGATCAACCCACCCCCCATGTCCCGCCTGTTGTTTAACGTTGAGACTCTACCACTTGAACTAGGCGTGATGAGCCCCATCAAATGTGTTTAAGTTCATTCACTTAACCTATTAATTTTCCAACACATATGTACACTAAGTTGTCGAATTTGGGATGAACTCAGGCAATGCATTCATCCTCGAATTCCACAACTAGTAAAGGATTGATTCTAAAATCAAACATACACACATCTAAATAAGGCGTCGTTACCAGCTGATGGCACATTCAAGCTGGCCAAGCATTAAGGAGATGGAGAAAGAAGTAGGAAAATGGGACAACACATGAAACGACACCAAGGAACACTACAGAGATCATGCATATCCATTCTTCTATATATGGTACAACGATCAACTCTAAGCATACTGGAGGAACCTCAAGAGAAAGAAGGATTTTACGAGCTCTTCTGCACTTCTATGGTCCGCGTTGGATTACAATGTATCTTGATGTGAGATCTGCAAACACCATTGGAGTGATTGAAGTGTATTTCTGAATAAACTTTATATGCTCAAAATAATCAAGATCGTTCTTGTCATATCATTAAGAGTTTCATGTCAATTTATGAAAGCGTAGCTTGATTCATAATTGCAAAATGGGTTAGGATTGTTGTCTTCCCATTCATACATAAGCCTTCTATGTTTCTCTTGATGATAGGATGTCAAGAAAAAATGAAAGAATTTTTCTTAAAAGTTTATGAAAATTACAAATACCGTTGAATAGGGACCACGTATCAGACCAAAAACGCTTTTTTTAAGTGTAAAAACTAGTTGTTAGTTGACTTTGAGCCTAAATTAAAGTGGGACCCAATTGTTATTTTGAACAATACTTCATGGGTTCATATTCTACTCAGTGAGGAGAATAATGTAGTATATTCATTTGCTCAAATCAAGTAAGAAATGAATGAGAAAATAGGCTCCCAAGTGACCCTCTTGAAACGTGTTGCCTGATTTCAATTTAAGTTTCATCCGCCTGGCAAAAGGTGCCGTTTGGACTTTCGGGCCTTGAGTCAGGTCCGCTCATGCAAAAATGTGTTGTTTGGACTTTCATTTTGAGTTGTGTCCTTCACTGAGTTGTGTCTTTTCAATTTCGCTTGTGTATTTAGACAGACCGTCTCGAAAAGTCACAAGAGGTCTATAAATACTGTGTTTATTGGTCATTCAAATATAACAAACGACTTCGGGTCATTCATCTGAACAGCGCACTAAGACAAATTTTTAGTGCATTATTTTTGGCATTTAAGGCAAAGGCATTTGGAGAGGCCACAACATAGTTTGTCTACTGGACAGATAAATCGAGTGCTACTTATCCGCTGCCAAGATCATCAGATCCCCAAGCGCGCACACTCCCAGATTCCATAAGCACCAAGAGTGAGGGCCAAATCTGTCTTAAGGACATAGTGTCAAACACTAGCCTTGATCTACCTAAAGTTCTATCACAGTTCCTATTCTGCAATCGGGTTAGTATCTAGTTTGCATATATCAAAAACTGTTACGTGTAACACTTTCATGTCACACTTTATCTTTTCCGTGTAACACTTCTATATAATTGTTTCACATTTGTTACTATTTTAGTATAATTTTCTGTATTGTTTCAAAATCAAATTTCAACCAGTAATTTTACTCATATTTGAATACCCCTAGAGTCAACACTCTAACATTCTTGGGCATGCATTTTCGAATAGTTTAATTTTACTGTTGTGGTTCTCAGTTTTGATATAAAAACAATGATCTTTGTTTCGGCTTAATTTAAACTGCTACACCAAACAAGACCCTTAATAAACCATACAAAAATAAGTAAAGTGAAGTATTTCAAAACAAGAATAGTTAGATTGCAAACTGTTTTATAATTTACTCGGTATTGTTTGAATAGTTTGTAATCTTTGTTTGCCTAAAATGGATGTAGAAATGATATACGTCTCGCTACTACACATCATGTCAGGTATGGTACCTATTTCTGTTCACTATGTGTCTCATGGAGTAACCTCGAAAAGTTCAACGGAATACTTAAGGAGATGGCAATAGAAAATGTTGTTCATCTCACTAATGCTGAATCTTGCAAAGTTTCTTCGTGAGAATGCTCCCGTTTGTAGTGAGAATGAGGCCGACCGCCAAGTTGTTGTTGTGGTGGATGTATGGAAGCACTCTGATTTTCTTTGCAAAAACTATATCCTCACGATTGATAACCCATTATATAATGTATAGTCCAATCAAGACAAACAGAGCCGGGAATCCTTGGATAAAATACAAGACGAAGGATGCCAATGAAGTAAATTCGCCAGGGGCGCATTCTGATTATAAAATGGTGGATTCAAGACTAATATGTCAAGTTCAAGATCTTCTTCGCGATCCGTTATAAAATTCGCGTCAAGGCATGGTGCTTAGCAACGCCATGGTCGTAATTATTGAAAAATTACCGCCAAATTGGAAGGACATCAAAAATTATTTGAAACACAAACGCAAAGAAATGAAGCTTGAAGATTTGATCGTGAGATTGAGGATTGAGGAGGACAAAAAAGTTCCGAAAGAAAGTAGGCAATCATTCATGGAGCCAAAGGCACATGTGATTGAAAAGTGACATAAACCAACAAGAAAAGAGCGGCACGCCAACAGGCCAAGGGTGGTGGATCTAAAGGTTCAAAGGCAACTGCTTTGTGTGCAATAAACTAGGACATCATGCAAAGGATCACAAGTCAGAAGCACAAGTGAACCAAAAAAGGAAGGCTGCCTAAGTCAATATAACTAAGGTAGAAAAACAATCTGACAATGTTTCTAACATGTTTTTCTTCCGTAGATTCAAGGTCAACTTTGCAGGAATACTAAGGAATTCACACACACTCTGCCACTAGACACATATGTTCGGATAAGAAGATGTTATCTTCATATGAAGCAATTAATGATGGAGAACAACTATTCATGGGAAATTCATCTACGTCCAAAATTGAAGGCAAAGGAAATGTTATATTGAAGATGACTTCCTAAAAGAACTTACTCTTAATGATGTGTTACATGTTCATGAAATTCGAAAGAATCTTGTGTCTGGATCGTTGTTGAGTAAGAAGGGTTTTAGGTTGGTTTTTTAGTCTGACAAATTTGTACTCACCAAGAGTGGGATTTATGTAAGCAAGGGATATATGAGCCGGCGGCTCTAAGATAAATGTAATGACTATCAGATCAAATTTGGACAATAAGAACATGATCTTCGCTTATATGATTGAGCTTCTTCCAATGTATGGCATGGCAGATTAGACATGTTAATTTTGGATACTATGCCTAAATTAATGAAGGTTAGAATTGTCAAGCTAAATTCAATATTGATGCAAATCATAAATGTGAGACATGTGTTGAATCAAAATTAACAAGATCATCATTTCACAATATTGAAAGAAATACTGAACCTCTAGAGTTGATTCATAGTGATACCTGTGATTTGAAATATGTTCAAACTAGAGGTGGAAAGAAGTACTTCGTTACTTTTATTGATGATTGCACAAGATATTGCTATGTATATTTGCTAAAGAGTAAAGATGAAGCATTGGAAAAATTTATACATTATAAGAATGAGGTTGAGAGTCAACTTGGTAGAAAGATTAAGGCAACCCGAAGTGATCGAGGTGGTGAATATGACGCACCGTTCGATCGATTTTGTCAAGAACATGGTATTATTCACCAAACTGCGCTTTATATACTCTCAAAGAAAGGAATTGTTTAACGTAAAATAGAACATTGAAAGAGATGATGAATGGGCATGTTGATTAGTTCGTAGATTACTCAAACTTGTTGTGGGTTATTAAAGAAATTATATTTTAAATAAATTACCCTACAAATATTTAAAAGTGGGTGTGTTTGGCTAAGGTGATGGTTCCTATTCCCAAAAGGATTAAAATAGGACCTAAGACTATTGATTTATGTATTTTCATTGATTATGCAATCAATAGCAGTGCATAAATATGATATTCCTGATATACATGTCAATACAATAATTGAGTCAAGAATTGCATCATTCTTTGAAAATATATTTCCTAGTAAAAATGCATGTGATGAGAGTTCTCTTAAAAGAACTCATGATACTACGACTAGTGATATAAACCATGAGTCTATAAACGATGAAAGTGAAGAGGCACTTAGACGCAATAAAAGGGCAAGGACTTCAAGTCTTTATCCAGACAACATACTTGTTAGAAAATGAGCCTCAAAGCTTCAATGAAGCAATGTCCACTCCTGAAGCACCCATGTGGAAAGAAGTTGTAAATAGTGAAATTGAATCCATCATGCAAATTCACACCTAGGAGTTAGTTGATCTTCCTCTAGGAAGTAAACCATTGGGGTGTAAATGGATTTTCAAAATAAAAACTGATGGATCAATTGATAAGTACAAGGCTAGACTTGTAGCAAAAAGGTTGCAAACAAAGAAGGTCTTGATTACTGATAATATACTTCTCCTATCATGAGAATAAGATATTCAGATAGCCGATAGCTAATATATTGTATAATCTTTAGATACACCAAATGGATGGAAAAATGCTTTCCTAAATGGTGACTTAAATGAGGAAATTTATATGGACCAACCCGAAGGGTTTATTTCTTTGGGACAAGAGAAGAAAGTATGTTGACTTGTTAAATGGCTTTATGGTTTAAAGCAAGCACCAAAACAATGGCATGAGAAATTTGACCAGGTAATGATGTCAAATGGTTTCACAATTAATGAATGTGATAAATGTGTCTATGTTAAAGACAATAAATAACGGATATGTCATTGTTTACAATGATGATATGCTTATTTTGGGTAGTAATAATTATATTATTACAACTAACAAGAAAAATGTTGTCTGTGGCAAATTTAACATGAAGGATTTGGTGTTACAATGTTATACTAGAAATTAAAATTTCTTAACATCCGTGGACTTATATATTATCTCAATCACATTATATCGAGAAATTACTTGACAAGTTCGACAAAGATGAAAGCAACATTGCTAGAACACCAGTTGATATAAATCTTCATTTGTCTAAAAATATTGGTCAAAGCATATCACAATTGGAATATTCTCGTATCATTGGAAGTCTAATGTATATTATGAATCGTGACTAGACCAGATATAGCATATTCCGTTAGTAAACTGAGTAGATATAATGGTAATCCAGAGTACTCCATTGAAGGCAATTATCAGGTTCTTAGATACCTCAAGATATACCAAAATTATGGATTGTAATATACAAGATATCCAGTAGTACTAGAAGGGTATAGTGATGCAAACTGGATATCTAATATGAAGGATACAAAATCTACAAGTGGTTATGTTTTTACATTTAGTGGAGCAGCTGTATCTTGGAAATCCTCAAAGCAAACATGTATTGGAAAATCCACAATGGAATCTGAATTTATTTCTTTAGATAAAGCGGGAGATGAAGCAGAGTGGCTTCGTCAATTTCTAGAGGATATTCCAATATGGCCTAAACCTGTGCTAGTAATTTGTATACATTGTGATAGCCAATCTGCAATTGGTGGCTCGGGACGACATGTATAACTTAAGTCTGTATATATACGTCGAGACATAATACCGTTAGGCAATTGCTCTCAAATGGGATTATTTCTATTGATTATATAAAGTCAAAGGATAATCTAACGGATCCGTTTACCAAAGGTTTGACGAGAGAGCAAGTAAATTGCACATCGAGGGGCATGGGATTAAATCCTATGACAAAATAATCACCTTAATGGCAACCCAACCTAGTCAGATCGGAAATCCCAAGATCTAGGTTCAAAGGACAACCGAATTATGCGTGATTCAAAAGAAGCACTAAGGAGATAATCTCTCCGCTTATTCTATGATAAACTAGTGTTATACTTATAGAGATTACAGATGTTTTATGGTTTAATGATTCTTATATCTTGAAAATCCAAGTGATATTGTAGATATTCCTAATAGAGTCACTATATGGGTGTGAAGGGGCCGCTTCTGTGAGAATTTATAAAGGTTGAATTCTCTAAAGCACTCATGAAACCAGAGTTGTCTGTTGGCTAAAATGAACACAACTCGAACCACCAGTTAGGAAAGAGACTGTGTGAAGTCTATTCGATCTAATTTATCAAACAGCTGAATAGTTCAAGACATCACGTTCACTATTTAGCCGATAAGTCCGATGGGCTTTCACTAGGGAAGGTTCAAGGCTAAAAGCTACCTATCTCGATGCACGATCTTTCCAAAGATGTACTCTTTATAGTGTGTCAGCATTATCATTTGCATACTAACAACCAATTTTCCATTCATGTGGGGGATTGTTGGACCAAAACAGTTTTTTTAAGTGTAAAAACTGAGTTGTTGGTTGACTTTGAGCCTAAATTAAAGTGGGACCCAATTGTTATTTTGAACAATATTTCGTGGGTTTATATTCTACTCAGTGAGTGATTAGTGCCCAAAAAGTGCTATTTTGAACCCTATATTAGATAGGTTTTGAGTGCTTTTTGCGACTAATCATGTCATTTACGCCAATTGAAGTGTTCAAGCCTTCTTAGATTACTTATGCCGCTTAGAGTTATTTTCTACTGTTTTGGCAGGTTTTTGCAGATTTCTGGGAGGTTCGATATCGAGACATATGATGAATCATGAAGATCAACCCAATTGTCAACCATCAATCATACCAAAATCAAAGAAAGAATGAAGGCAAAGTGATGGAAATCCCGGCAGTGAGAGGACAGAGGCAAAGCAGCGAAGAATCAAGCAATTCCAGGAATTTTCGCTAAGATTGCGAAATTGCTGATTATAAAATTCTCATACCCTTTAGCTAAAGACTTCATGAATTCCTTAGTTTAAAAATTTCGCGAATCTTAGCGAAATTGCCAATTTTCGCTAGACCCAAAATTTTCGCTAAAGCACTATTTCTAAATGAATTCTCAGATTTTCGCTTATCACAAGAATTTCATGTTAGCGAAATTTCGCTAGCTACGAATTACACGCTCAGCGAAAATTCTTGATTTTCGCTATCTCTTGGTGATTTCGCGAAGGCTAAATCGCTTAGCTATTAAATTATTAGCTAGCTAAATTTTCGCTATTACGTAAATTTTCACGTTTCTAGCGAAATTATGCCTTAGCTTAAATTCACCGTTTCTGTCACACTTTTGTAATTAATGCAAACCAAATTCAATTTTGGTGTATTACTCCCTTGTCCCTAAACAGCCAACTGTGCTAAGATACAGACATATATCAAGGCCTATATAAGCCCCTCCCATTTTGTAACTAAAGAAACAAATTGAAGAAGCAATTTTTGGTAAGTTTTTTATTTTATGTAAATATCTTCGTAGCTTTGTTAGGTTTTATGTTTTTTCTCTTCTCTCCTCTTCCCTTATTTTCTGGTCGCCAAACACCCTCGAGGGACGACAACTCAAGAGATGCCATGCCCTCTTTCTTTTCAAGAGAAGGAAGCTAGCTTGTTATGGGCATACGCAGTTGTCCCTCTTGCTAAAACATGGTGACCGTTGCTTACGCCTATCTTCTCAAATAGGCTGAATAAAGATCAACTATCGATTCGTACTTAATACTTAATATGCTTTGTAGGACATGTCGCATACTTATCGGGCTAGATGCACCGTAGTTCACAGATGGTCTTTACGAGCCACCTAAATGATATTTAATGTTATATTTCAAACCCGTAGGCCGCCATGTATTTACGTTATCCGTACTGACTAAATAGGAGTTGATTTTAGGTGAGGTTTGCTGGTTAAACATAGATCCTATTGTGGCTCGACTATAGGCTGCTTGTCGCAACATGAGGATAAAACCCGGAGGACAATTTGTTTGCCCTAAGTTACTGCTAGTGACCCAAATCTTCAAAGTTAATCCTTCACACTCACTTTCGCTTTTACAATTTCTCGCCGCCAGCTAAACTACTTTCAATGCTTTTGAAACAAAAATCCAAAAAGTCCAAATAGAAAGTCTTTACCTTTTACACTTATGCAAATCATTCTTAGGATGAAAACCCATCCTCGTGTTCGACCCTAGACCACTATACAGTCGACTACTACAGAGAGAACTAGGTATATAAATATTATTGATTCAACTCAGCCACGTGGCACGAATCAAAATGCAGGCGCGTTGTGGGATGGTGCCAAACTACCAATGATAGGTTGAAGGTACTTGTGATCAACATCACAAGTGAAGGTAACCTTTAACTTCTTTTTGTATTCCAATGTCGCACTGCAAGTAGTCATCACTTCAGCAAGAATCGCACCGCTTTTGTTTTGTTTTTTTGTTTTTTTTTTCATACAATCAGTTTTATTTTAGCTAACCCTAATCTTTTTGCCAAGTTTTGTTTGTGCTCTTTGTTGTCTCTACAATTTTGTACTGTAAGCTTATGCAACAAAGGGGGATGTACACATCAGACTACATAGAATCGTGACACAACTGACCTGGCCATGAAGTCGTTGTACACCGATACCATGGATCCACCGTCAAGAACAAACAGAGTCGCAAGGTCCCCCAATGAATCCAATCGCCATAGAACCATGAGGATCACATCCACCCTCCTAGAGTTAGTGCCCCACTCAGATTATCCTCTCCATTCAAGATGCAGAAGTGAGGCCTTATTTGCACTCTACTCCCCACATATCATGGTATGGGAAAATGAAAATCCATACACTCATTAGGGATTTTGAGGGAGGTTTGGCACTACCTTTAAGGAAGGTATGATGAGGATGATTTCACAAGCTAAAAGTATCACCCAAAGGACAAGGCCAAGATTTGGCTCAACTCATTGAGGCCAAGAACCATAAGAATCAATAGCTGCAGTAGAATTTCCTAAGAAATTTCGTTTCATAAGACCAACAATTTGAAGAGACAAATTTACACCTTTTGGTACCAGATGGTGAGAGGTTTTACCTGGGTTAGAAAGATTTATGGAAACCATCGTTGCATGCCCACACCATGGGTTTGATACGGATGCCGTAAACCATTTATGGTGGCATGTCTCCCGCCAGTGAGACAATTGTTAGAAACGAGCGGGAGATTTTCTTCTGAGTAAGCATCCCGACGGCCAAGGATTTTTTTAAATTCATGGTTGAAACTTCTAAGGGTCGGGATGAGCCAAACCTCTAGGAATGGAAACAATGAGGCCTTCTACCAACCCTAGAGGATTTATATTAACGCGCAGGATATAGAAATGAAAGCTAGGATTTCAACCTTAGTTAGAAAGGAGGAGCTTGAAGGAAAAAGGCTCCATGTAGTTCATGCAAAGTGATCGAAAATCCCGCACACACCAATCCTGCACCACTTCAATCCTCCGTACATCCAAGAGGAACAGTTGTCCCATGGCCCCATGTTGAAGATTTGATGTCGAATGCAACATCAGAGGACAACATGCCACTACAACTCCAATGCCTCATATGGAAATACCTACAATTCCAATTGAGGAATCACCTAACCTTTCCCAAGCCCACTCCTCGCTTTATGTACCACTGTGTGCCAAACCACGCTTTGTTCTAATTAACCACACCACCATCCTCTTCTTCCATGCGGGAACAAGCCATATTGAACGGAGTAAGGTGGTAGGTAACTTTGTCGAGAACAAAAAGGAATCAATGTGCAACTGCACAAAGGATTGATAACGTAGAGTACACCGAACAAGAGAATAGATGGCAGAGCAGTCTGAACTTAAAATTGATAACCTACAAAAGATTCAATCAAATACATCACCAAGTTGTTGGAGGTACAAGAAAGAGGGAGGTTCCCTTCTCAAACACTTCCAAATCCAAAGGGGATCCATGAGGTGGGGTCATCCAACAATTCAGGAATGGATGAGGTGAAGGCTATAATCACCTTGAGAAGTGGAAAAGAGGTTGATCAGCCTATGCCAAAGCCTGTCAAGAACCCAAGCAGAGAAAGGAATTGCGCTTGCTTATTCTCCTAAAGGAGGATTCAATGAAATACCGCATACCACCTCCATTTCCTGCCAAGCACTTAGAGGTAAGAAGAAGGCATCTCAAAGAAGTGCACATCTTAGAAGTCCTAAGACAGTGAAGGTTAACATACCTCTTTGACATAATCAAACAAGTTCCCGCAGGCAAAAATTTTTAAAGATCTTTGCACAATCGCAAGGGATTAGGCATTGAGAAGAATAGTATTTCACTGCGCAAGTCGAAAGCCATAATCCAAAGCAAATACCTCACAAATACAAGGGATCCGTGATCTCCCACAATTTCAGTCAATATCGTGGAAGTGCATAGACAAATCATTGCTTGACGGGAGCCAGCAGGAATCCCACGTCGTATTCCCGTGGTGCCACAGCAAATAGGCTTAGGTGAGCTTAACCACTCAACATCACACTTTCATCGGGTCGATAGATCACCAAAAATCCCTATGATGAAGGAGGATGTTCAGCAGTGATGAATAAATCTACTACCCTCGTAGATTTTGTGAGTGCTCGACACTAAGCCAATCGCAAGTGAACCCAAATCAGCGTACCAATCATCTTAGAAGACCATTTCGCCACGTACCAATGCAATAATAAATTGCTTCGAATGGAGTCATGCAACTTACCTTTGCAACATGACCTTGGAGTTAAATATCTTCATTTGAACGTTTGCTAATAGAACATGAAACCAATAACCCGATGAAGCTGTTTCAAATGGTCAAAAGATGCAGGAAGCACAAAGGTCCGGTGAATCAAGTATGAGTAATCACCAAGGAGATGAAGAGATATTGGTCTTGCCATCAACATCCACCGTGAGCCACCATTGCTCACTCCAAAAGCCACGCTGAGGACCAATTTCAACAATTGGACATCCAACACCAGGGAGTCACCCCAGGCTACTGCAGGGGTTGAGGAGATCAATCTCCTTGACCCTCCTTGAGTAATTTTTGAAATTGAACTGTCCTGTTTTCAAAAACCTGGACAGCCTCCACAATTTTGCTTGTCTTTGAATTTTAGTTAATTTTGATACTGGCTATTTTTCAAAATTTCTAAATTAGCGCTTTTTCCTTTTAATAATTTGTTTATACTATAGTACTTTGTATTAAATTTAATTTTGGTTTCAGTAAATTATTGGCAATAATTTTATTTCATATAGTACTAATATTTAGTTATAATTTTTTTTTTTTTAATTGCAAAGGTGATGTGAAGTTGTTAGCCAAATTACTAACCAAATAAATAATGAGGAGCCAAAACTCTTCACTTCCTCATTTGCCTATGTTAAGAAGGAGGGGTTGTTTATTTGGTCACTTCACATTCTCCTCCTCACGGCTTTCTCCCCGTAGTCACCCGATCCACCATCGGAACAGCCATCCGCTTCCTCGTTACCGCAGGTCGATCCATAGCCATCTACCGCGCTTACACCAGCGCCGCGTACCAGCCCGTCACCGCCCGTTCTTATCAGATCTTCGCCTTCCGGGCGCGCAAGACACCGTCGATCAGGCCATCGCTTGCATCCGCCCGCCAGAGTCTCGAGCCACCCGAAAGAGCCGACACATCAGCCAAGGCCCCCACGACCGAGTTTCACATCGCTTACCGCACTACCACCACGACCGAAGCCCCGTCACCATCAGCCGTTGTTCCAGCTCGTCCGTTCACCGCCACTGAGTGCGAGACATGGCCACACGTCAAGATCTATAAATACTGCACTCGAGCTACCGCTTTATACTTTACTGGAAGCCCCATCACGCCAGACCTCGGGTGTTTCGGGTTCGAGGAAGGTGCCTCCGGGTCCCAGCAAATGGGTCCTCATCGGCCTTATTTGGCTATTCCAGAGTTTGGCAGGAGTCGAGCTGCGGAGCCCCCGGTTCATCTAATTGCTTCAGAGTGACTCACACCTCCAAAGTGAGCTCCCGCCCGTATATTCAATGCCTTAGTTGCATTTTTCGCGAGCGCAGCCCTTCTGTAGTTTTATTCAGATTTCGCTTATGGTTCAGATCGAGGTGGTCCCATTTTCTGGCCAAGGCTGGCAGTTAGATCAGACATTCCGAGAGAGAGGCCCCAAATTTCTACCTTCGATCCCACCCAAGACATCACCGGTCCCCGAGGCAAGACTGAGGATTCAGGATTTCTCACTGCTATCAGACACCTGATGGGACCCCGGCCCCATCACCCGCACTGGGAGGGAGAAGGAGGGCCCAGCTCTCCCGCGCCCGCACACGGCCCAAAGAGTCATCTTCCTTCGTCGCACCATCACCCGTCACACGCTGCAGAGGCACATCATCGCTTGTCACCAAATTTCCAGGATCAGAGGTCAAGAAACTGCAGGGAACCCCATTCCGGGGGAATACGACCCATCGTTGCATCATTCCATCGTAGAGTCGATTATGATGTCCCAGTCACGAGGGTCGATCCTGTGTTTAGGGAGTCCATGAGATTGATCGAGATTATTCACTACTGCCCTTCATGACTCCGAGGCAGCATTATTACCCACGAGCGGTAGTCAGAAGCTCTATCACTCTATGACATCTCGAGGAGCGTATGGTCCGAGCTTCCGGGCTTCTATTGATGATCGCCACGTGAGTACTCTCAGAGCGCCGATATTTCCCGCCAGCCTTCGCCTACGATACCGCCGGCCAATGCAGAGGGTTATAGATCGGGCTCCACCCACCTCATCGAGATGGTCTGAGCACCGGCCGAGACACTTTGCGCCGGGACCTCAAGATTTTATAGAGGCCCCGCCTTGATGTCGCCGACGACCACGACCCGGACGAAGTCCGTTCTACCACAAAGATTACGCGGCAATGGAGGTGGGAGCCATCTTGGAGGCTCTGTACCGGATCTCGGAGGATATCGTTCACCCGAAATGGGTGATGACCCTCGATGCATTTCGAGGAGAAGGTCCATCTGGAATGGGACCTAAAGAGAATATCACGGCGTAGAGCCATTCCACTCACCGATGCCGACCACCTCGTCGTGTTCTCGAGCATATGGGACTCTCTGAGGAGCCGAGGATTGAGATGAGAGTTCGATGCCCTCCCGGGGTTCGTTTTCGCCACGGAGCGGTGATGACCATCTCCGGCGCAGGACTGGGTGAGGAGGTACCCCGGTCGTGGCAGAGGACTCATAGAGACGACATGTGCCCTGGCCCCTGAGCCCCCGAGATACAGAGGAGTCCCGCTCCGCATGTCGCCTCCATCTCCTCCTCCACACCACATCCTCGCTGCCGCACCGATACCCTACCAACCCATTCAAAGACACCATTCACCGAAATATGTTCACGCCAGCCTCTAGAGAGATTGCGTGTGTGATGGATGCCATCCGTCACTAGCAGCCTACACAGTACCAGATCGTAGGTCGAACCATGTCACTTCAGCGCTTCACAGATCATGACGACTGGGCCTTCCTCGTGTTCCCCTAATTTATATAGAGCCCACCACATTTTTAAATTATTTGATGTTTCTCGTCGCAACAAATAGTTACAGTTTTTCAAACTCACCACCACCATGCTAGTGAGGTGGTTAGGCTTCTTTTATGATTTTGTATAGTTACTTCAGCTTTACTAACTCCTACTAATTTTGATTAGGATTTATGTATTAGCCATATAGTAAAGTGATATTTTTGTATGTTTAGTTTTTGCATGCATGTATCAGCTATTTTTGGCTATATCAAAAGCTATTCCTGCATTTATATACACACTTTGCATATACTTTTTCAGGCTCCGCCTTGGCATCAATTGTTTCAATCGACAATTGAATTAAGCTCAATCGACAATTGAATTGCCTTTATCGAGAATTGGAAAACCCCGTTTGTCACCTTATGTTAGAACAAATTCCATGTTTGAAATAATTTTTGGTCATTGAAGTTCCAAAGATGCTCAATCCTGGGAACATTTCTCCTTTAAGCTAATTCACACACGCACACCGTGATCAAGCTTCAATAAAATCAGAATTCCGTTTACCTCCTTTCGTCAGAGGAATGTAATCTTAGGTATGTTGGCAACCTAGGATAGGTTTGCAGTTACCTATACTTGAAGACCAATGTTGTCTTCCAAAAAAGGAAAAGAAAAGAAAAAGCAAAGAAAAGAGAAAAAGAAAATAAAGCTCAAAGTCGTGAAGCCTGCCTTGAAACCAGAGCACGCATGATAGTGTATGATGAAGCCTTTGGAAGCCCGATGCCCTAAGCCTTAATTGGTCGGGAGTCATCGATGAAGTGTCTGCTACATGGGTGGATAGGTAGAGCTCCAACGATTTATGTGCTTGATTTTCGGGTCATTCATGATCCGGTGAGCCCGCAGTTTGTGGTCAGTGATCCCTCGCTTGATGCCCTAAACTCCAATTGGCTGGGAGTCATCTGCGGACCTCGCAATTCCGACTTTGGTGAAGTCGAATTTTTAAGCATCGCACCCTACAACGTAGAATAACAAAGAAAAGAAGAAACAGAACTACTTCTCTATCTATAATTGCTCAACAACTTAAGGCCATGTCATAGGTTGGGGAGGGACAATTTTGCAATTTATTGGCAGACCGTTATATAAAGAACCATTATACTTAGGTGGGAAATCGTTGAGAATCATGGATCCAAAATTGGACCTGGAAATTATTCTTGTATGGTTTTGGTTCTTTCATACCTAAGCCAAACTTGGTGTCAATTTTTCGAAGGTAATGTTTATATGTACATAAACCTTTTGGAATCATAAACCTTTTGAAAATTACTTTATGCATCTCCTTTGTTTTGCACAAGGACTCAGCAACGCCGGTTGGGGTGATTAGTGCCCAAAAAGTGCTATTTTGAACCCTATATTAGATAGGTTTTTGAAGTGCTTTTGCGCACTAATCATGTCATTTATGCCAATTGAAGTGTTCAAGTCTTCTAGTACTTATGCTGCCAGAGGTTATTTTGGTTGTTTTGGTGTGCTTTGCGCATTTCTGGGAGTTCGAGACGAGACATATGATGAATCATGAAGATTGAACCCAATTGTCAACCATACCAATCATACCAAAATCAAAGAAAGAATGAAGGCAAAGGATGGAAATCAATGCGCAGGACAGGAGGCAAGCAAAGAAGAATCAAGAATTCCAGGAATTTCATTAAGATTAAAATTACTGGATTGCGAAAATTTCATGTTCCTTTAGCTTAAATTTCAACTAGCTTAAATTGGCAATTTTCGCTAGACCAAAATTTTCGCTAAAGCACTATTCCTAGCGAAATTTTTAGATTACATTCACAAGAATTCTCGCTTGTTATAAATTTCGCTAGCCAGCTTAAATTGAGCACGCCCAGCGAAAAATTCTTGATTTCGCTTATCTTCTTGGTGATTTCCGCTTAGTTAGCGAAATTTCGCACAAATTTCAGGATGCCTTAGCGAAATTCACCGCCTTGTCACACTTTTGTAATTAATGCAAACCGATTTCAATTTAGGTGTATTACTCCTTGTCCCTAAATTTAGCCAAATTGCTAGGCTTTATGGTATTTTTCTATATATTGGGTGGCCTATATAAGCCCTCCCATTTGTAACCAAAGAAACAAATTGAAGAAGCAATTTGGCAAGTTTTATTTTTATGTAAATATCTTTCGTAGCTTTAGTTAGGTTTTGTTTTTCTTCTCCTCTTTCCCTTATTTTCGCCGCCAAACAATTCTCTTGAGGATGACAACTCAAGAGATGCTTAAGGTTTCTTTCTTTGAAGAGGAAGGAAGAAGCCTGGGTGGTGGGGCATATGCAGGCTTTGTGTTAAAAGCTGTGCATCAGGTTTATGGCCCTATCTTCTCAAAATAGGGTCAATAGCATCGAATGTTATTGATTTGGCCAATACTTACCATGCTTTAGGATACAAAGGCATACCTCACGTCAAAACAACCCGCGGTCCGTACTCCGGGTCCTCACCCGCCCAACCCAAATGATATTTAATGTTGTGCTCTAAATCGTGAAGGTACTATAGATGCATAAGTCCGTGTTGACTCAAATAGAGTTGATTTAGTGGTGAGGCTCGCTTAGCTGAACATAGATCCTGGGCTAGGCTTTGGACTATAGGTTGCTTGTCATAACACGAGATAAACCCAGGACACTTGTTTGCCCTAGTTACCAAGTTACGACCTAAATCTCAAAGCTTAACTTCTTCACACTTCACTCGCTTTTACACTTCGCCAGCTTAAACTACTTTCACCGCTTTGAAAACAAAATCCAAAAAGTCCAAATAGGAAAGTCTTACCTTTACACTTATGCAACCATTCTTAGGATGAAAACCCATCCCGTGTTCGAATCTCTAGACTCCTCACTATACCGCAAAGAGCTTGACTACCAAGAAGTAGAGTGAACTTAGGTATATAAATATTGTTGATTCAAATTTCACTTACTCGTGGGTACCTAACTTGAGGAGAATAATAGCATATTCTTTGCTCAAACCAAGTAAGAAATGAATGAGAAAATAGGTCTTGTTGACCCTCTTGAAAGGTGTTGTTTGGACTTTCAAATGATAGTCCGTCTTCATGAAAAGGTGTTGTTTAGACTTTCCGTTTGAGTTGTGTCCATTCATGAAAATGTGTTGTTTGGACTTTCATTTTGAGAGTCAGGTCCTTTTCATTTCAGTTGTGTCTTTTCATTTTGAGTTGTGTTTTGTGGATGCAGGACTTTTCGAAGTCACCAAGTGGTCTATAAATATTCAGGTTCATTGTCATTCTGAAATATAATAAACGAATTTCAGTCATTTTCATTAAGTAAACAGTACACTAAGAAATCCTTTAGTGCATTATTTTTAGGCATTTAAGGCGCAGTATCTCGATATACATAATATAGTTTGGTTCATTGATAGATAGATTGAGTGCTACTTATCTCAGGTGGAAGATCATATCCTAGAGTGCAGACATTTAAGATTCCATAAGCACTAAGAGTGGGGTGAAATCTGCCTAAGGACATAGTGTCAAATACTAGCCTCACTGTCTGAAGTTCCCATCACAGCTCCTGCTTCTACACCGGTTAGTATCTAGTTTGTATATATAAAAAACTGTTACGTGTAACACTTTCATGTCACACTTTATCTTTTTCGTGTAACACTTCTATATAACTGTTTCACATTTACTTGTTACTGTTTTAGGATACTTCAGATGTTTCAAAAACTCGTAAATTTCAACCAAGAATTTTACTATATTCAATAAATTTAGAGTCAACACTCCAACACCATGACCCTTAAAAAATATTTGTAGTAAAACATCCTATGATTGCAACTCTTCGCACTTTCTAATTTCATGAATCATGATATTAGAAATTACTAAAAATAGTCTTCACACATAATGATTCATCCTTTATATTAACACTCATAAGGCTTACAACCTTATTTTAATTGGATCGTTTTAATTAGACCCACACAATTTCATCTATCAATGGGACCCATCCAATGGACCCATAATCAAATTTAAATTATACTTTCATCTTAGAACTTAGTTCACATTAGTTTAATGATACGCCCCACTTTCCGTTTTGCTTCGTGAGTAAAGCCACAATGGAAACTTTTAGTAGGCTTTACCATACTAACATTATTGTTTATGTTGGATTTCTTCAGAACATACAAAAGTACTTGAAATTGGATAAACAGCGTAGGCATGTCGAAAATTATAGTATTTCTAAACTCGAAACGATAACAAAATTTAACTTCGTCACAAAATGGGATTTCATAGTTCCCTGACATTCCCTGTAATCTAAATGAAAATACTCAAAATTAGACTTACCTGAATTTGATAGAAAAACTATACGAACTAGCTTGAAAGATAACAAATTTTATTATAGAATTAGACTAAAAATTAAATATTGAAATGAGAAAGCTTGAAGTAACAAATGCTTGAAAAGAAAAATATATAACTAAACTAGAGATATGGAAAATACGGCTGATGAACTAGTAGAAATATAAGAAAAATGTTAAAATGCTCTTTTTTTAGTGTTGGTTGATGATTGATTGGTCGGTCTTTTGCTTTGATGCTTTGATTCCATTTATAGGCATTCATAAACAACTGTCCAACCCACCTTCTTCAGTAACAACTCACGTCTCCACTAGAGTTTTGTTCTCTAAGTCATTTCTCCACTAAAGTCTTGTTCTCCAAGTAGGTTTCCCCACTTCTAATAACTATTCACGTTTTGTCATGTCATGACTTGAGTTGAAGAAAATCTCTTCCACTTTTGCTTTTGAGACAAAGTCTCACCACTATCTGCTAAGCTTTGACAAATTAAAAAATTTCATAAATGTCCTTAGACCCTTTCATGTGTTGATTATCATGGACTTAGGCTTTCTCGGATTGGGTTGAGCTAGGTTTGGGCTTGATGTATTCATTCAGCTCATTTCACTACCCTTTAGACCGGATAATTATTCAAATACCATTTTGGTCCAAAAACTTATTTTTAGTGTAAACAATTACAAAAGACGAGAACTCGCCAATGTTTTAGAAATTGGATCAAGAGCGTTTGGTTTGATTGGGATTTTCAAGAACCTTTCGTCCGATAATTTCTATTCAGCTTTGATTGCGACATCTATCTTTCAACCTTGAATAGTAAATCGATAACTTTTTCAATGCAATCATTGATCTTATTCCAATATAATTTGACCACTATTGCTTCAACCCTGAATCCTAAATCGATAATTTTTTCAATTCAATCACTGATTTGATTTCATTCCTATTTGACCGTGGTTGGATCATAGCTTCAACACATGAACCTTACATCACTAACTTTTCTGATTAAATCACTGATTCAATTTTTAAAATCTTGAAACTATCATAATTTGTAGAACTACAAAGGCGGGTTGCAAACGGTTCAAATAAGTCATTCAAACATTACAAGACGAATGATATTAACTTAATTACATGCTATCAAATTAGACTAACTCTGATTCATAAGCAGAAAAATGAACCAATTACCTCTGCCATAGGTCCTCATACAGGAACCTCCGGGGACTAGAGGCCACCAAATACTTTTTCCAACTTCACAAAAGACCAAGAAATGAATTAATTTAAAATATCATGCATTTTATTATTATTATTATTATTTCTAAAAGCCTTATGATCCCCTGGATCACCGTCCAATATCTTGAAGTGTTAAACCTTGAATCCTCCGACATTATATTTATTTCATAACGTGATTTTAAGTACAAGGTATTCCATGTTGAAGGAAAGAAAAAATAATCATGGGTATGCATTGTATTTTTATAACATTAATTATTACATTAAGAAATATGTAGAATTTGGATGATTGTTCTTTAAGATTTGAACTTATCTGTCTTTGTTTTTTTTTTTAAACTCTATATTTCCTGCTTAAATTTTTCAAGAATCAAACCTAAACTATAGGTTTTTTGTTTACAAATCTTTAAAAATCGCTTTTGTTCTCAAAAATAAAAGAATAAGAAAACACAAGTTTGGTTCACAAATCTTTTTTCTGAAAAACATAAAAAATACTAACTTTAGAAAACAATAACAGTTTTCAAATATCATTAAAATTATATTTTTAATATTTTTAAAAACTATTTTCATGAATAATTTTAAAAAATAATTAACCAATCAAACTGTATAACACTTAATATTTATGTACTCTCATCATAAAGATTTAATACAAATACCACTACAAGAGCATTCTAGCAGGAGTGTGTTAAATATAGATGCTAATTGAGAAACCACTTAGCGAAGCAACAATGGAGCAGTATTGCATGACAGGCTCTAGCAATATTCGCAACATCGCTAAAACCATTCACTAAGAATGCTTGCTCAATATTAAAAATTATATTTCATTCCCTCAACAACAAAATTTATAATTTATGGAATGATATAACTGAACGTTTATACTTACTTAAATTATTGTACATAAATTCAGTAAAATCAATGCATTTATTGTATAAAACTTGTATGCTCACTGTTTATACCCACCCAAACCCAACCAAAACCCTGTTTTTCTAATTTTTTCTGTTCTCACTCAAATCCCTTTGAACTTACCCATTTCCACATGCCCCAAACAAAACCCCAATTACTCAATAATACGATATGATGTTGACGTGAGCTTTACCTCTTGCTTAAACGAGCTAGATTCCGAAGGAGATTATACAACTTTGACTATCTCATATAAAAATCCTATAGATGTCGTATTCAAGAAACGACTCCGCCTTTCGAAAGATTATCTGATGCAAAATCTTTAAGGATATTTATTATATTAAACTTAAGGATGTTTATACTAATTAGCACATCACACTGCTGATAGAGAGAGTCAGAGATATAAGTCTCATTTATTAAATGTAGATCTACCATTGTATGCTGTCGAGGTGGAATTCGATGCCTACCATTGATTTGACTGGACTTTTTTGAGTTTTTTTAATGATTCCATCTTAATTCTTAAGTTACAAGAGTTTTTTTTTTTTTTCACTTTGATTCGCTATGAATTTAAAAAAAAAAAAAAAAAGTAATACATTCCATATAAACATATAATCAATTTCACTAAAAATTTTAAATGATGACATAACATTTAGGTTAATAACATAATAAATTAATTCAAAGTCTATACATTTAATAATTCTATAATAGTGTTGGGACTTTGATCGTCGGATCCCCCGAACATCAAAATATAGGGGTCTTGATCTTCAAATTCCTTGAGCATCAACAGCATAATATGAACTTGCAAAAATGGCATTCCAAAGCAAGTGGAACCGATCGTGGTCTCCAATGAGTGCTTTAGCAAAAGCGAAAGCTTTAGTAAGAGAATAAGTAAGTAATTAGAATTGCTTACCTTCCATAGTAGGATCTTCCGACTTATAGGTTCAGCCTACCTAAACTCCCTTCTTTCTTTGGGGTAAGATTTATCTCTCCAGCCTTAATAGTAAATCTTCTTTCCTTATCAACGACTAGTTCTTCCTCAGAATGGCCATGACGACTTCTGAAGTCCAGGTGTCGAGCCTCGAGGAAACCTAAGAAGAGTTTGTCCTAAGCTTTCCAAACTAATTTATAAATTCTTTTTATCTCAAATATCTACATACTCGTGAGACTTTAATGGAATCAAGCTCATTTCACAATACAAGTCCAACGGACCCCGGTCCTCAGATTAGATTAGGAGTTATTATGGTATTTAAGAAGTAAAAGACTTATGACTTACCCATGCTGATGATTGTGATTTTTTTTTTACAATTAAACACTTTAGTTACAATGTAGTAAAATATTTTTACTAGGACTCAAACTCACACCACTCCCTTTACGCCTACTTTTAAATGTTGAAAGCCTCGACACATGATCTCAAACATGTACTGGCTATTTTATTAGCATTTAATTCAGCCTAATGAATAATCATTATAACAACATTGACAAACGCAAGACAGAAGAACCGTCCTCAGTGTTTTGGGGCCTCCTTTGAGTTCAGTGCTGCTGAGACAGGAGAATTAGGATTAAAAGAGAAATCCCAACAAAATTACAATTGACTTTTTTTTTTGACAGCCTAAAACGTAAATGACTTCTTAATTTTGAAAATGTTTTTTTTTTTTGGATAAAATACTCACAACAATACTACTTTCTATATTATAACTATATTATCGGAGGATGATATTTTTAAAATTACTTTTAAGAGGTTATTCTTACAATTATAGAAGGGATTTATCCATTTTTGACCTATTATTCTAGTAGATAAATGTGATTTGAATAAAATAACTTTAAAATTAAATTTTAAAGATCTAAATCTCACAATTTTTATAGATAAAGGTGTTTAAAATAGTTTTAAAAATACATATTGTTAGATAGGCACAGAGATTTAAATTAAAGTCAAACAGAAGGAGTGGTACAGATAATACTTTGTAAGAAAGAAATTATTACAACATGATATGTAAAATTGAATATATATATATATATATATATATATATATATATATATATATATATAGTTTCTATCCCTGCATTTTTCCCGTGAGATGATGGCATTTTACCATCCCTTTAACTTTATATATATATATAAGACACACCGAAGGGGGGGGATGAGATCAATGAAGCTGAAGATCTAAAGAATGGAGAGGAAAGTAGGCATCATCGGAGCCGGAATAAGCGGCCTTCTAGCCTCCAAGTATTCCCTCTCTAAGGGCTTCACTCCGGTCGTCTTGAACTTCGGAGCACAGTCGGCGGCGTATGGACGGAGACACCCAGATTACCAAGCTCAAACTCCCAAACTTCTTTTTCCAATTGTGACTTTCCATGGCCGTCTTCGGTTGTTGATGATTTTCCATCCCATTCCCAAGTTCTTGATTATATTCAGTCCTACGCACGCCATTCTCTTGATCTGCTCCGCCATCAAGTTCCAACTTAAAGTCCTCAGCGTCGCCTGCGACGGCCCGCCGGAGGAGAAGGTTCAGGCGTGGCAGCTCTGGGGTGGCGACGGTGAGCCCTTCAGCTCAAAAGGGAAATGGAATCTTACTGTAGAAGACACACACGACAACTCAACTGAGGTATGTCTATCATTATCCTTATCCTTGTTTTTTTTTCTGGAAAAATAATCAATTTGAACAAAAATGTGATTTTTTTTTTAATGTATTTACATGTCTCTTCAGAAAAGAAACTATTTTTCCAAGAAAACAATATCATAATTAGGCTAAAAATTTATGGATGTCCAAAATTTTAAAATTAGGTTTTTAAAAGGTTTTTAATCACCAATAATACACAACTCAAATGGTTAAAAGCATCGACAGAGATAGGGAGAGGAAGGGTACAAATTTGTAAGAAATATAATCCTAAAGTGAATATTTGTGAAAAAAGAACTCATCAAAATTGCACAGGTGTACCAAGTGGATTTTCTGATCCTCTGCATCGGCCGGTTCAGCGACGTCCCCAACATCCCCGAATTTCCGCAGAAAGGCCCAGAAACCTTCAACGGAAGGTGATACACGCCATGGAGTATGCCGCCATGGATTTCAACAGAGCAGCTGAATTCATCAAAGGAAACGAACAACGCTGTTGGATTCCAGAAACATGCCCTGACATCGCCATGGAGTACTCCACAGCGAATCGAAGCAGGAGAGAGATTAGGGAAGATTTCTAGTCCATCATGGTAAACAAACAGAAATTTACGAGGCCGGGTAATAGCTTAAAATATCAGAGGAACGGAACGTCCTTGCAGAGTATTACAGCCAGAACGGAGCACTGGAATGTCCCGGATTACCTACCATGGGGAGTACCTTTAGCATATCTGTATCTTAACCGTTTTGCGGAGCTTCTGCTTCATAAGCCCGGTGAAGGGTTCCTCCTCAGCCTCCTCGCAACCATTCTTTCACCTCTGGTATGTATATAACTCTATACAATAATACCATCAAAAAATATATATATTTGATTAAAATATGGTAAAAAAATGATGGAGAATTAGATTTCGGAAATTCAATGTTTCAAAAGATGTTTTAATCAAATCACCCTACCATAAATTAAATGTGTATTCTTCAATGCCTTTCCTTAATGTTTTAATGTAATTACGTGTAGTATTAATCTTTGACAGAGATGGGTGTTCTCGAAATTCGTGGAATCTCACATAAAGAAGAAACTGTCCCTAGAAAAATTCGGGATGGTCCCAAAGCACAGCTTTCTGAATCAGATCAACTCTTGTTTGGTCTCAACAGTGCCAGAAGAATTCTATGAGAGGGTCGAAAAGGGAAGTATCCAACTGAAGAAAGCTCCCAAGTTCAGTTTCTGTAAAGAAGGAATTTTGTAGATGGAGAAAACACACCTCTAGAGACGGATTTGGTCATACTGGCAATAGGCAAAGGAGATGAGAAGCTCAAAACATCTTTGTCTCCTCACTTTTTTTTGTAGAGCTCCATTGTCGGCTCTCCAACCGCGTCTCTTCCACTCTACAGGTTAGGGTAATCGTGATTCATCTAAAAGAACTTTCCAAAACAAAATCAAGATTTGTTTGGTTTATGTTCTTAAAAATTGTTTTTGAGAACATTATTTTAGTGTTTTTTAAAAATTGTTCTTATTATCTAAATTTTATGTTTTCTCATTTATGTGTTTTTCGTAACAAAAAAAAACAAAAGAACCAAATATGTTGACATGCTACCGTTTCTCCTTTATCTTTGTAATATAAAATAATTTTTTCAAAAATATGAACTAAATAGGTCATAAGGCCTCATCAATTTTTCTTCTTATTTTAATAAAAATACATTTTTCAAAGATACATGTAAACACATAAAGGGTCATTTTTATCTAGGGTGATTTAATTAAAAAACCTTTTAAAAACCTAATATCGGACATACCATCAATTTTTGGCATGATTTTTGATAAAATGTTCTTATCTTTTGTAAAATAACTCTTTTTTTTAAGAGAATGTAAATACATGAAAATAAAAAAAAAAAAAAAAAAAATTGTCCAAAATAGTTATTTTTCAAAAAAAACAAAACATGGAAATGTTAATCACAAACTTTCAATTATTTCCATGTCTTTACCTAAATATTTATTTTTATATATAGTAAGTCATTTTTCAAAGAAAACATAGAAAATATTAAATTTTTTTTAACCAAATATCTTCTTAGTAAGTAGCATCTCCCACGTATTAAATTACATTAAATATATTTCTACACAAATTTAGAGTGACGTATTTGAAGTGATGAACTAAATTACCAAATATGGGTAGGCGCACACAAATTTAGACTGACGAGATGGAAGTATAGGGAGTGTATTCAAGCGAGAATCCCGCAGTTAGCGGTGATTGATTCTCGCAGAGCGCTTTCGTAAACTGCATACCCAGACGAGGCGCGGTGGGTGGCGGAGCTTCTTGACGGAACATTCAAGCCACCAAGCATTAAGGAGATGGAGAAAGATGCAGAAAGATGGGACAAATACATGAAGCGATACGCCGGTGCTAAGTACTACCGGAGATCATGCATAGCTGCAATTCATATATGGTACAACGATCAACTCTGCAAGGACATGGGATGGAATCCTAAGAGAAAGAAGGGCTTCATTGCTGAACTCTTCCAACCTTATGGCCCATTCGACTACAAATATGCACATCATTAAAATTAATTATTAATATCAAATGGGAATGGGAATGGGAATGGGAACAGTTCTTGTTCAGACAAGAACATATCATTATCGTTGTATTTTTAATTTTATTTGCTCTACTCTTAGTCTTGACTCTCTTTTAAATGGATAATAAACTTGAAATGAAATTTATTTTATTTTATTTTGTTTTATCATCAACGTTGCCAAAAAGGGGATAGTGTCTGTTTCAATTAGATATCACCAAACTGAATATCAAGAAAAGACTGTGAATGGTCTACCAGGTGTACACATCATGGAGAGCTTATCTCATATTAGTTGGCTCTTTCCAATGGGCTGGTCGGTTCACAGTCTACTCACAAAGTTGAAAACGTAACATCTCAAAATGTTCCAATAAAAGAATACCATCATCTCCTCTTTGGCTGTAGGTTTTGTAGCAATATCCAAATTTCATTATATATATATAAAGAATACAAAAGTTGTAAAGAAGACCCTGTAAAATGGAGTTCTTATTTTATATCATACGTTAACTAATATGGTTAGTTTCAAGAAAATATTAAAAAAACTATTAAATTTTCAAATAAATAAAATATAATATAATCAAAGTGTATTAAAAGTTAATAGTAGAACAGTCATTGTCCTGAGCCTAATTCGCCGATAAGCGACGCAGATAGACATTCGAGAGAACGATCAAATCGAGAACAAAGTAAATAATATGTAAAATTAATAAATATAAAAAAAAATAATAGGTTCAACTAAAAATCCAAAAATTAAAAAATCAACCTATCATACGTCTAAAACTAATGAGTATTGAATATAAGAGAGAATTATGTGAAACATTTTATGGATTTAAATTCCCAAAGTACATATTACTATATGTGTACCTTTTGATATATAGTTTTTAAGAGTTTTGGATATAAATAAGTTATTCAAAACTAATGCTCGTCAGTAATTCTGTAGTCATTAGTTATGATATTGAATTTTTTTTTTTAAATTAATCTCATAATTAATGATTGTGGCATTAAAAATTTTTTACATTAATGTCATAATCATTGACTTACTGAGCCAACAACTTAAAAAAATTCCAAGTAACAGACAAACAAACTACTTTCTACATACTGTTTCTTTAAAAAAATCAGATTAGTTTGAGAGAAGAACTTTTTTTAATTTGTTACCCCTCCATATTATACACAAACGTAATTCAACCTATAAAAAACTTGTCAGAATATGATAGAAGTGTGACAGTAATGAAATTTATTTTATTTTATTTTATCATCAACATTGTCAAATAGGGAATCGTGTCTATTTCAATCAGATCGTACCAAACTGAAAACCAAGAAAGACAGCGACAAGACTGTGAGTGGTGAACGGTGAACGGTCCACCACGTACACATTACAAGACCATCTGGCACACAACGCCGGCCGGCGAACGCGATGGCGAACAAGGATGGGATGAAAACACGAACCCGAACATCAATTCGCGGACCGTGAAAGAACGGGTTGACCCGCGATTCGAACCCGCGAGGTCTCACCCAACCCGGCGACCACGGCGAATCGTGGCCTGGGTTAATCGCGCCGCTCGAATTGGATGCACCGTCGCAATTATCGGCAAAACGGCAGTAGGAACACAGAACGGTAACGGTTATAAACGGTTAGCATGTCTCACCCGAACACAACCCGCTTAAACGTGTTAAACTGACACCCGCTTATCACCCAACTCAAGTAGTCTCACCCAAACCCGCTTAATCACTAAGAATCGTGCCTAATCTGTCGTGTCAATTTTGACAGGCCTAACCCTATCTATCTCATATTATTATTAGTTGGCTCTTTTCTATGGAAGACCCTTTCTATGGTCGCCTTTGTTTTTTTTACTCAATTCCGAATATAATTTTTTTTTATCCTATTAAATAGTATTTAATAACATTAAATATTAAAATATTTATTTTTTAATATTGAATAATGAATAAAAATGACAATATATTTATTATTTTTGCTTTCATCCCACCCATTTTTAATCAATGTGTTTTAGTTTAACTACAATCAGGTTTTTAATAGGTTTAGATTTATTTTCTCAAATCCAAAACGGGTTCAGGTATTATTACTCCTTGTAAAATTCGTGAAAATTAGAAATTTTCAAAAATGACAAAATGTTAATAAAAATAATAAATTATCATAAGGGTTCAGGAAAGCCTAAAAAATTCTTTAGATCTCGGATGATGAAACTGACGCGCGATTAAATTCTCTCAGCAAATCTAAATGACTCGAAGCTTCTACACTCAGACAAGTGGAAATTTTTCCTCCATTTTCTAGATGATAAGTTACTCAGAAGCCCGCGAGGTGATTTTTACTTAAAATCTCGAAAGCCTAAAACGATTTTGCCAAGCTCATTTAAAACAGCTTAACCTAAAATAAATAAATCGTTTCTAGAAAACTTAATTCGAATTTAAAATAATGAACCATATCCAAAATAATATTGGTTCCGCCCCAATTATATTTTAAAATATTTTTTTATTATTTTATTTTTATACTTTAATATAAATAATTATTATTATTATAATGTTTTAATAAATAATTTATAAAATTCATAATATTTTTATTTTTATGAAAAATATTAATTTTAATATAATAAAAAATAAAATACAAATATAAAAAAATTAAAATTAAAAATAAAACAAAAATAAAATGTAAACCAACGAAGCCTGAGAATTTTCTTCATCTCGCCCGCCTCATTTAATTTTTTAAATGGTGATAAGCTGAATCAAAATAAATGAATGAATGATGTGACTACCCGTCCCGTAAACCCTTCCGCTGTCATCCCTAGTAGTGTGTATCACACTCTCTTTTATCGACTAACGATCAGCTTTTTCTTATTAAGTGAAAAATAACTTTTCTCGAATAAAACCAAATATTTTCATTTTTATTCAAAACTTTTTTAAAATTTCAAACAAACAAATTTAATACTTCAAAGATGTCAAAAACAAATGCCACTTAAATCTCAAAAGTTCCGATAAAAATTAAAAAAGAATATTATATTCTTCTCCTCTTTTATTTTTTTTATTTTTTTATTTTTTGTGTGTGACGAAAGACTACGAAACACGTAAACATTGAAACAAGAATCACACAATCTTCCTAACTAATATCATCCCCTCTTTTGAATGTAAGTTTTATTTCACTGCCTCAAGTAGCAATATCCAAATTTCATTTTATTTCACTGCCTCAAGTAGCACATATCTAAATTTCATTTATAGTATATATATATATATATATATATATATATATATATATATATATATATATATATGGTAAAATGACCCTATATAAAAGGGACTTTTGCAACGTTAGACGGTTGCATCTCTTTAATTTAATTAATGATTTAAATTCGAATTTTAAGAATACAAATGTGTTTTATGATAAGATTTTATGGTCATTGCGATCTCTCCTAACCTAAAAATTATAGTTAAAAGAACATAAATATGTTTAAATGACATAATAGTGTGATGATTAAACATGTTTCTAAATTGAAAGTCAAAGATTCATACCTTATAAATAAAAATTCCTAATTTCTATGACGGACATGTTTAAAACACCTCATTGTCTCAAAAAAAAAAAAGTTCTTATTCTATATCTTACGTTAATCATTATATTTTTTATATATATTAACTTTACAATACATCATAATATTTAGTTCTTCATAATTTGTCTCCATTGAGACCGGAACCGACCTTATGCCCCTTGCTCTTAACTACTTACGTAGGCTTGTTGAACATTAACCATTATGTTTAGTTTCAAGAAAATATTAAAAAAAAAAAAAAACTATCAAAATTTTCTAGAAGTAAAAAAATAAATAAAATATAATCAAAATGAACTAAAATTTTAATAATAGGTCCCACTAAAAAGCCAAAAATTAAAAAGACAACCTAGCATCTGTCATGTCTAAAACTAATGAAGTCCTTGTAATCAGACAACATAGGAACCAATTTGAAGCCCTAAATTATGGCATTTCCATCAACACCTCAAATAAGTTTCATTATATTGCCCCCTTATTTTTTTTTTTTTAATAAAAAAAAAAAAAAAACTTGTATATGCCATTTGATTTAAAATATCAAAGACATGAGTAAAGTGGCACTCTTTATGGGCCTAGAAGCAGCAGCAACAGAAAATAAATTGTCTATTGCAGATTACAAACTCCCACAACATGACAACACACAAAAAAGATAAGGGACATGATTAAAGATTAAGTGGCAAGACAACATGCAGAGAGTTTTTTTTTAAAAACAGAAAAAAAGAAAAATAAGAGATCCACAATACCCAAAATAAATTGCTTGAAACATCTTAGGAAATCATGAGAGAGAGGAGTTTGGCATGGGGCTAGAGGATGAAGAGGAATGAAGAGGCTGGGGTGGTTCTATGTAGAGGGAGAGATTTTGGGAAAGACTTTATTTAGGTGCATTGAAGTACTATGGCTAAAGAACTGAAATTGCTTCTGGATATTTTATACAAAAAATTACTAGAGAATTAAAAGTCTTCAATATGTTCATATTATGTTTTGTTTTAAAATAATTTTATTGATTCAAACTTACGATAAATCGATAGATCAAATATATAAATTACTAAAAATCATAAAGAATAAAATAATATCTAAATTAATAATATAATAAATCGGTATAAAACCTATAAATTCGATAATATAATGACTAAAATATCTACCGATTTATTTGATACAATCATAATTTAATATTTTCACCTATCACTCTACAACAAATAAAATATTTAACAAGATGCATTTAAGATAGCTGCTATAATGTTTAATAAATAACCAAAGGTAATAAATGGGATGAGCACTATGAAATAAATACTTAAATCTTTACAAAATAATCACTTTATTTATATTAGACCGAAAAAAAAAGAAGGTAGAATAGTGATTTCAAACTAAAATCAACCCTTCTTACTTAAGAAGATGATTAGTTAGAGAAGAAAAAACAGAAATGAAGAAAGTATGAGACTATGATTTGATGCGTACAAGTATACAAAAAGTTTATTTTTTCAAATATATTTTTAAAAAGTACTTATATGTAATATTTGTTTCTAATTATTTCCTATATTTTCATTATTCTTTTATTAGAAATAATTATAAACAAAAACAAGGGAATCTAAATTATAAAGCATTTACTTTATCTTCTATATGTTGTCTTTTGTTGTTTCAATTAACATTTTTCACCTCTAAGTCATAATGGAACTCTTTGACTAAGATATACAAATCACTCATTCCTTTGTTCTAGATATAGGAACTTTGACTTTCTTGTTTTCTAGGATAAAACAGAATTTAAAGAAAACAAACAAAATTTATAGAAACAAATTCAAGAGAGAACTTTTATTTAGGAAAAAGAATAACAATAAAACTAAAAAGATTTCAAGAGTTTAGGCTGGCATAAGTAGATAAATTTGTGAGGAAAAGAACATAATGAGTTTGGGTTCAATATGACCCATTTATAATAAAAACATATATTCATCTTAAGCAACTTTTGAAACTTTTGTTCAAAATAATAGCCCCCTTTAACCACGTAAATTAAAAGATACTTTTAGATTTTTTATTTTTAAAATTTAATTTAGAAGTCAGATAAACTATTGGCTTACTTTTTAAACTAAAGCATTTAATACAAATTGAAGCTTTAGTTCTAAATACAAACTACTATGACCATGGGTTTATTGTAAAAATCGCACCATGATTTCTAACTACTATTTTAGTTCAAAACGGTTCCACAGCTTAAAACCACGGCTTCTAATTTGTATTAAAAAATTTAAAAATTGAACATTTCTCCTACATGATATAAGAGAGCTATATTGAAAATAGTTTCAAAAGTGGCATAAAATCAATATTTTTTTTAATAATAAAGTCATTTTGGCCCCAAACTCAAAACATAATACTTACGATTGTAGTAAATTAAGTTTCAATATACGCCAAAAAAAGATTCCTGAGTATTGACAAAAAATGTTCAATGCAATTTCATCAATTAGAGATTAAAAACTGCTCATCGTCAAAGAACATTCAAATGCCATTCGTCAGCTGGTTTCCCGGGCTCTATCATAGACTGAGTTAAGAAGTTTTTGATCCAAAATTAATCACCTGCGTATGACATCAAGAAATGAGAAATAAGGACACCTCCTTCAGAGAATTAACAATTTGGGTAGTGTAAATTCAAATCATGTAGCCACATCAAACAAAGTTCAATACGATAACCCATTAACATTTTGCCGAAGTTAAAAACCATGCATACTGCTCCAGGGTACAGTAGAGAGAGAGAAGCAAGGGAGAGGAGAGACATACACAATTACACGGTGCTAAAGAATGAAAATCTGAAATAAATCTATATTTCCACTGAGATACAGGATAGCATACTGTTGCTGGATCTCTTGAATTATAAATACAAGTATTAACTCAAATTTGGGCTATTCTTTCAAACCAAAATGATCTACATATTCAAGCTTAAATTATTCTTTCATCTTAGCACTCTAGTTCACATCAGTTCTTCTGATATACTTGTTCAATTTTCCTGATTTTACCAATGAGTTTCATATGACAATACAGTATTCACATCAGTAAGCAAGACTCATTGCTTTCAGTAAAAAATAATATAATCACATATGGAAATTCTTAGCACATGCCATAATGAGAAAGCTAGAACTTTTTAGATAATACATTCACAAGATCAAATTTTATAGGTGACAGCAACATGAAGACTCTTGTTATTTGGCAGTCCTTTAATATAGTACTTTTACTTATAAAAATAAAAATAAAACATAGAAGACTCTGATATCATCTCTAAGGTTCTTTGAGGCCTATATTAGATGTCCTTCGCGCACTCTTGTCAGATACTCTATGTGTCTCCAGGTGTCAAAAGAAATTGTCAAAGCTTGCGTGATATAATGTACATTATATTTTTCACCTCTCACAGCCTATCTATCAAAAAAGATAAATAATGTACAGTATATTCAAAAGATCACCATTTTGAAATATTCATGTGAATGGATAATAACTGCATCCTCTAAACTTCAAGAAAAGTGAGCATATGACATGCATATAAAGAAGGTTCACGTGACCACTGAAACTATGCTTCTTAAGTTAACATAGGCATATGATCCTTACTATTAAGATCTCAAATTGGTGCTACTATAACTGATTCTGTAATACTGCATCCTAATTAGGCAGTTGATATCACTAAAAGCAGTTAGAAGCAATGACTTAAGGTTGTCTCTGATCCTTCATGAAGTGCATTTCACCTTGAAATGTTTGTCTAGGTAAATGTGAAACTTGTTTCTAGAACTAACTTTCATAACTCCAAACTAAATACTCTTACTTACATTCCCAGCATTACAAAAGATCAACTGCCAGACAAGTTACAATTAGTAGAACAGAAAAGGAAAATTAATGAACTAACAAGTTGGAGACCAGTCAACAAGGCATTCAAACATTGCTAGACTTAGCTGATATGAACCTAAACAAGCAAACCAAATTAGGCAACTCTGTCCAGAATATAAAAATGAACCAACCTCTGCCACCTGAAGTCTCGCAGGAAACTACTATGGACCAGTTCGAGCACAATCTGAAAAATAAATATAGTGGTTATTAGAATATAAAAACATAAGCATGTTTGAAACAAGAAAATAAGACCATAGGTTCATAAGGTTACTATATCTACACAAATTGGGACAACCTTACAGGCACGTTTTCGGCCTTGGGCTTGAAAGGGTTCTAACACTACCAGCATCCAGAAGACCACCAAATACTCCCTTTCCCAAGTTAACATAAGACCAAGAAATGGATTAATTAAAATATCTTGCTGTTTTTATTTTTACCTATATTTATTTTGTTAAAGTTTCTTCACATATTTCTTTCGATGACTATTTCACTTGCTATCTACATAGAGGGAAGGTCTAGATGCTAGTGTTACATTTACTTCATTCCCTTTAGGTTCGTTTAAACTGAGTATTTGAGAAGGGAAATATTTAAAGAAGCTGAGTGGCGAAAGGAGCTTTCACCCATGGAAAATATAAAAGAAAATCAAACACAATCAAAATTCCTCGTACTTTATATATATTTTTAAAATTCTTGGGGTCCTTATATAAGAGAGAATCAAATAAAATGAGTTTGAATAAACATATAATTAATCACTAAGTTTAAACCACTTTTTATTTTCCTTCAATTTTTTCTTCGTCTTAATTTTTCTCTCTACTGGCCATTATTTCTTTCCCGCACTTTCTAAACAAACTGAGCATTAAGACGAGGCTTTGAGCTTGCCCACCAATTCAGAAGAACGAACACCTTGGACAATGAATACCTTCCAGAAAAATTTTATAGAACATCTAAGTCATGTCAAATATTTATATGCAATGATTCACAAAAGAATGCACCTTTAAAGAAATCATGCACTTCTGAAATCATGTACTTCTGAAATAATGTTTACAACAAAAATTCATTATAACACCCGCTTGTACGCAATTCTAACAAATCCATGAACCCATAACTTAAAATAACAGTGCTTTTTATCAATTTCATATATCAGCGTTTCCTCACTGTCAGGTTGGCCTACCAATTAATAAATTATATTCGGTAAGAACTGAATTTCATGTAAGTTTTAACCGAAAATAGAAGCTTATGCTACTACATATTTTACCTGGTCACTCCTGCTGCCATTCGCAAGCCCATAAAGAGAGTCAAGCCCAGCCAAACTCCGGGAAGACCAAGTAGAGAAGGAACATAAAGCAAAAAGGCAGAAGATATTGCCCCAACCACCATCTATCAATTATTATGAATGTTAAAAGAAGCCATATCTGTGAACTTTGACATCCTGGTTAACAAATCCAGAAATGTTCCAACTTTGACAGAGAGGAGCTTACCATAGAGCGAGCAGCATATGGGAAGTCTGATGCACCAAAATGGAGGCCATCAAAAATAAAAGCTAAAGAATTTATAGGTTGACTGGCACAGACAAACTGTAACAAATTCAGAAAGGAGTAAGAACTCGAGATTCAGTAGAAGCTAAAATTTGAAGAAAGCAAAACCAACGTGCATACATACCAGTACCCCAGTCTTAACACCCTACACTTCAATGTCTTGAGAATATGGTGGCTAAGGTACCATAAAATGCACTCAAAAGCCACAGCCAAGGAAAATACCAGTGAATAATCCTGTCTGAAAACATATGCAAAACAGAATCAGAAAACATATTCTAACGAGACATAATTAATTAATTTAGCTTTGATAGTTGGGATACTCTACCCTACCTCAGGGGTGGCAGAAACTCAAGATAACGGAGAGACCTAGAAGAGTGACTTACCTTTAGTACAAAGTAGGTAATTTCTTTCACAGCCTTGTAGTCACCTTTTGATAAAGAACTTGCAATCATGGCCTAAAAGTAAATAAGATGCCAAAACAAAAGTGTGTAAAAACTGGCATAGCTAGAGAGTATAAGCAGTAACCAAGCAAAAAAAAACTATGCTTTCAGCTTTTTCGGAAGCTTTAGTTTATGGGCCAAGTGCACAACAAAGTAGTCAATAAAAAAATAAATATAATAAAAATCTTCATAAGATTTATCCAAACATAGAAACCATGGATAAAGGAATGACCATTCCCACTCCCATGAAGCATGAGGCTCATATTGAGGCTAGAAGGGCTGGGCACCTATTGTGGAACAAGACAAGATATTTAGGTATAGGGTATTTTTTGTACTTGGTCATATCCGTATTATTATAAATAATTCTCTCTATATGTAACCCTATTTAGTGATAGTGAAAAGTTCAAGCCATCGTTCTCGTGAATGTAGGCACACTACCAAACCATGTAAAATCTGTGTATTCTTGTTTTTCTTCTCCAATTGTTATCATCATTGTTGCACAATCCTCAACAACACCCCCTCAAGGAATTCCACTTATATTTCTTGATGTACGGTGGAATATAGTCTTACTTTGATCAAGGTTTGTACTTCATGAGAAGGGTCTTTCATCCTTCTCGTCAACTTTACTACTGTTAAACGACCAACTCTCCCTAAAAGCTTAAGTTCGTAGGATTTGGGTTTAATATGACTATCATGTCTTTAATACCCTCCCTCACGTGCAACACCATACCCGCACGTGGAGAGTCAAACAAACCAAATAGAGTCCTCCATGGACTTTCAAATCAATAAATGGGGAATAAATTGTAGAAAGGTGGTTCGAACCCAGGACCTCCTATTAAACTAGACTCTGATACCATGTTAAACGACCAACTCTCCTAAAAGCTCAAGCTTGTAGGATTTGGGTTTCGTTTGAATATCATGCCTTTAACAAGTGTTGAGAATCATAGGATATTCTTGGAATATTCTCTGATTCATTCCCTACCTTTCTTATACAATATTTGTCCTTCCTTTTTGTACTTGATTTATTTCCTTTTTTATATCTTCTTGATGTATATAAGTAGGTAGGACATGTACTGTTTAATTCATTCAATCAATAAGAAAAACATCATTTTCTAATATTTCTTCACATGGTATCAGAGCCATGGAAGGTTTAGGTTAGGTTTCAATAATTTCAATTCGACAACCCATCTAATAATGATTCTTCGCCACCATCTGATCACGTAAAACATCGAGTTCTTTGTCGCCATTAGACCACATCATCACCAACGTTCTTTTCCGGCGACGACCCCTGCCGATGAGATATCCCCACTAGTTGACTCGTCGACAACCGATCTATCCACCAGAGGCAAGAAATCCGGCAACCGAGCTCCCACGCGCCGTCAAGGACATGTCTTTCTCCGGCAGGTGTCCCTCACGCGTCGGCTCGTGGGTGGCATGTTGGGACGCATGAGTGACCCTCCAACCACCGGATTCTCCCACCTGGCTCGTCTCCTGCCGACAGAGCTTCGTAGCTCCCTAGATCTTCAATCCGAAGCCTCCATCTTCATGTTTTGCCCATTTTTGCCTCCGACGGTACTTTTCTCTTGACTTTTCTGATCTGTCTTGACTTTTTCCAACCGCCCAACACCCTCCACAGGCTTCTCTGACCTTCAACATTTGTAGTTTTCCGGTTGATTTTGTTGATTTTCTTACTATGGCTGACAAAGCTCCAAACTTTTCTTTGTTTCTATCTGGAACCCCCATGATAACTGTCCATCGACTCAAGGGAAGTGATAACCATCGTGCCCGGGCCACCCCGCATTATGGTATACTGGAAATGGTGTTGAAGACAATCTGACACTTTACTCTGTAATATTCTCCAGCAATCCATAGAGCCCAACACACTCGACAACCTTAGGGATTATCGCACTATCTCCAAATTCTATTTTGATCCAAGCAAAGAATTATATACCAATGATGTTCAATGCCGATCGTGGCATCTCCTCCATGATACCGAGCAAATTTCATGGAATTTTCTTCCTATGTCAAATGTCCGCATTTGAAAATGAGCCTGGCATCCGCTATGCCCAAAGTCACCGGACATTCCAAGGCCTACTTCGCCCACATGGATCAAATCCTTATAATCCTTACTCTTATTAAACTTGGCATGTAGTTTGACAATATCCAGAACAAACTACGGCTCCCCATCCCGAATCTTTAATGACATTTCTTAATTCATTACTGCGCGATTCATCCATCACACTGTCTCGACACTCCGAGGCTTCCCAAACACCTCGTTGATGCTTCGTATTTCCATCTAACCCTCACGATGATTCCCGAGTATCTGGATGGCCACCACGCGCAGGCCAACGACTCCATGCTATTCCCATCAGAATCAACCGAGTCACCTTCGAGACCGTTTGTTACCGCCATGTCGCCCACCCTCGCACCGCCTTCATGTAGCCCAATCTTCTAAACCACTTCCACCTCCACCGAGGATCGCCCGCTCCATCTCGTGGAGTGACTCTACGCCAGACATGAGAGTTACACGAGAAACATAATCATTCCATTGTTTCATTACTAAACCGTTAATGCCTCTACCTATCTTACACACTCTCTTGGCCCATAGATTCTGGATTCCGGTGTATTTGATCGTATGTCTGGTAATAAGGATCTCTCCCCTTCCCTTACTATCACTTCACTCTTGCCTATGATTACTTTGGCTAATGGGCCTCAAACCATGGCCAAAGGCATCAGGTCCGCATGTTCAATTCCCATCTTTCCTCTACTTCAATTCTATGTCCCCGATTCCATTTAATCTTATCTCTATCACAAATTAATTCATGACCTTAATTGTTCGACATCTTTTCTCACTTTACGCCACTGCGACCGAAAGAGGCGAGGATGACGTAAGATAGACATGAGTCTCAAGGTCTTTATCATCTCAGTTCGACCCCATCTTTCACCATCTACACTTCAACGGATGAACCTCTTCTCGTCCATCGTTGTCTCGGTCATTCAAACATTTCCAAGCTCCAAAGATGGCTGCCTAGCCTTACTCACTGTAGCCACAGCCATACAATCCCGAAACATACTCGTGTTTCGTTCCCTAAGCGCTTAGAGTCCTGGACCAAGTTTCCTTTTGAGCTCGTCCACACTGATGTTTGGGGTCCCTCCCGAACTACGTCTACTTTAGGTTTCCGGCATTTTGTTACATTTATTGATGATTTTTCCCATTGTCCTTGGCTATTTTTAATGAAGAGTCGAAGTGAGCTATTTTCAGTATTCCAAAAATTCTTTGCTGAGATTCGCAATCAATTTCATACTTCTATTCGCATCTTGCGTTGATACGCCTCTGGAATACCTCTCCGCCCTTCTCCGACTTTATCCTCCCATGAGATTCTTCACCTGGCCTTCTCAGGCTTACACTTCACAACAAAACGGGATACGAGCACAAGAATGGTCACTTAGTTGAGACAACGCACTCATCCTCCACCACGCTGCTCAACGCTTTTGGGGTACGTTTATCTTAATCCTATCATATTTGATTAATCGCATGCCCTCTTCTGTCCTAGGTGATCAAGTTTCTCATTCTCTTCTCTTTCCTAATCAACCCCTTTTGTCTCCCTCCACATGTTTTCGGATGCAGTTGTTTTGTCCACATACTTACTCCTAGCCAAGATAAACCTTCTGCTAAGGCCGCGAGGTGCATCTTCCTTGGTTATTCCCGCCTTCAAAACAGTTACCATGGCTATTCTCCTGATACATACGATACTCTGCTCGCCAACGTCACCTTGAACATTCTTCATCTCCTCTACCCCACCGCCCAATCCCGAGGTCCATCTCTACCTCTCATCTTCCCATTCGACCCATCATCCGAGTCCCCGCCTACTCCACCGTCCGTACAGGGTTTATACTCGTCCACGCACCGACACCGGCCTCATCTCCCATGGCGCCTCCTCCACGACGCCCAATCTTACCGTCTCCCACGATCCTCCCATCGCTATCTCGGAAGGCACCTTCCCCGTGAATCTCATCCCATTTATAATTTCCCGTCTTATCATCGCTATCTTAAACTCTCATATTCTCGTTTTTATTTCAACCTTGTCTTCTGTTTCTCTTCCTCACACTGTGCATGAGGCCCTCTCTCATTCGGGCTGAAAACAGGCAATGGTTGAAGAAATTGTTGCTTTGCATTCTACTGGAACATGGGACCTAGTCCCCTTACCTGCTAGCAAGTCCCCTGTTGGTTGCCATTGGGTTTATATTGTTAAGATTGGACTGATCGCAGGCTGGATCGTCTTATTACCGCTTGCTGCCAAGGGGTATACTAAGATATAATATTTCGATTACTACACAAAATATCTATTTACGATATATTGGTACTTGGATATTACGAATATATCGTAGATATATCGGTGGATATTTTACATGAATATCGATATATCGAATTAAATCATAGATTCAATCCATAACCGCTGATCAAGTCAGATTTCAATCCGTCATTTAAATATATCTAATATATCCTGATATATCATCGATATATCCCGATATATCCGATATTTTACCAAAAATTAAACTAACGCGGCGCAGGTGCCACGCACTGATATTTCCACAATATATCGGCCATCCAAAACCGATATCGGCGATATATCGTCATTGCCGATATATCGTTTAACACGATATCGAGATATATTCTGAGATATATCGACGATATATCGGATATTTTCGGGTCCCCTCGCTGACATTATGACACTTTTCTCTCTAAGATGGTTTCCGTCAGTTTTCTTATCTATATCGCTATGAGCTCTGCCCTCAGATATTGGACATCAAGAATGTCCTTCTTCATGGCCACCTCGCTGAGGAGGTATATATGGAGCAACCGTCTGGATTTATTGCTTGAGGGGAGTCTGGTTTAATATGCAGGCTACGTCGTTTCTTATATGGCCTAAAGTAGTCCCCGAGCTTGGTTTGGCCGCTTTAACTCTATGGTACAAAAGTTCGGTATGACTCGGAGTATCATCATACATCATCATGACAAAGGTATCTATTCTGATTGCTTATGGACTATATTATTATAATAGGATTGCATGGTATTCCTAAATCTTAAATAAAGATTTTCATTATTTTATTGAAGACGGAAATCCCAAGATTTCTTGGGATCGAGATAGCCTGGCCCCACCTCTGGTGTGGTTATGTCTCAAAGAAAGTATGTCTTTGATATATTGAAGGAAACTGGTATGCTAAACTGTAAACCTGTAGGCACTCCTATGGATCCGAATGTCAAGCTTGAACCTGGACAAGGGGAGCCTCTACAAGATCAAGGGAGATATCGACGACTAGTAGGAAGACTAAACTACCTCACCATCACCCGATCAAACATTTCTTTTCCTGTGAGTGTAGTTAGTCAGTTCCTGAAGTTACCAAGTGATAGCCATTGGATGTTGTGATCCGTATTCTCCGTTATATCAAAGGAACTTCGGGGTCCATAAAGGAAATATGTCACACCTGCATTGTTGATATTGTGATGCGACAAGTGTGCCTACCTGCATTAAATGCTTCCACTTCGTGATATCAGGTATTTACTGGAGGCAAACTTTAACATCCTAAAAAGCAAGAAACAAGATGTAAAGGGCCAGGTCTAGTGTTGAAGCTTAAGCACGAGGCCATGACTTTGGCAACTTGTGAACTTATATGACCAAACAGTTTTCTTCAAGAGCTAAGATTTGTAACATGGCCAAATGATCGCTTGTGTGATAAATCAAGCTTACTCTACACATTGCTTCAACCTACCTTTTCATGAGAATATAAATATATTGAAGACTTACTATTTCAGAAGATTGCTCAGAGATGGTTTACTACTGCTACACTCAGGCCAACTAATAGATATTTTCACTAAGTCTCTCCGAGGTCCAAGGATTCAATTCATTTGTAACAAGCTTAGTGCATATAACCTATATGCTCCAGCTTTAAGGGGAGTGTTGAGAATCATAGGACATTCTTGGAATATCCTCTGATTTATTCCTTACCTTTCTTGTACAATATTTGTCCTTCCTTTTTGTACTTGATTTGTTTCCTTTTTATGTCTACTACTTGATTTGCATATAAGTGAGGTGGACTTGTAATTGTTGAATCTATCCAATCAATACAGTGCCGCCATTTTCTTTATATTTCTTCACAACTACTATACATATACATATTTGTTTCTGATAAAGTAAATGTCAAATATCTACAAATTAAATGATATAGAGGCACAATGAAATGATTTAGAGAACAAATTCCATATGTTGTGTACAGGAGTGAATTTTTTGTTTACTCCGAGCAGATGCAGCGAATGCATCTGTGAGGAGTGTTGTTAACCATACTTGCAAGCATATTTAGAGCAGCCATTGCTATTTGACCTTGACGAGCCGCTACTGATGTTGCCAAGGTCATAGTAGCAAGGAGAGTGTTATTCTCCTCGAGAAGAAAGCCACCTGAAGAAGCCCTGAATTTTTAAAAGGCAATACAAAATGTATGTACATACATACATATTAGTTAACAGAAATATAAGATCCCTTTTTTCTATAGGTACAAATTGAAGCGTTTAAAAGCAGAGTGCAAAGCAAGTATATAGAATAAATAGAAGGGTACTAAAGACAAATAGAATGTTTTGTAAATCCTACCAGGGAAGTCACAATGTCAAGAATGGTGAAAAAATTACAACTAGGGACCAGGCTACTCCAGAAGCACAAGGTAACAAAAATAAGTTCTCTAAACAAACCCATGCGCCCCACTCTGTGAAAATAACTTCTGTTGACCAGATCACAAAAGGAGTTTGGGTACTCTTACTGATAATTTTATGCAACAAAAATATTGAGGCAACCAATCCATCCAAACCTCAAATAAGTTTCATAAGATTGCATATTAACAAGTTATTCACAGATTTTAACACAGTACGTGTTAGAGTGCATGCTTATGACCTAAATATTATAAGTTAATTGAAAAATGGCAGTTCAACATGGTATTAAAATCTTGGCTAGCTTTCGAAAAACTAAGGAAAACAAAGCACACAAAAGCATCGAAAAGGAATTTTAATTGAAGGAATAGTTCATTAGTCTCACATCAAGTGTTTGATATATATAGCTTAATAGTTTTTGTCATTCAAAATAAGAGTAGGTTTCTCCTGAACACTTATTTTACATCTTGCAAGGTGGGAACTATAGCTAATCTAGGGGAACCAAAGCACAAAAAGGGGAATGTGACACATTAGAAGACTGGTACACAGAGGGAACCACGGCACATAAGGAAGCCTTACTATGGAGCAAAGATTTGGTTCCAAATAAGTTCCTTAAAACGTTTACTATACATGGAAAAATGATTGATTTGGTTGAAGTTGATTCAAGGTGAAGTTTGTTAGAAAGTGTCTCAAATTCCTAATTGTTGTATGTTTCCTTTTGTAAAGAATATCGTGTAAAATATTTTCTATATTGACATGTGAATGTAATATTAGAGTTTCTTATAGAAAGAAAGTTCTTTTGACCGGTAAAGCACATATTGACAAAAAAAAAAAAAGAGCAAAGAAGCTCCTAAAGAGTACACTAGAGGTATACAAAAGGAACCTAACAAAACTCCTCTATCTCACCTAGACCCCAACCACGCCAAAAATCCACCAAAATCAGTGTTATCAACATCACAAATTCTGCTCATGACCACAAGGTACATAAAGTAACTTTCTATTCTATGAGCAAAGGGGGCTACGTCCTCAAAAGCCGCACTATTTCTTACTAACCATACGGTCCAAAATAAGCAAAGAGGTGCTGCCATCCAAATTCTCTTGTGTTTTCTGCCAACATTAGCGCTTTACCAAGCAAGGAGGGTGTTAGATATTGTACAATCTTTTCCTTTTATTTTATTACTGGATTGTGGGTCCCATGAGTATAGAGAGCATGTCCAACATGCAATGCAGTAGCCTCTAATTTTTTCTTCAATACAATAAAATTAGGACTTCTCCATTTCTCTCTTCACATGGCACGAGTTAGAGGAAAACCCACTTTTTGCACCGTGCTTCTTCCTATCACTTTATTCTTCTTCCTAACCTCTTCGTCACACACCACCCTCATCGCCAGGATTTTCGTCATTTTTCAAACTGAACTCGATTCGAGGCGACGAAAATAATCTACATCGCCGAGGAAACCTCACGAAAATGAACTATCCACGCACACGACATCACATCGGCGGTTCATATCGACGACCGCTACGTGGGGTTTCGCCCACTTTCCGGTGATGAGATTCCATCTCCAAGCTCGTCCGGCACCGTCTTGCTGATCAATCCTCCGTGGTCCTCTCTCGAACTTTTATCCACCTTTACCACCGCCCGCGCACCTCCATCGCGCTCTTCCACTCCATTGGGTCACTTCATCTCAAGTTCCACAGCCGTTATTCGCCCTCCTATTAGGGCTCTCTTCAATCCAAACCATGCTCGAGGAGATTGTTTCAAGCCATATAGAGAACAACGTAACCTACCCGATTATTCAAACGCTTTGGGAACGAGACACGAATATGTTTCCCAAGCTGACAGGACTCACACGCAAGTGACGACAAAGTGGAAAAACGAGTGACCATCTTCTGGAACTTAGAAAGACTAGGGTGGCCCAGACGATTGTGGATGAGGAGAGGAGCATCAGTGGAAACGCAAACTGCAGGAAATGATTTCGAGGTGAGGTGATAAAGGCCTTGAGACTCACGTCCGATGCCAATCATCTTCCCCGTACTCCGGTCCTGCAAGGTCACAAATTTATCAGAAAAAATAATGGAGCAAGAGTACGAAAGGATTTTGGCTGATGGAAATAAGATTAAAGGGACACTCGTGAGTATAAAGGATGTATGAGAGGTAAAGGGAGATGATGTGCCAAACCAATACCTTTAGCCATAGTTTGAGAACCATTAGCTAAGGTAACAGTAGGTAAAGTAGAGGTAGTAGTAAGAGAAGAGAAAAGATCTTTATTACCAGATATGTGATCAGAAGCACCTTGTCAACATTAGGTATAGCATCCTCCGGTGTAATAAGATGATCCTCAACCTTGTCCTAAGGAACCGTAGTTCCGCGTAATACCAGAAAGATACCTCACTACCAATCAATTTTTCCGATGATAGTAGGAGATCTAGAGATAACATATGTAAAAATAGGATTTTTAGTCGCCATATCAACTTAACTAGAGATTGAATCACGTTGAAAATTTCAGTATTTTGTCACTTTCATTGATAACTATTCTCGATGTACTTGGTTATTTTTAATGAAAAATCGAGCTAAGATGTATTCTATTTTCCGTAAATTTTAATAAAGTAAAATTCTCAATCTAGCTCAATATTTCTATTCGTGTGTTAATGTGAAAGACAATGCCAGGGAATATTTTTCTGCACACTTTATTTCATTTATGTCCCAACATGGGATCCTTCATCAGTCTTCTTGTGCTCATACTCCTCAACAAATGGGGTAGTTGAACGTAAGAATCGTCATCTTATTGAGACAGCTCGAACTCTCCTCCATTATCATGTTCCTTTTCGCTGGGGGACGTTGTTCTTACAAATTTGTTATTTGATTAATCAGATGCCCTCATCTCGTGTTATGATTAGATTCTCATTCACTTTTCCCGATCAACCACTTTATTTCCTTCCTCCTCGCGTCTTTGGTTGTACTTGCTTTGTTCATATTCTCTCCAGGACAAGACAAGTTTTCCGCCAAAGCCACAAAATGCACTTCGGGGCTACTCGATTCGTATGGGTTATCGTTGTTATCTCGACTCATTGATACTTCCGCTAATGTCACCTCTTGAGGACTCACCTTCTCCTCCGTCTCTTCCCTGCTACTAAAGTCTTGACCCTTCCCGTCATCTCCCCGCCTATATTTGATGATGAACCTGCACCTTCTCGACCACTTCAAGTTTATCATCGCCATCACCGTTCCGTTATTTCTCTCCCTTCTGCTGAGGCCCTTGCTAACTCACTTCCTATCCCTTCAGTTTATCCTACCCGCTTCCTCGCCTTGCCGATAACTTACCCACGCTTCTCGGAAAGGTAATCGATCTACTAGCAATCCTATCCTATTTACAATTTGAAGTTACCATCGACATTTCACCACTCTACATTTGTTTCTACTATATCCTATGTTTCTTCTAAGAACACCAATGAGGCTCTTCCATCCGGCCGCGACTGTGAAATGGTGATGAAATGGTCGCTTCAAGACCGCACTTGCACTCGGGATCTTATTGTTTTGTCATTTGGTAAGTTTCCAAATTTATCACAGCGGTTTACACACTAAGGTTAACCTGGATGGTCGTTGATCGTTTTAAGGCCCGCTTTGGTCAAGTAAAGGATATACTCGTGTTTATGGTTCTCGATTATGGTGACACATTCCCACAAGCAAGACGCTCGTCCATCTCCTTCTCCATGGTCGCTATGTTCTTAATACTTTATCACGATATTAAAAATGTCTTCCTTCATGGTGATCTTGCCGAGGAAGTTTATATAGAGCAACCACCTGGTTTTGTTGCTCAGGGGGAGTATAGTTTAGTGTGCAGGTTACGCAGTTCTCTATATGGCTTGAAACAATCTCCTTGAGCATGGTTTGGCCGTCTTAGTTCTGTTGTTCAAGAATTTGGCATGCTTTGTAGTACAGCAGACCATTCAGTTTTTTATCATCATAACTCTTCGGGGCAATGTATTTATCTAGTTGTTTATGTGGACGACATTGTCATTACAGGCAGTGACCAAGATGGTATTCAAAAACTAAAGCAACACCTTTTCACCCACTTTCAGACTACAGACATGGGGAAACTCAAGTACTTTTTGGGAATTGAGATGGCTCAATCCAGTTCTGGTGTAATCCTTTCCCAACAAAAGTATGCTTTAAACATCTTGGAAGAAATTGGTATGTTAGGATCAGAAACCAAGAGACACTCCTGGCGATCCTAACGCCAAAGCTTCAGATTTCAGACAGGGGAGTCTTGAGATCCTGCGAGATATCGACAATCAGAGGTGAAACTTAACTACCTCACCATTACTCGGCCAGACATTTCTTTTCCTGTGAATGTTGTTAGTCAATTCCTATAGTCACCATGTGATAGCCATTGGAATGTTGTAATCCGCATTCTTCGATATATCAAAAGTACACCAGGCCAAGGTGTGTTGTACGAGAATAGAGGTCATACCCAGTCATAATACCGTAGATGCAGATCAATGGCTCACCCACGTATAAATGTTCCACTGTGTAATCGTGGTTTCTACATCAGGTAACCTATCATCCCGGAAGAGTAATAAACAACATGTAAGGTCGATATAGCTACTGGCCGAGATCGAAGCCATACCCGCAACATGAACTCATATATCAGATAATCTTCCGTGAGTCGAGTTGAAAGGATGCAACGTATGAAGTTCATCTATGATAACCAAGTCGCTTTCAGATATCGCTCCAATCCGGGGCCTACTTAGAAAGCGACCAAACACATCAGTTTCGACTATCACTCATTGTAGAGAAGATCGTGATCGATGTGTGACTACTAGTTTTGTCAATTCAAAATGATCAACTAGCGTACATCTTTACTAAATCTCAGCGTCCTGTAATTAAATACATTTGTAATGTTCGACGATAGCGACATATATGCTCCAACTTGAGGGGAAGTGTTAGATATTGTACAGTCTTTTCCTTTTATTTTCTTACTGTATTGTGGGTCCCATGAGCATGTATATATATATATATATATATAAGTCCACTATGTAATGTAGTAGTCAGTTTTTTCGTGAATATAATAAAATTAGGGATTTTCCCTTTCTCTCTTCTCACGAGGGCTCATGACCGTTCGTGGTAAGACTCCAACTGAGCCAACAATGGCTAGAAAAAGCCCTACAGCATCTTAGCTCTCAAGCAATGGATGAGTAAATGGTCTATTGATTCTCTTCCTCTTCGCAAAGAAAACACTTATTTGCAAGAGTTATCCTCTTCACTTGCTCGGTCAAGAGGAGCCCATTCTCGTGACGCTCCCAGTAAAAACCCATCTCGGGAACAGATTCCGCATGGAGCGAAGGAAAAGCGATTTAGGGGACAATGTACCACTTTCTATACATGAGTCTAATAAAAATCTATGGAAAGGAAGTTATTTGTTAAGAACATCTTTATAAGTAAATATTCTGCCATGAGGGAAAAGGTTATGACATGGAGATGGAGATGTTAAGACAATATCGGGTTAATAGAGATGTGAGACTAGGGACATTCACGTATGATGGTGCTCCTAGCTCGTCAGAGATACAAGAAATAGGCAAACATTAAATATTTCACATAGTTGTGCTTCATTTCTATCCTCAATAATATTCTCTATAAGATAGTGGAATGATTTATCTCATCCGTAGATGCAAGCATGATCAGTCGAACCACATTAAAACCTCATATACCTTTGTGTGTGATTTCACTTTTTTTTTCATCAAGAAAAACTCAGGTGTGATTGACTTGATCTATGTGTTCTTGCCTTAAAATGTTTTCGTCCTACAAGCTTAACGTGTAGCTTTGTGTGACTTGATTTGTGTGTTCCTGCATTGACATGTTTGCATCCTATAAGCTTAAGCTTTAGAAAAGTTTGGTTGTTCACTTGCTTCCAAGTTTTAAAATCTGAATATGAAGTGCAAAACATAAGTAAAGGGAAAAATATGGAGGGGAGAAAAAGCAAAAATCTGAGAGCAACAGGGGCTCCAGAGAACCCAAAAAACTATACTTAATGGGCTACTCCATGGACAATTTGATAAAGTGGCACAAGGGCACAATGGATACAACCAATCAAATAATATATCATAGAAATCAGTAAAAATAAATAAATGCTAGTTAAGAAACCCTACTTGTGCCTCATTTTCTGTAAAGAATACAGCCACATGCAGAAATTAGATAAATCGAAACAAAACAGAATAACAGGAGAATACTCACCAGATTTGATGTAGTAACCAAATTGCAGTGTTCCCATCTTTGGAGGCAACAATACCACTTTTTTATTGAGGTACCAAATCATTAAAAAGGTAACAATGTATCTGAAACATAAAGCAACAACGTACCAGATCTAGCATGACTATCGTTAAACAAATCAAGCAAGAGAAAAGGAAGAAAGTTATGAAAACAACATACTGAGACACAACAGTGGAAATGGCTGCTCCAGCAACACCCAATTGGAATGACCGAGTATGGGAAACAAAAGGACAGCTGCAAAATTACCAACACCTGCATGTGGAACAATCATAAATCATTAGGAAGACTAGTACCAAAAATGAAAAGGTAACCAACACTTACAGTTAATTGTTTCAAAAGAGACAAGAAAGCAAATGACCAAAATCATAAGACACAAGGTCATATAGATCCTGGAACAAAATAGAAGAGGCCAGTACAAACCAGCCATAAGTCCCCACAATAAACCATATAGCAACAGAAATCTCCTCTCTAAAGACTTTTTGGAAAACTACCCTGGCCCACAAACACAGAACACCCAAACTCAACATGGCCTCCAACACCAAAACAATAGATTATTTTTATATAGAGCAGCATCCAATATATAGGTTTAATAAATTATCCAATCACAAGACCAGATGACATGGAATTTAATGGACTGATATGCCAAGTTCATTTGATATTGGAGAGAACAACTTGTTTTCCTTCAAAAATACCCATCATGCATATGTTCTTGCACCTAAGACCAAGCACCATAACATCAAGGATAAATTTCACCACTAAACTAAAAAGAAATTGACAAGAAAAAAGAGAGAAAAAATATTGCTTACCAACCACTTCTATAACCCTAATGCTATCGTACAGATATAGTTAAGGCATAAGTGATGTTTCTCTAACACATAAACCCATTCCACCCTTAGATCGATAGATTGGATCCTTGCACCAATTAAAATTAAGGTGTTCGACTCTCGCTCAGGGTACAACCTCCCTTTCAAACCCTAATATTTTCCTGCCAAACCCACAATTTCAGCCCCCCTTAAACCCCACCTAAAATAGACTGCTTCACAGCCTACTACGTGCCCCATGTGCTTATAGCCTACTTGCGCACATGCTTCCTTCTAGAAATAGGTTAACTCTAATAGTAGGCTATCAATACCCCTCGAATTCAAAAGAGACACCTTGTCCCTCAAGGTGAAGGGAGGGAAATTGGATTCCCTAATTTTATAGTGTGTGTCCTGGCAGCCTCCTAGGTGTGCAACCTTCCACTTAATCAAGACTTCCACATCATGAGGACAGAGGGCCAAAGACTCGATAACTCCACCATCTCCGCATTTCTCCAACTAATAGTTCTAAGTTTGTAGATAAGGTGGTAAATCCACATATGAGGAAATTTCAATTGCAGAATAAGCTGAGATATGAAAGACAGGTGAATTTTGTGTAAGAGGGACTTGAGTTGAGCTTGTGCTACTTGTCTCTACACGTAGGATAGAAGGCTATAGGCCCAGAACTTCTTACTTGGTTCCTTCCTTGTAAGAGATACGTTTATAAGGGCAAAATTTAAATAAAACTATGTCCCCAATGCTAAAGGATAAGTCTGCAATGATGGTTACTGCTGGTAGATTTCATTCGATGTTGAGCACGAACTAGGTGTTCCTTCAAGAGAAGAAGCATGGAGTCACGGTCCTGTAGTAATCTGTCCACTGTGAGTCAGGTATAGGTTGATCCTCTTATATGCCCCGCCTACAAACGTAACTCAGTGCTGAGTAGTGGAGATTAGTGGCAGGAATGAAACAAAGTGTTGTACTTCATGATTTCCGCCTTAAGGTAGAGCCGCCTGCACGAGGCTTGAGCTAGCAAAACAACGTAGATAATGCTTGCAGCACACTAATAAATTTTAATCCGCTCATCGATTTGGGGATGATAGGCGATGCTCATCTTGAGAGTAGTCCCCTGACTCTTGAAGAGTGACTGCCAAAAAGTACTCATGAAAATTTTATCTCTATCGGAGACTATAGATTTAGGAAACCCATGTAGGCGAACTACTTCCCGAATGAAAAGGGAGGCGACAGAGTGTGCAGAAAAAGGATGGCAAAGGCCGAGGAAATGACCATACTTGCTGAGTCAATCAATGACTACTAGGATAGAATCAATACTCTGCATCGCGAGGCCTTCAATGAAACTATAGAAATGTTTTCATTTTTTCAGAATGGGAAGTGGTTGAGAAGACTCATGAGCGCTTAAAATTAGAGTATTTATTTTCTAACAGATACCACAAATAGTGCCTGTGTGTTGGAATGCCAACTTTCATGCCGAATTCAATAAAATCCAAAGATAAATGCAAGCAGAGTGTTTTCAAGACACCAAAATGACCGCCATGAGGCTAGAACAACAACCTCCCGCATAATCAAAGTAATGAATGGGAAGGACCAACCTATTTCAGATAATAAATGGTCATGGAGAAGAGAGTATCAGATGTGCTGTGGTCCCAAGTAAAGGCATCATAAATACGGACTCCAATTGTGGGTGTTGTTGTACTGTTAGCAAGTTAGTCAAGGCATTGTGATATAAAGAGAGTCACATTAGAAAGGATGAAAGATCTGTTAGTGGTCTGGGACAATGTATTGCAGCTTTGTTTTTCCGTGATAAGGACGATACTGAATATCAAAGTTAAAACCCAACAATTTTGTCATCCCTTTCAAGCAATCTGGGTTGATAAGTCGTTGTTCTAACAAATACTTTAAACTACGTTGGTCAATGCGTACAGTAAACCTACTCCCCAACAGATAATGAAGTCATTTTTGAACAACAAAGACTATGGTCATTAATTCTCTCTCATAAACTGATTTTTGGCATGCCCTAGTGGACAATCGATGACTGAAGAAGGCAATGGGCCGATGATCTTGAATAAGCACACTTCAAGCCCTGCTAGAGCTATCATTTCCAATAATGGTTTGGTGAACCAAAGGGCCAAAACAGGAAGAGAGGTCATGGCTTGTTTGAGTTTCAAAAAAGCTTCTTCTATGTCTATAGTCCAGTGGAAAGCATCCTTTTTTAACTGATTTGTGAGTGGCCTGGCAATATCTCCATAATTACGAACAACGCGGCAATAATTGCCAATTAAGCCAAGGAAGCCCCTGAGTTCTTTTATAGAGGATGGGGACGGCCAATTCTGCATAGCTGTGAGTTTGTTGCGATATGCTTCAACTCCCTGCCTAAATATGATATGCTCTAAGTATTCTAGCTCTGAGTCAGTCTTAAATTGGCATTTCTTCATATAAATAATTTGTGATTTCTCGAGGCAGCTTTAGCAATGTCGAAGATGACTAACATGTTCTTCCAAGGAGGTACTGTACACAAGCACATCATCAAAAAACACTAAAACAAATTTATGCAAATAATCATGAACAACCTAGTTCATCAAACTCTAAAATGTCGCTGGTGCATTGGAAAGGCCAGAGGGCATGACCAAGAATTCATACGTCCCTACCGCTCCGAAGTCATTTTGAATATCCTGCCATGCATGGAATTCGATGATAGCCTCAATCTAAGATTTAATTTAGAAAAGATTAATGCACCATGAAGTTGGATCGAATAGTCTCATCTTACTACCTGAATGGGGAATTACATGACTATAGCCTCTGATTTTAGAGATCCGTAGTCTATTTAAGAAACCGCCTATCCCCGTCCTTTTTCAATAGCGCATGTGACTCGAGAATCGCTCACAATTAGTCAGATGATTCCTACGCCTTAGCATGTCTTAAACCGTATGTTCAATCTCGATTTCAATGGTGTGGGTATCTATAAGGGCTTACATTTACCAAAGTCGTTCGTCGAGAACACAGCATGGTCATGAGTCTCGGCCTGGGGCAATGACTTAGGCCCTCAAAACCGTGCAAGATCAAGCAATAGGTCAATCGACTGCATTAGAGACACACTTCATTGCTATCGAGATGAAACAAGGCCGCATAATTCCAACAACCGGCTTCCCCATCCCCTCTTATAGCCTTCATCATTGCTTTAGAGATATTATATATGAGGCTTGGGTCACTTTGTAGGGTTACCATCGTGTCATCCAGTTGGAATAAGAGTTTTCCAATTTATCTGCATTCTTCCAAGTGTTTCCAACCACTACATACCAAGGATGACATTGGCACTTCCCAGCTTCAAAGGGAGGAAGTCTGCCACAATTTTGATATTTTGTATTTGGACCCCAACCCCTGTACAAAGGCCAACTCCTTTAAATGATAACCCGATGCCCATGAGAACCCCAAAACTGTGAGTTCCAACAAAGGGGGAGACCATGTCTACCTACCCCGCATAAATAAAATTACTGGCAGTCCAAAACAAACCCAAATAACCACAACTTCTTGGTTAGCAATGGTACCTCGGGCTTCATGGTTCCCAGAGGGAGATACCAACAACAAAATTTAAAGAGAGTTTTGCCTCTTCATTGGGAGATGGTTGATCCAATTCTAATTCCCCCTCTTCCAAGGTTCTATCATCTTCATTGTCTTCAACCAATAAGACTTGTAACTGTTTTGTTTTTGCAAAGATGGCCAATGAAAAACCTTTCATCACATCGATAACATATGCCCTTTTCTCGCTTATCCTGGAGTTCAACCTTTGTCAGTCACCTATAGGGTGCCCCACGGCCCCCAGAATCTAGCCTGCGGGTGCCGCCATCAGGTCTTCTTGCTGCCGAAAATTGGTTTGGAATGAAGGAGTTGTGGATTATGATTCAAGGCTAGAAGTGGGTCGGGAAGAATTGGGTATTTGTGGGGAGGTTGTTCGGGGCCCCATCCAAGTCCGTAGCTACCGAGAGTCCATGCTAACTGGAGCCCACGACCCAAGGCCTCCATTATTCTTGATGAGTGACTCCGGGCTTTTCTTAGCTAGGCCCAAATCCAAGAATCCACTCCTTGACCTCCCCATGTGAGGGCTTGATGTCAGATGCTAGCCCATCGTCCACCATAGCCTTTGGGTCTGGCCAAGATTCCATAAGCCCCAAGTCTTCAAGTATAATCAATGACCTCGACCCGACCAGTGGTCTCAACCCATTAATGAAAACTCCCGCAAGATCGACGCCATTGCCTCAAAATCACACCCTCACCGATCCCTCTTGCCTGAGTGCTAGAAACTTCTCGCAAAGAGAACCTTCTTGTGTTAAGCCAAAACGAACCAGAAGTCTAGATTTTAATTCATCCCAACTCACCATCTTTCGCCGCTCATTCCACCGAACCGTCAGCCCACGCATCGAAACCAAAGGCGCCCACCTAGCTTCCATCTCGTAAAGTCAATGCATTGAAAAATTTCCGCATGGAAACTCCACCCTTCTAGGTTGCCTCCTTCAAACACCTGCATCTCTATCCGCCGGCCCCAACTCTCAGGTTTATATACCTCTTCCTCTTACTTCAACCCCGGCATGGTTTCCGTGGTTGTCTCCTTCAATGTCTCACTGCCCAGATGGATACCTCTAGATCTCTTCAACGTAGAATCTCGAAGGCAGGCAAGCCTTCAGTCTCACCGCCGATATTGCTTGAATCAATGGTGCGAGAAGGGCTGGCGGATTTGGATCTCGAGATATCCCCTACTCGATCCCGCTCGTATTCCCTTTTCACTCCATTTTCCGTAACGACACAACCCAATCCAACATCTTCTCTAGCAATACTCCCATATTTTTTTCCAAAGGACCCAAATGTTGGAGATCACTGCGAACCGAACCCATTTCATGTTGTAACTCACCTTGCACCTCAACCATCTTCCACGTATCCAAAATTTCTTCCTTCCATCTTCTTTGCCACCACACCCAGAGCGTCGATATCAACAGACACCTTTCAACTTTGACTTTTCATTATTAACCCATTTAACTTTAAACTCCCACCCAAAACAGACTCCCCGCAGTCGCCATGTGCCCCATAAAGTTTAAGGGTTCACGTACTGCACGTGCTTCCTTCTTCTATAATAGGTTAATTGAATAGGAGGCTTATCACTTTTGCAGTTGAATAATTCTAATCACTATTGCTTAGGAAACATTAGTTTCCCTTCAGACAGGTAGCAAATAAATCATGTATGAACCAATGCATGTAGTTCACTCAACATTTAATCACATGATAGGAATTGATAACCATACTGATTCTACATAACATTGACATGAAAACTATTGAGTCATGATCATATTGTTTTTTTTTTTTTTTTTTTTGACAAGCAAATTGAGTAGTTTAATGATGAAAAAAAAGGGAGAGAGCCAAAAAAACCCAAGTATATACAGGAAGCATACAAGGAGAGACTGGCCTATACAAAAAAAAAAAGGTGTTAGAAAACACCTACTACCCAACTAGAGAAAAACTAGAGAATATACAAAAGAAACCTTGCTAAAGAACCCTCCTCCACCATACACCCGCACCCAAGATGGTAACATAACAAAAGAGGATTTAAGTCTAGTAATGTAGAAAACACATCACAAAACTATCCAGCTCCTCCTTCCAAAATGCCCAGAAGAAGACAATGGCGCTCTCATTAAAGTTTATTTTCTGATGGGAAAAAGTTCAACCCATAAACAGTTTCTTGATTAAGGGCAAACCCAAGCTATGCCTAGGATGGAGAAGAGGCCCTCCCACAAACCCCTGATCGAAGGACAGTGAAAAAGCATATGAGTCATGATCATATTGTTAACCCCCACAACAGGGACCATCCCCTCATAAATGCAGCAATAATGATGATGGCTAACTGAGTAATTAATTTAGTACTTCCATCATGATTGCAAGTTTATTTAATTTTGCTCTAAGAAGAAACTAAGATCATGAATTGCATCAAATATTAAACTATGAAGCGAATCAAAGGCAATAGGAATTTTAAAGAATTTGGAAACAAGTCAACATATAAAAATCTTGTGAGACACGAAATTATCTACAATTCAAAATCTCTATAGGTAAAACCAGATGTCCAATGAAATCAGAGGATTTCCACAGTTAACACTCTATCTCCAACAAGTAGACCAGAGACTTGCCTAGACATAAGACCGGGGTCTTTGTATCCTTAAAACCACGTAAAATGCCTTGAAGAGCCAAAGAAACTACAACTGCAGGAGCTCCAAGGGCTCTAAGTGAAAGAAATCTACGAGCCGGAGCATGCATGGATGAACCCTGTTAAGAAATGAACTTAGAAAATGTCTTCACTGTAACCAGCAATTAATGGAGATGGGGAAAAGGAAAAATTAAATGGGCAAAACATTTGGAAATTGAACAGATTGGATGTAAATTCACTATAAATAAATTAGTATTCTAATAATTGCAGGGTAAATGTGCTACAGAAATACAGAACAAACCCTACCATTGGTATGCCCATCAAGTTAAGGAACCGTCCTGATCCAAAATACAAGGCAAAAGCCTCAAAGATGCCAATACCACCAGCCAAAAGTAAAGCCGTAGACACGGATGCTAGCTGCATTCTTTCAGTTACTCCAACAAAAGGAGTTCCATTAGTACTTTCTTCTTGATAAGACTCTTCTGTGCACCGATCAGTCAAAATTTAGAAATACAAGAAAAGAATTTGATCCAACTTCATTAGCTTGTGCCCTGGACTCAGAATCAAATGCGTACACATGATTCACTTAAGATCATCATGACTAAAAATTTTATGAACACTGGAGGACATTGATAGCATTCTTGAGATGTCTTCAGCCACCAACGAAGTGGAAACACTCAGGAGAGGAATGTTAAATAGCTTTGATATAATGTTGAATATTGACACGGAAACACCAGCAGAAGCCAACTCCACAGGGCCTACAAACACAAATTACAAATTTATCTCAAATACAAGGTTCAACTTCGGCAAAGAAAAAGACCATGACTCTCATTTTCGCATAGGCTTCTTCTTTTGGTACGTGCTTATTGGGCATCATGGTTCTCAAGAAACATAGTGACAAATCCTGAAGCTTCCATCTCAGTAATCTGATAGCTCATTCAAATGACATTCACTAAATCTTATTAGGAAAATCAACCACTACATTAACATATACAGCTGCAGCCTATTTCACAGAAAGTCACAACTATTCATATCTTAAAATTGCAAGAAAAAATAAATAGATCCTTGAATCTATGATTCAACCATGTAAGACTATAATCACTCATTCATACACAAAGTCCTCAATGGCATGTAATGTGCAAGGTACTGGAAAAGATTCAAGACTGCAAATCTAATGAAGACTTTGTAAAATTGTAAAGATCACTCATACAGGAAGTCTTCAATGGCATGTAATGTGCAATGTAATGGAAAAATATCGAGATTGAAAATCTAATGAAGAGAAAGAAATTAAGGAAGTGATTTAAGAACAAACAAACACAGACGAGAGTGAAGCAGAAAGAAATTATGGGAGTAATACTTAACCTTTTAATTTGTAATCAAATGATAATAATCAGAAAGTCAGTTCTAAGTTGTTAACATCAAGGAAACATTCACACAATGAATTTAGTCCAATCTCTTAGCATCACACCACAAAACTAAATGGATCCAATATCTCCAAAACGAAGAACATTTTAAACTACTTATCAAAAAAAAAAGAGAGAGAGAAAACATTTCACATAAAAAATTAATAAATAAAAACCCAGGATATATATATATATATATATAGACATCTATCAAAGGACATAAACCATAGAGTATCAAAGTGATGCCAGGAGGATTTAAAAATAAAAATTAAAAAGCTTATCCAGAACCATTAGAAAACCAAGGAGTGGCCGAGTGGATAATAAACACTATATAATGAACTGACCTAATCTACCAATATAAGCTGTCTCCATCAGTTGTGCCAAAGGATCAAGTGCCTGCCCAGCAATTGCAGGCAAAGAAAGCATAATGAGCTCACTTTTGACTCCCAAAGAATCTGATGATGTGGTAGAAATCCCTGTCAATTCACTGCAAATGGAAATGGCAGATAAGTATCATTATCTAAACCAAAGGGAAGCCAATTTGTATAACAAAACACCATAGCTAACTCCATAAGATAGAAAGCAAAACCCTTAGACTCTTTAAAGGTAAGAAATCTCAAACCTACAAAGAATTAGCCTGTTAAATTGTTGATACACTCCCAAGATTTATTTGATATTTACTAAGTTCACAACATTGGTATGTTTCTAGAACAATGGAATCTGGTTTAGTGTATCTGACTCTGGATCTTCTAAAAGTTATGTCATTGTTGATTGACACCCACGGTGTAAAAGTTACAAAGAGGCACGAAGAGCTAGGTTGATAAGATGAGGTATTATTGATCACACGAATGACAACATCACAGCAAAGAGGTTAAATATTCCATAACATTTTAATCTAAAGATACAACAGGTATTCAGAACTAGAAAATTTAACCTATTAGACATTAATTTCACTTCAAAATAATTATTATTATTTATATATCTAGTTAGGGTATAATCAAATCAACTATACAAATGAGTTGACTCAACAATTTTTTTTTGCATGTTAGCGCACTGGAAGGCGTTTGAAGTGTCCAATCCAAGTACATGCGCATATGCCAGGTACCACACAGGAGCCAGCAAAAGGGCAAACAAGAAAATGCCTCCTACAGCTCCAATTATCAGAAACCTCCACCACCCATTCCCACCTAGCCCTATCTCTATTCAACAGAGAACACCAAGGATGTAGTAGGCCAATGGGCTATCACATGAAAACTTAGAGAAACTGTGGTTGTCCAAACCATCCCATTAAAGCATCTTGCCTAAACTTATAAACCTTATATTAATTTTTAGGGGAAAATAAAATAAATCCTCCTCTAGTACTCATTTACACCTTCTGAACATGGATCCTGAAAACTATAAATGAGTTTACTACAGGGAAAAGGGACAAGAATGAAAGCTACTACAAGATTTGCAGGTTTGTATCAAGAAATTTCAGCAAGATTTACTATTAGGAGAGAGAGAGAAATATGTAGAGGAATTTTATACTAGAATTGTATAAAGATGATAGAAATTTGGGAATAGCGGGAAGTAAAAAATGCACATCGTTTTAACGAAATGAATTTACAAATTTACAACTCAAAAATATTATTTGCAAAATGCCACATAAAGTGGATCTTCCTGACCTTACCTGACTACACTTGATTTGCCAATATCATTCCCGTTCTCCATAACAGTACTCTCCTCCACCTCCGAAGAAACCACACCACTCATCCGATTCAGAAGTGATTATTGATCACAGGAAAGACATGTTTTCTACGGCATGTTGCCAATGGAGAGAATGGCTTTGTAAGGTATGGAGATTGATGATGGCATCTAGAGACATCTTTATATCTTAACCCTTTTCTATTAGTAAGTGCAAAACCATCATGTACTCCACTTGGCTGTACCACAACAGATGGCCTTGTGATCTTCTTTCTCACACCCCCTTCACTCCTCGTACTACTCAATCCAGTAGCAAGAGCACCATCATTCAGTTGCATAACCTCCATGTCAGTGATTTATAGTTCAAGTCCACATTCAAAATCCAATGATATCACTAGGCACATGGAAAGGACAAATCCTGAACACATTCAAATAATATACATCAACCGAAATCAATTTGACAATAAAAAATCACAGTTTAGTAACATAAACTGAAAACTAAAAAATATATATAAAATTAACAGTTATCTCAAATATTTTCAGAGCAACAAAATGAGACAAATAGTTGCATTAGCAACCACTGTTATAGACACAATGCCATACATTAGAATGAAATTAAAAATGAATTTCAGCAACTTGTTTCTTTAGTTTCTCTGCAGCCAAAGAGTAAAAAGGAAAACAAAAAGGTGGAATGATGGAGAATTAAACTAATAATCACTAGTAATCTCAATTATTGCAATTTACACAATAATAAAACAGGAAACAGAATTACATGAATGATCCCAGGTTTATTGAACTAATAATCACCAGTAATCCCAATTATGGAAACTGAACTTTTAAAATTAGAAAGTAAAAAATCATCTACTTGATCACCATAAAACAAAAATGAATGAAGCAGATTAAAGAACAGTAAAATCACATTACTAGAGTAGGATTTTTTTGCTTTTTTATTAGTTTTTTTGGAACTAATAAAATGTATTTTTCATTAAATTCATTTTTATAGAGATTTTTTACATAAAAATATTTTATTCTATAAGAGTTTAACAATTCTTTAAAACAAGAAAAATTAAATTAAATTTATAAAGGAACTACATTTAAAAGAGTGCACTGAGGAAATTTAATGAAAATTTTTCACATTACCTTTTTTTTCATTAAAATCATTTTTATATATTTTACATATGTACTTGGATAGAAGAGTTTAATACCTTAAACAAAATAGAATGAATAAAATTTACAAATGAACATATTTATAAGAGTGCAATTCGAGAATGAGTTTTCAGGCTTACTATTTACAAGTAACCCTTGTCAAAAATAAGGTATAATAAAATAAGGTTCAATGAAATAACCTGTTTTTTTCATAGTGTTTCTCCAAAATCAAATAGAAAAAATATGAAAAAGAACAAAGTGAAGATGATCAACAGAAATCCCAATTAAAGTTTCACTTAAAACTTAAAAGAATGATAAAATTTTGCATTCACAATCCAATTCTAAGACTCCAATTCCAAATTTCCAGGTATAGAAGGGAATTGAGAGAAAATAAACCTCCTGCTTGGATCACTAAGAACTTCAAAGAGAGGCAACAGTGCTTACTCAGAACAAGCTGTAAACACAGGTGCCAGCTGAAAAGAGTACAGTTGAAAGGAAAGTAAATAAAACCAGAGTTCAAAATCAGTCATAATCTCTAATTACAGAATTTTCACAACAATAAACTAGACACAATTGTGGCTAACTGTCCACAGTTCATAGAAACGACTCCACATATATACACCAAATGACTTGAATTTCTCAAGGTTCAGAACTGAAATACTGGAAAACAAATAAACACTCTGCTTAGCTGCTAGAAACCGCGGACGAAGAAATTAACAAAAACAACAAGATCAAACTTTCAAAACAAGATATTCAGAGCATCCTCCTCTCGTAGTTCCTTTTTCCCTATGTCTCCCAGCAACCAAACAGAGAAATTCGAGTATAAAAAACAAGAAACAAAGAAACAGAAAGAGGCGAAGATGACAAAGAAGTTGTAGAAGAGTACAGATAAGGAAGGGGACTTACAATAGTTTGATTCATGCCATCACAATCGTAAAGCGAGACACACAAATTGCATTGACAGTTAATACAATCGATTCCAAGTACATATATAGGAGGAACTTTACGTTAGTGATTGCCAATGAAAATTTTGAAAAAATATAAAGATTCAAATATCTAAAAACAGGTTATTCAATGCTTCTCTTCACAGCTTCTTTCCCTACTGTTTCAGAAAACCAAACAGAGCTTAAGAACTGAATAATTATTATTTGAAATCAAACCTTTATCTGAAAAATTATTATATAAAGGAGAGAATCGAGAATGAACGGAAAATCGGTCCTCATCACCCATGACTGCATTCAAGCAGAAGGAGTTCAGCTCTGAACTGTCGATTCAATTTATATTTGCAGGATATGTAGTTAGAAGCTGCTTCGAAACTTGTCTTAATGGTCTGATTTTGTTCCTGCCCGACGAACCGGTCCACGTCGGATTTCCCAGCGCAATGGGCCCAAATTAAATGACACGTGTCAAATCTCCTTTCAGTTCCTTGGTTATTTTTTTTAATATCCATTCATTTGCATGTTTTCTAAATTTCTAATCTACCTTAAGCTCGATTGACATAAGGTAGGAAGGTAGGGATTTAAGGTTCAAATTCAAACAGAAAATAAATTTAAAATATCAAAAAATTATTGGGACCTGAATTTCCTCTTCTTATGCCCCATTAATTTTGTATTCTTATTTTTCCTATATGAGTGCTAAATATTTAATTATTTTTCTATACTAGTCTATATTGGTATTATAAGATGTTTTGATGTGAAATGGTACTGCTTAGAATTCTAAATAGTATTTTTCCATAACAACATTTTAAAAATGCAAAATTCTATTTGAAGATCAAAATATAAAAATAAAAAAAAATTCTCCATCTCTAAAAATATTCTTAAATTATAAAATAAAATAAATTGAATTTTATTGTGGTCTTAGGACGCACCTTATAAAATTATCCTCTAATTCAAACAAAACTTTGTGTTTCCCTCATTGTTTTGAGAATGATTGTAAAAATGACATAAAAAATACAAATCAAATGATTCAATATTTTTTCATGTAAAATAATCAGATTTCAAGATAAGAATATTTTGTGACGCATTTGGCTTAATAAATCTATGATACTACTAACATTATTTGATACTATTTATTATAATATTACATACCACTATTATGAAGTATCTACACTCTTTTTTAAGTTATGACTCAGATACAAACCGGGATTTTACCATATATTTTATATTATTTTATTATTTTATAATTATTCTCAAATCGAGAAACACAAGTTTCCAAACAAAAAGGTCTTCAATAATTAGTTTTTAATCATACCATCATCTTTAGTCAATCCATTAATCAATTAATAGTTGGAATCGTTATTCATATGTTAATTGAAAGGAGTGAGAAAATTAATAAATTCATGATGACAATGATATTGGTAAAAATATATTTACTTTTTTATAATAGTACTTTATTTTTTCTTTTAAATTACTGTTCCTAGGAATGGATGAAGAATAATATAATAAGGTAATCAGTAAAGACTTTATTTAAGATATTTATTTACGCCGATAATGATGCCATTGAACCGTGCCGCAGCCATCAATCGCAAATGATCCACCGCCTCCCACGCCCAAAACAAAGAAACAAAAAGCCGACGCTGCACTCGCCCGCCGTCCGATGCCTGCCGGCCTTTCTCGTGGAAGAGAATATCAACTCAAGCAATGAATTTAAGCTATACATATATCTGGCATCTTCTCACCAACAAAGGGATAATGGATGATCATGATGTCCCTCTCTAGTCGGGATGATGACACGTAATAGTATATTTCCTTATCGAGGATGATACGATATTCCATCGGGTGGGGAGATTTTCTTCTTATCGTAAACCGATTAATAAAGGATAATCGACAGAATAATTGCAAATATCTTACTTTCCGACGGTGGAGATCAGCAAGCTTCTAATACGACCTCGGGGCTACTAGTCTTTAAAGGCGAGTTGAGCCCTTGCTCGGCCCGCACTGGGGGGATACCATTAAGGGTCTATCACATACCGACCTCGCTTAATCCCGATGACTGGGGCCTACAGGCCTATTATTTCCTCAAACCCATTAATCGTCTGTACCTCTTTGACTAAAGCGAGCGTAGGCAAGGGCTGTATCGCTCTCTGACAAAGCTGACACCACATGGCTACCGCGGAGGTTTGATTGCGCTTTGCTGCCTTTCAACGCCTTGTGATAATGATGGCCGACCGCTATTTCGGCTACGCCTACTTCCTTAAAACCCTTGACCGTCAGACTCGTTCTTTGTTCGCTTTGCTTCGCAAGTCGCTCTTTTTTTTCTTGAATTTTGTCCGACTATTGTTCAGGACTGCTTTTGGTGGTCCTTGATATCTCGCTTGGGGAAATACGTCCTTGTTCCTGTTTCCGGCCTTGGCACGCTCTTTCTTCCCCCCATCTTTGGCCTTGAAGTCTTACAAGGCTCTTAGGCGTGCCCTACTAGGGATTTTTCATTTTCTTGGATTTCCCTTCATTTCCCCAGCCCCGAGCACTCCCATGGGCCCTGGGCCGCCCTCCGTCTTACATAGAGCAATCTCTACAAAGTGTCTGGGCCTCATGCACTCCGCGGTCCACAGCCAGTCATGGCGGTCTCACCGGGTCAGTCTGGTCTCTTCTGAGGTGGATAAGGGCAGGCAGGTGGAAAAATTTACCGGAATTCCGTGATTCTAGCAACTTTGAATATTTGAAGGCGCGACATGTAATGCTGAGGCCGTGGGCCCCACCGGCCGAACTCTTATACGGCGAGATCTTGTGGCCTGGAGAGGCCTCTGCGTTTGGGATCTGTGTTTGTGCTCTTGACGTGGCCGAACCACTCTACGCGTCTAAGTGCCTAAGATTTCACAGCTATGCCATTGCTCGAGAATGGCCTCTCTCGCTTCCTTTGCATCCTTTTATAAAGTTTGGCTCTGGCAAAGATTTCAATGTCTGCCTCACTCTTCTCAACTCGGTGTTCCTGTGGGGTCATAGTCGCTTTTAGGACAGGCCTAGGTGTTCCTAATATTGCCCTGCTCTTAGACTTCTTCAATGTAAAGGAGGCCGCTGAAGGCTTTCTTTATATATCCAAGCGCTCCGACGCCAAGTTGATTATTTCGGACCTTTCATCTTCACACAAGTACTGGAAGGAACATTATTTCTTTATCAGTGGCCGTCATTAGGAGTACAATCCCTTTGATCGAGGACACACTCTGCTGCTCCGTCATTCAACTACTCCCAGAACTTCACGTGAGCCTCCTTCGCTCCGGTTTGTCTTAGTTTCAAAGGCCAGGATATTGCGACATTGCTTGTCGCATGGTGGTCTTAGGTGCTCGATCTGATCCCCAACCCAATGACCATAGCAGTCGCTAGCCACACCCACTGCAGTCTATCCTAAGCTCCCAATAAAGCCCAGACAGTCCCCCTAACCGCCCCGTGCTAAGGGCCTGCCCCACTCCCTCCTGACCCTCCCCTCCGCAGGAGGCTCCTATCTCCTGGTCTTCCTCACCTACTGTTTCGGAGCCCCTTATCGCGAAGCCTACACAGGAGAGTCAACCCATTTCAGAGGTAGTCAAAGAAGAAGAGGAGCGTGAAACTGAAACCTTCGAGCCTCGCCATGTACCCGTCGGGTAAGATCCTGCGTGGTCTCTTCCTCACCTTCGTCCGTCAGTCTGGCCGAGACTCTTCTGGAGGGCGCTAAGCCCCGCTGGAGGCTCTTCCATTTCGCCTTGAGCCCCACGCCGGGCGCCGCGCCCCTCCGCAATGCCTGACATGAGGTGACGTAATCGTGGACGCTTGGAAGGCAGGGATGAGGACTCTGCCATAAGTCACATTGGCCGCTTCTCCATCCCGCACAACCCGACCTCGTAGTTGGATGCCCCGCCCGCCGAGGAGGCTCGCTCTTTGCTTTAGGGAACCACCAGACAGCCCAAGTGCTTTCGCGATCTTTTTCTTTATTGTTTCGCCTATTAGCTGACTTTTCCTTGTTTTTTTTTTTTTGGCAGTGGCTACTTATGCGAAAGGCTTGGTAAGGAGGGCCAGCCTTACTGAGGGCTCCGCTAAGGCAGCAAAGTCTTACAAGGCTAAGGTTGCTTCCGACCGAGAGGGTTAGTCTTCAAGCCCAGATAAAGGACTTTACTGAGGAACTCATGAAGCACAAGTCTGATCTGAAGCATGCTTCGATGGCGAGGGTGCAGGTCGAGGATAAAGAAAAGGAGGCCCGGAAGGACGCGAAGGTCGTTGAAGATGAGCCATACCGGCCGTAGAGGAGCTGCAGCCAGCCAAGGGTGACCTCAGGCCAAGATAGTGGCTCGGGAGCGGGCACGCCAAGAGGCCTCGAGGCGGGTAACTCCATGGAACGCTGACCCGAGGATGTTGAAGAGTTATTGGATTTCTTATAGGTAGGAGGGTTCTGGCCAGCTCCGAGGGCCGGCGATAGCGAGCTAAAGATTCCAGGCCTCGCACCCAATGGGCTTCTGGGTGGCTTGCCTTTCAACGTCGGGCTTCCCGAGCTTTCTCAGACCTAAAGTTCAACATCCAAATTTCTAATGAGGATGTTGAAGGGTCCACTTCTGAGGCTGAGGTTGATGCGGGCGCCGAGGTGTTTCTGGGGGCCCCTGACCGTGCCCCGCGCCCGAAGGATCCGGGTTCCGGGGCTAGCCCGCCCGCTCGCCGGGCCCGCCTGACTCCCACTCGCAGTCGAGCTCGACGCCAGCGTCAGGCTCTTTTTTAACTCACGTATCCCGCGCGAGCCCGCTTCAGACGCTTCTCGATCTCGAATTTCGCTGATATACCGAGATTCATCGACACTTCTTCGCTTCCTTTATCGCTTCGCTGATTTGAGTCGCTGGTCTCGTGCCACGAGGTCTCTCCCTGAGCGCTACACTTCGCAACCAACTACCCGGCTCCCCGCCTATGGCCCGTGGCTCTTCGCTTCCCCGAACCGTTAAGCTCAAAATCGAGCTACTAGGCCCCGGGCGCTAAGACCCTCCCCGAGCCGTTGCTTCCGCAAACCGAGCTACCGGCTCCCGGGCGCTAAGACCCCGATCGTTAAGCCCGCGAACCGAGTTAATTGGCCCCGGCGCTAAGACCCTCCCTGCTAAGTTCCGCAACCGAAGCACTGGCCTCGCGCTAAGACCCTCCTGAGCTGTTAAGCTCCACAAATTGAGCTACTGGGCTCCTGGGCGCTAAGACCCCGAGCCGGTGGGCTCGCGAACCGAGCCACCAGGCCCCGAGCGCCAAGACCCTCCCGAGCCGCTAAGCCCGCGAATTGAGCCACCGAAAGCACCGGGCTCCTGCAGCGTAAGACCTTCGAGCTGTTAAGCTCGCAAACCGAAGCTACTGGACCCCCGGGCGCTAAGACCCCGAACTATCAAGCCCGCGAATTGAGCTATCGACCCCGGGCGCTAAGACCCTCCTGAGTCATACCCGCGAACCGAGCCACCGGGCTAAGACCCTCCCGAAAGGTTAGCCCGCGAACCGAGCTACTAGGCCCCGGGCGCCAAGACCTCCCGAAATGCTTTGAAAACCGAGCCACCGGGCCTCGTAGGTGCTAAGACATGCGGAATATACTGAGAATCGTGGACGGACGCGATCGACTTCCTGCCGCCCCGGCTTCCTTATAAACAGCGATCCTTCCGCAGGTGCCATGCTTCCAACCTTCGCCCTTTGCTCGCAGCTCCGAGTCCCCGCATGACGAAGCCTGCCTAGTCATCACGTACGGGGTTTATATGGTGATCGTACGACGCTTGCGTCGATGGTCTACTGCTTGTAAGAGTTGTGTTTTTCCCTAGTTCCACCCTTGTGGGAGTTGTGCTGTTCCCTAGCCATGCCTAATGATGGAACTGTGCTAGCGGAACACATTTCTGAGGGAGTAGAGTTAGTGAAAATTTTGTACTATGCAGTGAGTTTTTTGTTTTCTTTTCTTCTTTTCTTTATTTTTCTTTTTCTTTTTCCCTTTCTTGTGGTTTTTGCCTTGACAGGGTGTTGGCAGGTGTGAAGAACGGTTTTCGCTAACTGTAATTTTTGAGATGCAAAGAAAGATTTTGTAATCCCCTGAGGTGGCTGTAACCTCCATGTAATGAAATTTTGTATTTAACTGTAGCTTATTTGAAATAAAGAACAATCTTTGTGAATTTGCATTTTTCCACCTTACTCCCTTTCAAGCCGAGCTCTGCTTTACTGCACCCTATTGCTTCTGCCTATTATAACATTAAACAATTTAAAATGGACATAGAGTGCTGGTTCAAACAAGATTGATTTTATTATAGTTATGTTCTGAGGTTTTATTGTAGAATCTTGAGGGAGTCGCCAAGGCTCCATGAGGGTAGGGTTTTCCTTCTTCCGTTTGAGTTCATAGTTGCTGTGTCGGGATTATGTGATAATGATGTAGGCCCTTCCCACTAGGTCCCAATCTCCCATGTGTGGGTCCTTCCTTGTCAAGTGTGGTTTTTTAAAGTCTGTGTCACTCATTAGAACTTCCTAGCCAATTTTTCGGGCTATACATTCGCGATATTCCCATGACAGTCCCACACGCCAGACCTGCCCGCTTCTCTAAGAGATCCAGGCTAGCAAAGGACCCCTCTGTGTCTCGATGTTTGCAGTTCAACTTCGGTGATTTTAGTCCCACTCTACTAGATCTATCGTCGTGCCAAAGGCCAGAGCGAACGGAGTTTCTTGAGTTGCTGACTTGCGCGTAGTTCTGTATACCCATAATACCTCGGGGAGGTACTCTACCCATTTTCCTTTTATGTCTACTAATTTAGTTTTCAGTGCTACCTCTAGAGTCCTTATATGGACTCTCGCTTGCCCTGACTGAGGGATGAGCCGGGACGAGTAGTGTTCTTGATTCCGAGTCACGTAAAACTCTCAACTTAGGATTGTCAAATTGTTTCCCATTCTCAGGATCCCGAACTTGCATATTATGTAACGCTGCACGGCCATGCACTCTGCCTTCCGCCATTTGCAAAATAGTCCACTACCATAATGATAAATCTCCGTGATCGGGCCCCTTCCAACGGGTAGGGTCCCAATATGTCTAGCCTATCATGAAAAGCCGTGGGCTTGTGACGTCGACTCTAGATGGGAGATGAGAGATCCTAGCATGCTCTTAACAAGCTTTGCATTTTCTAACCAGCTTATGTCGCATTTTGAGCATCAGCGGCCAATAAGACTCTGCCTCAACGTTTTCCCGCCAAGGTCCGAGTCTGGCGTGGCTGCCACATATGCCCCCTCGTGTACTCCCGAGTACAGCTGGCGCTCTTCCCTTCCTACGTACTTAAGAA